>LZPO01034894.1:434454-453855 GCA_001675575.1 Neotoma lepida | reverse complement strand
GAAAGGAAAAGGGAAGGGAAAGGGAAGGGAGGGGAAGGGGAAGGGAAGGAAGGAAGGAGAGAAGAGAAAAGAAGAGAATTCTGGGCACAATTGACTACGAAATATATAAGAAATAGAGGGTGTGATGGGAGGGTGTTGGAATGTGGAGCTCAACATTGGGCAAGGGCACAAAGTTTCAATTGGACTAGAAAATAAATGCAGGAGACCTATTGTCCAATGTGGTGACTCTAGGTAAAAATGGCTAGGACTAAAATTTAATATCCTCACCATAAAGAAATTAAAATATATCAGGTGATGGCTACATTACTTAGCTTATTAGCTTAACCACTCTACACTGTATATACTGTAGTGGTTTGAAAGAAAATGGCCCCCATACAGNGTGATATTATTAGGAGATGTGGCTTTGTTGGAGTAGATATGGCCTTGTTGGAGGAAAAGTGTCACTGTAGGGCAGTCTTTGAGGTCTCTTATGCTCAAGTTATGCCCAGTGTGGATATAGACTCCTGCTGCTGCCTGCTGATCAAGATGTAGAATTCTCAACTCCTTCTCCAGCACCATGTCTACCTGCACACCACCATGCTTCCTTCCATAATAATAATGGATTAAACCTCTGAACTGTAAGCCAGCCCCAATTAAATGCTTTCCTTTATGAGAGTTGTTGTGGTCATGGTGTCTCTTCACAGAACTAGAAGCTTTAACTAAGACANATACATATACAAATATTACATCACATACTATGAATATATGTTATTTTTGTTAGCAAACAAATTATATTAAGAGTTTAGGTATAGTAGTCGATGTAAGCGAAGTCATGACCTCCTCCTCTTCTTACTCATTATCATGGACATTTTTCTTCATAATTCTTGAAAAGCAAGGCACTGAACTGACCACTGTTCTCTCTCACCTTCCTGTCTGCCACCTGGACACTAAGACCTGCAACACTTTTTCTTCTATGATCCCACCAAGCTCTATCCTACCTTCATGGTTTTACACACAGTTTCCTTTGATATTAACATTTGCCCCATCCTTCCTTCCATCCATAGTACCCTGCTTTCCCATAGTACCCTGCTCCTCACTTAGGTCCCAAGTGACCCTTACTAGATCACAAAGAACTTTCTCAACTGCACTGTTGCTTCCCATGGGGTCCTGTTCTACCCTTGACCTGTCATCTTATCTTACTGAGTGCTGATCTTTGCTGCCAGGCTGTACACTTGGTGGGGTGGAGTAGTGGGGGCAGTAAGGATTGCATCTGTCTTGTTCAGAGTTGTGTCTTCAGAGGGTCATCTATTTAGGAGCCCAACAAGTACTTGTTTAATGTTGTGTAACAGTCTCCTACAAGATTGAAATAGTCTATCCTCCAAGGAGGTTCCTTAAGTAGGAAGGTAAATAACTCAATAGCTTCAGGAAGTTCATGAAACTGACCAGACTCACTCAGCCCCTCCTGACAGAGTAAGCAAGGAAAGTTGAGAGTCCCTCTTACATGAAGTGAAGCTGAGCTACAAAGAAGACTCTGAAGAGAGAGTGTCTGCAAAGACACAGACCAGAGCAGCTGCCTGGAAGAAGCAGAAACAGCTGAACTGCCTAGGAGAGATTTAGACCAACTCAGGCACCTTGAAAGACAATCTCCAACCTGTTGAGCTGCCTGCAGGCTGTGTAGTGAGTCCATGTTGGGGTGGGCTTTGGTAATANAGCTGTCTTTGAGTCATTTCTGCTCCTCTAAGTAATTCATCACCCATATCGTGTAGATAATCCCAATAGAACTCATTAGTTCATCAAATTGGACTTTGGTAGNATCCATACTTAAGTCTATCGTGGGTTCCCTATCCGCAGTGAGTAGACCTGTGTGTTGCATCTCCAGGGGAAATGTTTTTATAACACAGCATTTAATCAGAAGGGAAATGAAAAATGCTAGGAATTAACAAGAAACCTTTGCCTTTCTTTTCTGTGTGAAGATATACTAGATACAGGTAGAAAGACTTATGGCATGGAACTTTGTAGAAGAAACTGTCAGGGAGACAAAAAATGCATTACTAAGAGAAGAACATGTCAGCCGAGATATGACAAGTACTAGGTTTATCAGAGGGACAGGAGGATGAGCAAGAGGCAAGGGTACCCAGCTAGGCCAGAGTTATGCAGGCCAGAACAAAGACAGAAGTTGAGACCNAGAGCAATAGGAAAGGCTAGATAGACATCATGCCACATTCAGGACTTGAGGCTTTTGCCCAGTGAGGAAGCAGAAGCCTTAAAGAATCATGAGGCAGGAATGACTCCAGGTTTGTATTTTTGAAGAATCATTTGAAACCATGTAGGAGGTAGATTGGAGAAGGTGGGCAGTTTTAGACTAGAGTTTTGAGCAATTGGGACTTGATGATCCAGGGTAGATGANTTACAGGATTGACTGAGAACATGGAGAGGACAAGGAATGACATTAACCACCACACAGCAAATGAGAACAAAGTTGTCCACGTCTCTGGCCCCTTCATTGCCTTGACAACCATTCAGTGTTAGCTAGATCCTGGTTGCCTCTGCATACAGACGCAGCTATTCCACAGGCNCTCTCTGTGTCTCTGTTCTTGAAGATAGAGGATTTGACTGGCAAAAACTTTTAATCTAGGGCAGAACACCTCTGTTTCTGTAACTCAGAAACTGTTTTCCCCCCAAAACATTGACCTCATAAGGTAACTCAAAGCAATATCAGAACCTGCTATCTCTGCTTTCATGTGTGTGTGTGTGGGGGGTGCACACAGGCACATACGTATGCCTGTATGCACACTGTACACAAATGCAAAGTCCAGAGGAGGATGTCTGGTGTCCTTGTCTATCTTTCTCCATCTTGAGACAGGGTCTCTAAGTCAATCTGAATCTAGACATGGTCTGTCATTGAATCTGGAACCCAGCTTTTGTGCTAGGCTAACTGGTTGGTGAGTTACCAGGATCTACTTGTCTCTGCCTCTCATCACTGAGGTTACAATCATGTAACCTTGCCTTGGTTTTCTATGGGTACTGAGGATCCAAATTCAGACTCTCCTGTTTGCACAGAAAGCACTTGTCCCTACTCAGCAATCTCCCTGTGTTTCTGCCTTCATTTTTCATCTGTCTCCTTTACTTTGAGTCAGCTACCTGCTTGATTCTGTGTAGAGACATAAATTACTCATGGAGTATCTATTTAAACTCCAATGATACCTCTCTCCCTCCCTCTCCATCCTCCACTCCTCTCTTTCATCCCTCTTCAAGGGTGAAGGCACAAAAGTAAAAGTAGCTGAGCTACCTTCTGTTCAGGTTCTATTATATACTGTTACAGTCCCTGCCCCCCCCCCAAGGCATCTAAAAGTCTTCCATCACCTTGGATGTTAGGGTCAACAGAATCTCACAGACAGACGGCTCCATGATGAGCTTCTCACAAGTAGGAGCAACCATCTCAAGGGAACTGGTGCGTGTCTTCAAGCAATAAAGACCTCTTCTAGCCACCTTGCAGAACCAGAAGGGAGATAATGATCAGTCAGACTGCATTTCAACCAAGACTAGTTGGTCTTGGTCCTCTGGTCCCTGCCCCAATTCTCTCTCCATTCAAAATCCAAGCTGGTGTTAGTGCCTGGAATATGCCCTTGAGGTCAGTGAACCCCCTTGTCTGTACCTTCCAATGTGACTGTGTTGACTCAATCTCCTTTATTTGATTTCACCATTTCTCTAACTGGTGTATTGGGATGAGTGGCCAATCCTGTGTTGAGATTCTCTGAGCCTGGCCTTTTGCCCTGAAATACTAGAAATCCCCTGCTTTGGCAGATCTCTGGTGCTGGATCTCCTNACAGGCCTGAAGTCAACTGCTGCTCAGTCTGGGTCCTTTATCAGCCAAGGCTGGTGTGGCACTCATGGTAACCACACTGACTTGGCCTAATAACTACCTAGGAATGGGTACTCTTAAGTCTTCTAGGAGAAGTGAAGCTGAAAGACCCTGCTATAGTTTGTATATGTCTTCACAAATTCCCCTTAGTTCCTTAATGAAGCCATGTTGGAAAATGTAGCCAGATTTTTCAGAGACTTATTAATTATGAAAGCTCAGCATATAGGGTTGTTTCTAACTAGGTCTTATAACTTAAATTAACCCATTTCTATTCATCTATGTGCTGCCACGTGCCTTGTGGATTTTACCTCCTCTTCTGCATGTCTTGCTCCCTCTCCATCTGGTTTCAACCCTGCCTTTTTTCTTCTCGGAGTCCCAGAAGTCCTACCTAACCTATTTCTGCCTAGCTATTGGTCATTCTGCTCTTTATTAAATCAATCACACTGACACATCTTCACACAGTGTAAAGGAATATTTGGGAACATTTCTCCCTTCTGTCTAAATAAAAAGGAAAGGTTTTAACTCTATCAATGTAAAACCATATACAATAAGAANAATTATCAAGTAAGAAATACATTCACAAGGTCTAGTCCATTAGTATTTGGCAAGTTCAGAGAAAATACTCTATTATCTCCTATCTTTGTTAAGTGCAAAGTTTTGTAACTAATTTACTTTCTATCATAACTAAGGAAAACTGTAACTATAACTATCTAATCCTCAACCCCATCAGAGACCCGAGAAGGATGTTATATTACCAGAGTAAACAGAAAGTGTAGAGCAAGTAACTTCCAAAGCTAAGAAACAACAGAGACATCTTGCTGCCTGGACAGTCACCCAAGGTTCCTCTATAATGTTGAGGCATCCATCTNTGACCTATAGACCTAGAATATCTGACAGACTTTTCCATGAAGCAGGAATTTTTGAAGGACTGTTCTACCCTGTCTTGGCAAAGTTCAGCAGTCACTTTCTTTGGTGTCCTGTTTGTCCAGTTGGTACAGCCTATTGTTAGCAGTCGAGGCAAGGGCAGTTTCTTGCCCAAATGGCTAGTTTTTGCCACAAAGAGAGCAATCTCCATATNTAGGTTCTTCGATGCCCATCATCTTTTTCTGAAGTAGATTGGTGCTGCCAGGAGCAGGCTGATATTTGTGATTTCAAGGCCAGCCTGATCTACAGAACAAGTTCCAGGAAAGCCAAGGCTACACGGACAAACTCTGTGGTGATATATTGTATACTCAAATAAAGCTTGCCTGAGGATCAGAGGATAGAGCCAGCCACTAGATTAGACTTAGAGGCCAGACAGTGGTGGCACACACCTTTAATTCAAGTACTGGGAAACACACACACCTTTAATCCCAGGAAGTGANGGCAGGGTGGAGAAAGGTATATAAGGTGTGAGGANACAGGAACTAAGGTAGTTCAGCTGAGACCCTTTTGGNTGAGGATTCAGAAACTTTCAGTCTAAGGAAACAGGATCAGCTGAGGAGTTGGTGAGGTGAGGTTGGCTGTGGCTTGCTCTGCTTCTCTGATCTTTCAGCTTTCACCCCAATATCTGGCTCCGGGTTTTTTTTTTATTAAAAGACCATCTAAGATTTGAACAACAAAATCCCATTTTGAAAAAAAACAAAAAAGGAGAAACGATCGCCCTCCCTGTATAGGAGCCAAGCAACACAAGCTTCCCCAGGCAAACCAGGGGACTGTAGAGGTGACCAAGTAGACAAATCCCTGAGCAAACATATGATGCGGTCAAAGCACCAACATTTTAAANCTTTAAACCTTGTGATTGCCAAGATGAAAAACCAATTTCACAGTGTGATAGGATCCAAGGAGAATCCTGNTGAACTTTGCCAAGACAGGGTAGAACAGTCCTTCAAGAAGTTTACCAATTAGTCTCTGATTGTGTTTAATAGTCCATATACTTGTTTCTCAGATTTTTCTCTGCAAGATTTAAGTCTCTGAAAATGTCTATTTGGATATTTATGTCTCCTTCCACTTGTCTTTGGACTATAGCAAGTACAGGGTGCAAATGCAGTGGATGGAAGTAAAACAGATTAATGTCAAGAAACTTTCATCTTTCCATTTTTTTCCATATTTACCACTTCTTACCACATAATCAAGGCCTTCGATTTACTGGCCACCAATTAGTACCTTTTATGAAGTTGTTCTTCATCAGTTCTTAACTCCTCCAGGTAAAAGAATGTCCCAGTTTTTTGGTAGGAAATTTTCTGGTAGGAAATATCTTTCTTAAGGTAAGTCAGTGGGGGCATTGCAACATTGTTTTAACATTTGCTTTATTTCCAGTATAGTGTGTTATCATAGTTTTATTCATTATTTTGTTACATACAGAGCTACCCACAGACCCCTGGACTGCTATTTTGCAAACCATGACCTATTATCAGTTTAGTTGGTCACATGAGTCTTTTTTTTAAAAATTACATGAACTAAGAAAGAAAACATTTCAGTATAACACATACAGAAAGAACAGTTTAGTTCATCAAAGATTTTTTTTTTCCATTTGAGTGTTGGTTGAATGACCACATATCTATGTGTACTCTATGAGTCCAGTGTCAGGATATATCTATTTCTCATTGTAGACTATAATTTTAAAAGCTTTGCTTTTGAGAAATACTCCGTCACCTCTGAGTTGATATATGCTAACTTAGGTCCCTCCTCGGATCCTATCACACTGTGAAATTGGTTTTTCATCTTGGCAATCACAAAATTTAGCACAGTGCCTTACAGGGGGTAGACATGCGACAAATGGTCCCTATGAAGAGTGGATGGATGAGTGAGCATTAGGGTGGTGTGGGTTAATTCTCCCTGAACTCATCTGCATTTGCTGGTGCTCAAGATAGGCTNCGAGACCGGGAGAAAATAAGGACAAGAAATCAACTCAGTCCCTCCAGGAGCTTTAAAAAAGGAAACCTGATTTAGACAGAAACAATTATTATGCTTTTCAGCCACTCTACTGGGCAGAGGCAGCCTGCACGCTAAATGGAAGGCTATGTATAGCACATTTATAAAGTTTGAAATGTTATCATATAGCCGCAATCTTGTTCATTCCATTTATAGGAAATAAGTCTCTCTGTGTGTCTGTCTCTCTCTGTCTCTCTGTGTGTCTCTCTCTGTCTCTCTCTCTCTCATTCCCTTTCTCTTACTGTCTCTCCCCCCTCTTCCCCTTCTCTCTCTCTGTCTCTCCCTCTCTCTCTCTCTCTTCAACTTCTTTCTTCTATTAAGAAACCATTTATTCTGATCTTGAGCTTCCATATAACATGGTTTGGCCTAGTAAGAATCTGACGATGGCAAGGGAACACAAAAACAAATTATAATGCAGATCTTTTTCCTGTTCTGAGGTGAGAAAACCTGCAGAACTTGTATTTCCCAGACACTTAGGTCATGAGACTTAATCCAGCAGCACCTTCCCAGCAGGAGCTGCTCTCTCTGGTATGAGCTAACTTTAGTCAGGCTCTCAGGTGGGACTCAAGAGTCTCAGCTAATAGAAATAGCAAACAGCAGATGAATCCCACAGCCCTGATAAAGAGCACCTGGGTTCTCTGAACAGAAATGGAGCGTGCCACCTCCTTGCACCTGGGGAAATGTCAAGTGCTTGTTATAATAACTGAAAAAATTGTGCAGTTTTATCAATAGATGTTTTTTCCTGTTAAAGCAAAATCACTGGATGATGATGAGTGACCAGAATTGACTGATGAAAGCATCAATCTATCATTTCTTCAAAGCTTTACATGAAGCTTGAGGCCCTCAAAGGACAAAATTATCAATCACCATATAAATAGTTGCTCATATATTCCAACTGGAGAGTATTGTTTTGAGCTAAAAGGCCTATAAACAGTGTTGTTTAAATACATATAGGTGATCATGGTNTCTTCAGGGTAAAAGATGTCTAGACAACCCTCAATGCATCAAATCAACATAGCAACTAGCACCAGAAGGCTGAGGGGTGTTTTTTCACTTTGTAAGAAAATGACGACTCTAAGGACAATATTTTTAGTTTTCCAATAAGCTAAATGATTGTATTTTCAGGGTTGCTTGTTATGAGGGAGTATGGTTATCTCACTGTTTATTTGTCTGTCTGTTTTTTTGTGATTCTGGGAATTGAATTGAAGGCCTCACACTTGTTAAGTAGGTGCTGTAGCAATGAGTTATAGCACCCCTCCAGCCAGATACATTTTGTTGGTGTTATAATAACTCTCTTCCTTTGAAAAAGTGTATCAAATTATGACAGTTCATGTTGTGTTTTGGAGAGTTTGTATGTGTTTGTTTGTTTGTTTTTTAACTTTGGGGAACAGGTTGGCAGTCCTTAACTGGAGATAACTGACCTGGCACTTGAAACATATCCTCCAGTCCATGATGAACTCAAACAAGCAGGTAATGTTCTCTCCCTGGGAGAGCATGCATTGGAGCACACTCTGAATGTTCCTTAGTGTGTCTCAGAATGCTGAGCCCTATCTCTCCATGAGGATGTGTCTCTCAATAAGTCCCTCCCAATGGTCCTATTACAGACTTTGTGCCTGAGATGTGGCTATTAATTAGAAAATATGAAGAACTGTTTTATTTTTTTCAGATCCTAGATTATTTAAATGATCCTCTTTATAGTATATGCATTATAAAAATTATTGTTAAAATGAAAAGACCTTTGTTGAACTAAGTTACTTCCTGCACCTACAAATGTTTTTTCTTTCAGTGCTGAATACTTNATCTGGTGAAATGAAATTCCCATAGGATGTAGCTAAGGCACATTTTGAATTTATTGTAATTGTATTAACTTGAACTTGGGAGACTAGGTTGAAAATAATTTCAAGTGGCTAGATTCTGAATTGTGGTCACTGTTTCATAATCACAGTGTTAAATTATCATTAAGATTCCTAATTCCTGGCACTATAGAATCTTTATGGCCTGGTTCCCATCATGGCCTCACTTAATCCTTACAGTTATAATACAATATAGTCAGGTCGGGTTTTTTTTTTTTTTCCTTCGTTTTAGACATAGTAAACTAGAGCTGAGAAATAGCAAATGATTTGCTTCTCTTCCAGCAACTCATAAGTATCAGGGCCAGGACTTCTTCCTAGGACTCCTAACTCCAAGTTCATAGCCTTCCCACCAAGCAGGAAACTGTTTATCTAGGTCCAGGATCAATTCTCTTCATCTTGAAGTTCCCTAACACTCCATGTCAGCAGTAAAGAGACAGATAGTACATCAAAGAATACATGATCAATGGTGACTCTCCGGTAAATGGACTTCTAGGTCAATTTGTTCTATCTGAATTGCGTCAGACAAACAAGAGTGGCCTCCAACTGTTCAGAAGGCAGCATCAGCAAATGCTGTTGACAGACTTCTGTGACAAANTTAGCACACAAAACTTAAATAACTAAAAAGTCATGATACTTCTGACTTGATGTAAACCCAAAAGCATCTCAGAAAAATTCTGTCTATATGTCTATATGTATGCAGATCTGTCTGTATCCATCCCTATATTGGTGACACATAGAATTTTTCCCAACTCAGCTTATGATTTTAAGTGACCAACTCAAAATGAGCTTCCCTTTCATATCTTTTTTTTTTCTTTCACAAGAAAGCTCAGTTCAGAATAGTCAGAGCCATTAGTATTCTGTAAGCAGCGAACATCTTCAGCTGCTATGGTATCATCCAAACAGCCGGAGCCAGGGCCCATATGACAGGAGCTGGTTCTTTTTATTTATTTATTCTAAATGCATGTGGTCTTTGCAACTCAGTGGCCTGGGATTGTCATTATAAGGGCACAATGACAATTTCTGCCAAGGAAAATGGTCATTTGCTTAGCTCAAACTAAAAGCTGCTAGGCATACTGCTATGAAATATGGGATTCGTTTTATACTTTCACATGCTGGTTCTAGCAAGTCGGCTGCGTTCAACAGTTTCTCAAGGACAAGAGTGAATTCGTGCTGGCTTTCTATCAAGAAGCTAACTCCAAATAGACAAGAGAAACAAAAGCAAGAGCAAGACCGATAGATAAAAGAGCCCTTGTTAGTGGACGAGAGCCGTTGCTACAAATAGGACAGCGGAAGGAGAGTTGGAGGGGGGGAAGCAAAGCAAGGTCAAAGAAGATGATATCAATAGAATATCTCCAAATAGCACAGAATGCAGCAAGAAGTAGCGGCAGATGTCAGTCCAGCCCAGTGTCAACCCCCGTGGAGCTCTGTAGAAAGACTTGGAAAGAAACAGCATTGCTGCAGTTGGCATCAAGAGAAAGAGACAGCCAACGATACCTTGCTCCCCAGGAGCTAAGAGCTCTGCCTCGCCACTAGCCACTGCCTCATGTCCTTTCTGACTGGCCCCATTCAAGCTTTCTGGGTTTTTGTTTTTGTTTTGTTTTGTTTTTACCTTTTTATTTCAGATCTTTACTCCCCTCCTCTCCTTTTGATTTCTTTTCCTCTTCCANACTCAAGCCTGCCAATTCTGACTTTGATCCTTACCCTACTGGCTGTTTCTTACCTATGTCACCAGGTGCCTGCTTCCAGATGCTTACCCTGGCCTCAGTCATGTTCCAGGGCCAACGATGCATCGATAGGAGAATATATTCACTGCAGTACTTAAAAAAAAATCCCCATCGTGAATTTAGACATTACTGGCATGGATTGACTTTCATAACTGTGGAGGAAAGCCAAAACTGCATAAAGGAAGTCTGTTTGCAGAGTTCATATCCCTTAATTTTAGTGAATGGATGTGGGTGTGTTGAAAACTTCATCTTTTAAGAACTGCCTAAATTTCATAATTATTTCATTTTCATCCGCTCACAGATGGTTTTGCCCTGAGTGTAAAAACTGAAGAGCCAATATAAAATGATGCTACCTTTCCTCTGGCAGTTAAAATTTGAATTTCAAACCTTGCTTTTCAGAACCTTGGAGAGCATCAAGCCCAGCCCTCCATTCCCTTTACCCTAACCAGTTCAAATGTATGCTGATTTCTCTTAGGAAAAAAAAAAGTGAAATAATAAATAATAAGTTGACAGTAAGGCTTGTGAATTCTGCCACAGAAATGCCTTCTGCAATGACCTACTTTCGTAATTAAGTTATGTTGTATTGTGTTGTGTTGAGTGCCTGGGAAGTTGGCTGTAGAGTCAACAAGACATGGATTCAAAGCTAGATTCTGCCGGTTCCTACTCTCTACACCTCAGCTATTCTCGGTCTGTAAAATGGAGTTGCATACGATAGCTTTCTCCCTCCNTCCTTCTCTCCTTCCTTCCCTTTTTCTTTGCTTTCATTCTTTTGCATGGCATATGTGTTTAGTCTTTAAATTACCCATCCGCCCACCCAGCCAATGATCCAGGAGGNTTTCTCTTCTGTGGATATGACTTGTATCAGGAGAGGGGCCAAGAGAAGCAAGCACAGATGCTGCCCAGAGAGGAGTCTGTTTTTCACAAGGGAGGAAGGCATATCAGGCTCTATCTGCCCCAGAATATGGCTTAGAAACTTCAGCTATTGAGCCCTTACTGCACGTGGGTACAACAGGAATCTCCACAACTGTTCTCTTCTTTATTTTGCATCATGACTCCCAAGTCCAGGGGCATTCTCCACCTGTCTCTGCCGTCTCCAGAGGGAGAAGCAAACACAGAGGGGCAAATGTCTAACTCAAGACTACACAGCTGATGAGCTAAGAAAGTCAGAATTTGAACCCTGGTCTGTCTGACCCTAAGCAATTATCCCTAATATGATGCCACTTAAATAAAAGAGTGACTAATTCTGAAGGTTGTATTCTCATCACATGAAATCATGACTCTAATGGCCAATCTTGATTGTCAACTTGATGGGATTTAGAATCACTTAGGGAACATGCCTATGGGTGTATCTGTGAGGATTATTTCAAAGAAGTTTAACTGGGGCATGGAAGCCTAGGCCTGAATGTAGACACACCATCCTATGGGGTAGGGTCCCNACTGAGNGAAAAGGAGGAAGGAAGCCAAACATCAATGTCCATCTCTCTCTNCATCTGATTGTAGATGCAGACTNATGAGTGATCTCATACTCCTGAGCCCTGGCTTCTGCCATGTTGAAATGTGTCCTCTCTTAAACAGTAAGTCCTTCTTTGCTTATGTGGCTTTTGTCATATGAGAAAAGTATCTACTGATGTAATANCCAAGGAACCTTGGGCANCTGGCAGCTGCCCACTGATTCCAAGTAGGCCATTTCCTCTGGTTGGCAATAGTTATAGTGAGTAGATCAGAGGGTTTGGGGCTCTTTAAGTTTGCTCTCTTGCTGGGGTAACAGGACCCTAGGAGTGAGAATATACTTGGAAAGGGAAAGTGGCCCAGCCTCAGCCTTGAAGCTTTGTGCCCTTGAGTATGGCTCTATTTATACCCTACCCTGAGCTTTCCCTTGNAAGTTTCTTGTCTGCCCATGTCCATAGCAGTACCATCCAGTGGTAATGTGTTTCTTTGGTTTCTATGTCTCCATAGTCTCTTCCCAGAGACAACTGTCTCACCCATTCATGGTGGCTCAAGTCTTTAATTCCAGCCCTTGGGAGAAAAGGTAGGTGGAGACCAGCCTGGCCTACATAAGGAGTTCCAAAAAACTAATAAACAAACAAACAGTAATGAAAAGCAAAACACACATACTAATTGGAAATGTACTTGGTGGGAGGTGTGATGCTAAATGCGTGAGATGGGTGATGCATAAACAGCATGAGCATTTTCCTGCGAAAGGGGAATTTCTCACCACAGGAATCTTGAGCATGCTTCCCATTACTAGGAAGCTAAAAGGCTGGACAGCCCGTTTCTTAGTCCTCACTGATGCAGGGGACCCTGGCACATGAACAAGATTCCCTAGCCCCAGACTTCTGATGAGGCTCTGGTGACTCAAAAGAGAAGGCAGCAAGAGTCTGCCTGATGGCTCAGCTACAGCAGCAAAGAGCAATTGCCTTGGCTTCCAAGAGTGTTAGTGATGGCAGCAGTACCCAGTGCCCAGTACTGGTGCTGATGGGGCTGCTATGACTTTTTGTCTGACATGACCACTGTGGGATCTACAGAACAGTTCAACGGCATGATTTTGGCTGTGGTATTATGTGTGTAACCTCCTTTTACAAGTGCTCATTTTCTCTTGGCTATTTCTAGTAAGGTGTGTGTGTAGGTCAGTGTGTGTGTGTGTGTGTGTGTGTGTGTGTGTGTGTGTGTGTGTGTGTGTAGGTCACCTCTACAGGTGCACTCCTGTAGAAGCCACAGAACGATGCTGAATGCTTTCTTCTATCTATCTCTACCTTATAGTTTAAGATAGGGTCTCTCAGTGAACCCAGAGCTCACCATTTTGGCTAGACTGGCTAGCAAGCTCCTGGGACCTACCTATGTCAGTCACCACCTCCGCAGCTCTGGTGTTATTGGTATGTACTACCCTGCATGGTTTTTCACATGAGAGATGGGGATACAATAGTTACTTTGGGGTTGACATTTTTCTTTTTGATGGGGACTCCTTATACTACCCAGGCTGATCTTAAACTACTAGGCTCAGGAAATGCTCCTGGCTTCATTTCCCAAGCAATAGGGACCTCAGGTTCATGTTGCAACACTAGGCTTATGAGCTTACAGTTTTTAGTTTTCAGTAGCAACAAATGATCTAGTAGCTCAGTGAGCAGTGTCTCAGGGAGCCACATTTTGATGGAGTCAGGAATGAAACAATAGCTGAGCCTTTTATTGCAAGTTATTTGAACTTATAATACTTGTTCATTAAAATAACGAAGGCATATTTAGCTGCATTTAAGAAATTGTCTCCCTGCTTTGCCTCCCCTTTCTGTCTGTCTATCTGTCTCTGAGACAGGTCTTGCTATGCAGCTAGGAAGACCTAGAACTCACGACCATTCTACCTCAGCCTGCTGAATTGCTAATATTTCATAGGTGTGCCACACCCAAGAGACTTTTTCAAAGGTGGATTGTTGTGTTGCTGTGACCAAATTGCTGAGAAAATAGGCAGAGGAAGAATTTACTTTTTCTCATGGGCTCAGATGGTCTGAGGTCACTGACTCTGTTGTTTCTGTAGTGAAGCAGAACATGGTGTCAGAAGGGCATGGTATAATAATAAAGCTGTTTACTTCCCAGCAGCCAGGAGTACAGATGAAATACAAGAGGCCAGGCAAAGAGTCCTAAGGGTATACTCCCTCCATTTCCCCTAGTCAGAGCCCCCTCCAGAAGTTCCCAGCATCTTTCCAACTAGCTCCACCAGCTAGGGACCACATCCTTAGTACCTGTCAATACTGTGGTCTGAGGTACCACTTTTCCAGTCCCCCTAACATTTGGGTCATTGAATACTCTTAGAATTGCATGAAATGCCGTTATCCCTTTATGTTCTGCATCTAAGAAGTGTTTGCATTCATACCATCCCTTTGGTGATACCTTTGATCTCCTTATTCTTTTTTATTGGAGAGTTTTCCGTCCCTGTTTTATGCCCTAACTCCAAAGCTCATTTGTTCTTTTATTCCTCTTCTTTGACATGATTTTTTCCAAGTGTGATTTGAAAATACCCTCTTCCTTTAGAACGAATTAGTGTTCTCAAACACAAAAACCTTCCTCGGGGTGGTGATTTGTCAAAATAGTGCGTGAAGGTAAAAGCTTGAGGCTGTTATTTATCAATGGGAACTATGCTTCGACTTGTGTAGAAAGATTTGAAAATTACCCCTCAAGAACAGTGGGAGTCCCAGCTGAATATAGATATGATTCCGTGTCAGCACGATTGCCTGGAAAAGGATCCTTGCAAACATAATGCTGATGAGGAAAAAAAATATGACATAAAGAATCTGGTATAAGTTTTCCTTGTATGTAACAGTCTATCCTGCAAAGGGTGTGTGGATTAAAACAAAACAAGACAACAACAAATAATATTACTTTGTCTAACACTAAATACCACAAGACATAATCGGAGCTCTGTAAGGATCCTTGCAACTCTCNAGGCTTCTCCTTTTGAGAAGGGATTGCTAGAGTAAATGTGCTAGCATGGAGAGGGTCTGCTGTGTATCTACCATCTAGGTTTTATAACTGGTAAGGCAGGTACTGTTGCTTCTGTGTAGCCCACAGGCATGGAATACATTGCCAACACATGACTGGAAAAGAAAACAGTAAAGCTTGAGCCAGGCAGGTTACTTCCCTCTAAAATCCTTACTATTTTTGGCTTGTATTTATTGTCCTAAGTGGATCTTGCATTTGTTTGGTTTTCCTCAAATACTTTCTGACTGCACAGAGAATGTCCTCTATCGTGATTTAAACAAGACTTCCTCCTTGTGTTTGTGTCATCACTGATTATCACCAAGGTGACAGTCGCTACAAAGTGAGGACTCTGTGGAAGACAACTGATCAACACCTCTGNGCAGTGGGATGGTTCTGAGGGATGATCTTGCATTGTTTTTATTAAGCTGCAAGAGAACTACATACAAAGTAGGTGACTCAGCATGCTGGGATTACAGGTTCACACCTCCACACCCACCTGCCTGCGCAGCAAGCACTTTCCCCACTGAGCCGGCTCTCCAGAACCTTCGAAGTGTACATGGGCATGTGTGATTGCAGGTGTGTGCCATGGCACACACAACTTCAGGCACTGGTCGTCACCTACCACTTTATTTGAGATAGAATCTCTTTGTTTTCTTGCTGCTATATATACCAGACCAGCTGGCCTGCAACCTGCCTTTATATAGGTTATGAGCATCTAGACTCAGGTCCTTATCCTTGTGGGAAGGACTTTACCCACTAAGACATCTTCCCAGCCTCCTTAATGCCCCTTTCTCCTTTTACTATATGATCAAAGAATGAGACAGACAATATTCTTGCCCTCAAGTTTTGGTGGGGGAGAGAGACATGAAACAGGCATGAAACATGGATGCAGGAAGAGATGCTGTGGGTGACGTTGGAATTGAGATGGAAGGATGGGATAAGAAAGTGATGCCTTTAATCCCAGCACTTGAGAGACAGAGACAAGAGGATCTCTGTGAGTTGGAGGCCAGCCTGGTCTCCAGAGCGAGTTCCAGGACAGCCAGGACTATTACACAGAGAAACTCTGTCTCTGAACCAACAGGCCAATGGAAGCCACCGTGAGTGCAACGCCTCCTAGAGGAGAGTAAGCCTGGATGGTTCTATGTAAAGATGTGTTGAGATGAGGGGAGGGAAAGTGTCCCTTACAGAATTTGGAAACGGGAGAAAGAGAAAAGGAAGAAGGATGAAGAATAACTTCTAAGTGCTGCTGTAAGCAACTGTGTAAACGATGGGAGAACATGTTTGGGGGAGGAGCTGGAGTCCTCTTTTGGATATTTTAACANTGAGACATTTATTAATCAGTTAGTGACATTAGGCCATTGGCTCTGGGATTCTGAAGTTTGAAAAGGAAATTAGCAGTAAAATTGAGGTGTAAGGGGAGGCAGAGTGAGAGGGGCTTGTCTCACAGTGATGTGTATATGTCTGGTGCCTGCTGTAATTTTGAAGTTGGGATGAAGTTTTAGTGGTATTTGGTGACACTGACAAAACTAATGATACTATCCAAACCCCTTGTGTTGCTGATAAGGACATACATCTTGTTACTGTGTTTTGTTGGGTTAGTTAAAATAGGCAGTGTTATAGTTTCAAAACAAAACATTTCATTTGGATCCGTATGTTAAAGGCTTGGCCCTCAGCTGGTGGTACTATTTTGGGAAATAACTGAAACTTTAGGAGGCGAGGCCTAGCTTGAGGAAGTAGGTCACTGGGAGCATGGCCTGGAAAGAGAGACCTTGTTCCTAGCCTCTTTCTGTCCCTCTCTTACTGCTTCCTGACCATTGTGACGTTTGCAGCAGGGTTGCACCAGGCCTTGCACCATGATGCTCTGCCTTGTCACAGGTCCAGAACCGATGGGGCTGGTGATCATCAGGACCACACGCATGTGTCGGCACTTCCAGCCTGATAAAACTTAAAATACACGTATTGCTATCCTTTGGATCTGGTCTGTCCTCCCAAGGTCCCGGGGTTAAAAGCTTGCTTACTGTTCCTTGTGCTAACAGTGAGAAGAGATGGAGTCTAGTGAGAGGCTGGCTAATTATTGGGGGTATCCTGCCTGTCAAGGGGATTGTACCATTCTTCCTCCTCCACAAGGTGAACAGCCTGCTGTGTGTTTCCTGCCATAATGGGCTGTCTCACCACTGTCCCAAAGTGACAGCACCAAACACATCATGGACCGGAACCTTGGAATAATGAGCCAGAGGAAACGTTTTGGCTATAGAAACTGAAAGCTGCCATGAAGCTCATCATCCAATGGAATAGCCTTTTGAGTCATCTATAATAGTTTTCCTTTCATCTAAAATATTCGTGATATGGCAGTCTTTGAATCTGCATATGATACAGTCATTATAATTTTACCTCAAGGCACAAATATCATTTATACAAAACCAGACAGTTGACTGTGGGAAGCTAATTCTGTAGACGTAGTTATGGGGTTTAATTGTGTCTCTCTAAAAGATACACTAAAATTCTAAACTCCAGTATCTTGGAATGTGACCTTGTTTGGAAATTATGTCATTGCTGATGCAGTCAGTTCCAAGGAGATGATACTGTGGTAGGAAAGAACCTTAACTCACTAGTGANTAACATCCTCAAAGGACAAGCAGAGACACACACAAGGCAAAGACCATCATGTAGTTATAGCAGCAGGAGTCAGAACGATGCTGTGATGCCAGTGGACACCAGGAGCTATGGTGGTGAAGAGGAGTTCTCCCCACAGGTTTCAGGGGAGCAAGGCTCTGACACCTTCACCAGATTTCTAGCCTCTGGAATTGGAAGACAACAAATAAATGCATGCTGTTTAAAGCCAATCAGTACTTCGTTACAACTGCCCTGGGAAACAAATACAGTACATGTCTGGGGTTTTTTTGCAATGTAGTCATTTTTTTATCACTTCTTTAAAAAATGCCCTTTAAAAGGCATGTTTCAGTGGNATCCAGAAACTTCCAATCGTGAGGACATAACTCTAGAAAAAGCAACTTACATCTAGGCTGACTTTCTCTGCTTTCTTTTAAAGTAATACCAGCTTCAACTAGTTTTTTTTCTTTGTTTGTTTTTGACATTTAGGGGAAGTAGAGCATGTGTACAATCCCAGTACTCTGGGTTTGAGGGGGTGGTGGAAGGAGGAGGATTGTGAATTCAGATCCAATCTAGACATCCCAGTGAGGCCTGTCTCTGAAATCCCAGGACTGGGGATGTAACTTGGTGGTATAGTATTCGCTTAACATGTGCAGGTCCTTAGTTATTTCAATCCTCAGTAACACACACACACACGAGAGAGAGAGAGAGAGAGAGAGAGGAGGAGGAGTCTTTCTTGAAACAACATAGTTAAGAATGATAATTAGGCCAGGTGTGGTGGTGCATGCCTTTAATTCTAACACTCAGGAGGCAAAGGCAGGCAGATCCCTTGTGTGTTTGAGGCCATCCTGGTCTACAAAGCGAGTTTCAGGACAGATAGGGTTTTTACACAAAGAAAGCCTGTCTCAAAAAAAAATGCAAAAAAAGAATGGTAATTAGTTCAGTACCTTGTGATATGAGAGAGGAGTTAAGGGAATAAATACAGAGGAAACTTCTTTCCCGAGGGCTCGTATTGGAGGGGGATAACATCACCGTAGGTTTGCCCNCTACAGTACAAAGGGAAGAGGAGCTTGGTCCCTCGGCTCTCTCAATAGCTTCCAGGAGCTGGAGGGATTCTATGGAGGAAGTCAATACAAGGGTATTACACAGTATGAAAAGCATACGCAGCACCGGCCATTTAAAAGGCTATTCTGCTTGTGACCATTTCACTTTAAGCTCAGATGGAAGCCGAGGGTAGAACANGAGACATAGCTCAGCAAACGGACCTCTGTGGAGCAATAATTTAGTGTTTAACATTGTACTGAACTAACCTGCAAGAGCTGCAAGCTGATGGAACTGTGCACTCAAGCGTCACTTCTCTTGGATGGGCATGTGCTAAGCATTAGTAACAACACTTGACAGTGACATTCCCTGGCGAGGACAGAAGGCCATGTGCTCTGTGGACATATTCATGCAGAGGGACCAGACACTGGGTAACAAAAGTCATATTCTGTTAGGAGCATTCTGAAGCCTGGTNGGCATTTTCCTCACTTGGAGAGCTATTCCCCTTTCAAACCCGAAACCATTCTCATTTACCATCATTGAGGGAACAGAAACATGTATTCTTTCTTTAAAAATAAATAGAGGGGCACAGAGCTGGGCAGCTACTTTGGGGGACTGAGGCAGGTGGATCACTTAAGCCCAGGAGTTTGGGGTCAGCTTAAGCAACACAGAAGACCCTAACTCAAAAGCAAGTTTGTTTTTTTTTATCACCCATATAGTATGTATTAACTGAAGGTTCATTAGAAAATATTAAAACACACACACACACACACACACACACACACATATATATATACACACACACATACACACATACACACACATACACACACATATATATAAATATACACACACACATATATACACACACACATACACACACACACATACACACACACATACACACACATATATATACACACACACATACATACACATACACATACACACA
>LZPO01034894.1:394076-411953 GCA_001675575.1 Neotoma lepida | reverse complement strand
CCTTCCTCTTACACTGAACACGAAAGAGAACTGCAAAACTATAAACCAATGCCACTTAAATAACCTTTTAGAAAAATGTAGTCTTTTTTCATAAAAATANATGATTTATGTTACCTTGCAATGAAATTTTTATTGTTATTGTAAATGAATTAACAAATTAATGTTTTGCATTATGTGAAATGTTATGTGAAAATGTTAGTGTATATAACCCACATAAAATAAAATAAAATAAAATAAAAAAACTCTTTTTCTTTTAAGTCTAAAGGTCTTGTGAAGAGTCTTCAGACTACTTGAGAACCTTGAAATAGGTTGTTCTCTGGATGTCTCTTTCTGAGGTGGCAATGTCTGTGCTGAGGTCCAAAGAAAGAGTTTTCCATAAAAGAAGAAAATAAAGGGTTAAAGATGGGAAAGGGCTTGTGTATAGGGGAAAGAAAAGCCTGCTACACAGGTTTACAAAGATTATTAACTTAAATGAAAAATGCACATGCGACTCCTTGGCGTAGTGCCTGGCACATGGTGCGTGATGAACTATTGATGAGAATCAGGTTCTGTGAGGGTTGCCCGCTCATGGCTGGAGGCTTGCTTGTGAAGTTTGCACACTCATGGCTGGAGGCTTGCATGTGAGGGCTGCATGCTCATGGCTGGAGGCTTGCATGTGGGGGTTGCACACTCATGGCTGGAGGCTTGCGTGTGGGGGTTGCACACTCATGGCTGGAGGCTTGCAGTGGGACACGTACATTTGGGGCTCATTGGTGGTTCTTCCAGGCCACTGGGTAGTAGACCTTTAATCACATTTCTGTATTTTTCAGTTTTTCCTCCAAAAACTATGTTTCAAAGAGCCACCTTTCAATCTTGGCTTTCTAGAGTTAACTTCTAGATAAAACAATTTACCCTGCCAGCTCTGAGTTCCCTCTTCTGTACACTGGTGAGAATAATCTATGTCCATCACAAGCTTTTATGATAATCTGAGAAAAAAACCACACNTGAATGGAAGCAGTTCAACAAATGTACAGACAGAGTGCCCAGAACTGTGCTTGCCCTGCTAGGAGGCTCAATATGCATCTACTCAGTGGACTGAGTTCAAACAAACGTACTAAGGAACTGTGTATGATGGTGTAGGCCTGCAATCACAGCACTCAGGAGGCTGAGGCAAGCAGGTTGTGAGTTCAAAGAAAGCCTGGACTACACAGAGAGACCCAGTTTCAAACAACAATAAATACACTACTGGTCCTGTTGAGGAAATGAGCTAGAAAACGCAACCTCAAGAATCGTGAACCTTTTCCATGACTTCAAACCCCCAATGCCCTAATCAGCATATAATCTTAGACAAAGTTCCCNGGCTCTTTGAGTGTTTTGACTGCTTTCTAGACCTGCAAGCATGCAGGCACAAGTCACNGCCCTTAAGATTTACGAATCTACTTTTAACAAATTAAGGAAAAAAATCTTATTTCTTATTTATATAGATATGTGCTTGTTGGTGTATTTGCATATGCGTATGGGTGTTCTCAGACCCAGAAGAGGGTGTCAGATCCCTTAGGGCTAGAGTTGCAGGTNGTTGTGAGCTGCCTAGTGTGGGTGCCGAGAACTAAACTCAGGTCCGCTGTGAGAACAGCAGATGCTCTTAACCTCTTAGCCATTATGCCTTCCAAGGGCACACCCCATGAGCAGAAGGCCTCACACTAGGCCCTGCTCCCCAGTACTGCCAAGCAGAGAACTAAGCCTTTAATACGTGGGCCTTTGGGGAACGCGTGCGCCTGAAGGTAGGCAGCTGGTTTAAACCATTCTTTCCCCTCTCAGTTTCGAATCTCAAGCTCTACCACAGAGCAGCTGAACAAAATTGATTGCGGTAGGGTTCAGNCATCATTGTTGACATTTTTAAGTTTCTCCACATGATCCCAAGGTCACCCACAGTTGACAACTATGAGTATACAAATTTTGCTGCTGGCCTGGACCCCAGTCCGTTATTCTTTCCAGGCACAACTCCTATCTGTCACCACCTTTGTTCAGTGTCCCAATCCCTGTTTACATGAAGCATCTTCTTTCAGATGTATTTTTACCAAATTTATCCATGCAGCATTGATTTGGTTTTTATGGCAGGGTATTGTATATGACATGGGCTCTGTAGGGTCAGCGTTAAGAAGCATTCTTTCCTTTCCTACTATAGGTCTTAGTAACATTGCTCCCAAGCTCTCATGATCATTGCTACTTAAGGTTCTCAAGACCAAGTACGCACTGCTCTAATCCCTGAATTGACAGCCACTCCGTTACCTATGTTCATGTTCTACAGCAAAGAACAGTGGTGCAGGCCTACAGTCCTAGCTTCTCTGGAGGCTGAGGCAAGGGGATTCTTGAGCCAGGAGTTTGAGGCTGTTCTGGCAACATAGTGAAACTAAATCAATCAATCAATCAATCAATCAATCAATCAATCTCAATCTGGGGCTGGCAAGATGACTTAGTGGGTAAAGACACCCCTACATCAACATGAGATTGATGCTTACATAGTAGAAGGAGCTGACTCCTGGAGTTGTCCTGTGACACACACACACACACACACACACACACACACACACAAATAATAATAGTAATACGTAAACTGCATCTTTATTGTCTTTGTAGCAGTAAATGTGCAGAGACAGAAAGCTTCCACAAACAGTTATTTTTCCCCCTCATTATTCTGCTGGAGATTGAACCCAGAACCTTGGCTGTGCTGTGCATGTCCCTACTGCAAAGNTATATTCCCAGGCCTGCAAACAGGAGGGCTTTTGTTTGTTTTACACTGAATTGAACCAGGGTTTGGTGACTATAGCACACAATAACTGGAGACTCCAAGTAAGCAAAATATCCACATGAATATGGAAGGGAAAAAAATGATGGATTAGTGTGGAGGGAATGCGCTCAAAGTACATTGTAGACAGAGGAAGATGCCCTCATGAAACCCAACACAATGTACAATGGATATGCATCAATTATGCATCAATAAAAATGTCTCTAAGGTGGACAGTCAGAGCCCCTGGACTCGTACAGCAGCGTTCTGTCTCTGATTGTTCCAGCACTTTTGACTANCTTTTCCTGGTGAATAAGGCTATGGAAGCCCCTTCTCCTTATCTTCTCCAGGTAGACAGATCCAGCAGGCGCATAGACGGATGGGCAGTTTAGTGCNTATCTGGCTGAGTGTAAACGGGAACATACAATTTTGTGGTCAGTTTATTTTNACCTCGTTCATTCTCAGGGGTCCACAGTTTTTGCCTCATTGATTTTCTGTGCTCATTGACTTGAAGGCTGCTGTTTGCAGGAGCTTGCTNCATGGCCTCTCCAGGCATCTTCTCACTGCTTTGGCAACTCTCTGCTTTCAGCTTGAACNAGTTCAAGCTCGTTTCAATGCATACATCCTCAACATGACATTTGTCCTTTCAGTAGATGTGCTGTAAACGCTACAGTCTTCTGCTATCAGTGGTGAAATCTGAAAGGATCTTACAGATCATTCTAGTATAGCTCCTTCGTTAAACACGTAGACACCAAAGGCTAGTAAGCTAAAGAGTTCGCCTAATGTCACATCACACAGCTAGAATAAACAGCAGAGGTAGACAAGGAATTAAGGAAGGAAGGAAAGAAGGAAGGAAGGAGAGAGAGAGAGGGAGAGAGAAAGGGAGAGAGAGAGAGAGAGAATAAAAGAGAAAAGAAGGGAGGGGGAAAGGGAGGAAAGAAGAGAGAGAAGAGAAATAAACTTTGTCAGTTAGGATGCTCTTGGTTGTAAGTAACAACATTCAATCCAAAATTGCTTACAAAAAATCATCTATTATCTCACACCCCAGGAAGTCCTCTGTCAAGCAGCCTTCTAGTATACAATGCTGAGGGTTCTGCCTCCACTTCTCCGGGACTCCTCACTGAACCCATCTGCACGTCAGCTTTCTGCTCATGGTTCCACCCACAGCAGCAGGTAGAATATGCTTCTTTCTACACAGGCAGAGAACAGAGAGGGCCCCAAGCTGATGGGGCTAACTTAGATCCAATGCATACCCCTAGCTAGTAACAGTGGCTAAAACAGGCCTGTGTTCCAAAGCCAGTCCCTAGCAAACCATGTAATTCATAGAGAACTGGCATTACCTATCTCTAGAGACGGGGATGGGGTCAATTTCCCACGTGTCACCTGAGTTTAGTGGGGGAAGAGGTTGATCAGGATTTCATTGGGAAGAAGGAAGGAGTGGGTGGGGTCACTCCATCCCAGGGATCATTGGCACAAAGCCACATGCAGTAGAGAGTAGATGACATGCTGTTATTTCTGCTTATCAGGGCCTGGTGACCTGTGGGATTAACACCATGTGTTGAACTTGGCCTATGCTGTGGAAGGAAGGGGTGAAGTGGGGAAGGAAACTGGTCCAGCCTTTCCAGACTGTGGAAATTCTGCTTCACACTGAGAGTGGCCAGGACAGAAGAAAGATGAAGAAGTTCCCAGATCCGACTTGTATGCCTGAGGCATGAACTGGTAGGGGGAAACTAGTTTGAGTTGGAACCACTGCTACCTTGAAGGACTTTTCTGGGCTAGCACAGACCTGAAGGAAGATTAAGGACTTCATCTGATAATTCTCCCCTTGAATTAACCAAAATCCGCTTTGCCAAGAATCTGTCTTTCTCAGGGGGAAGTTGGCAAAATGTGCCACCATTAGGGTGATGAGAAGACTCCCAGTCTACCACGTGCTTGCTGTTGTCTCAGGCTGTGCCTTTCCTCTTCATTCTGAAGGTTTTTATTTAGTGCCTTGCAGGAAGGTTAGTCTCAGGGCAGAGGTGTCATGTTGTCGTGCCCCCCCCCCATCCTCCCGCATTGTTTTGACTTTAGTTATTACTGGGACTTTTTACTATTCTAAGCACTACTGTTGTATGTTTGTGTTGCGTTGCATTGTCCTGGTCTGCTTCCTCTGCTCCACTGGGTAAGTTTGGTGGGGAATGCGCTGAGGTTTGTGGAGAGCATTTTGGAGAAACGTGTAGTTAGATAACATCCCCGGTCTCAGGAATCCTTTTTTAAAGCATTACCATCTCCACAAATTAATCATCCTGTTTCTGAGGCACAGACAAAAGCTTCACAGCTTTTCTGCTGGGCCCAGGGAGGGGCTGTTTCTAGGAGCGCTCCTCCAGTCTGGAGAGGCAGCTTCGGGCTGAGTTGTGGGGGCGGTGTGGAAAAGCTTTTGGCTCCTGAATTACAATAAGGATTTGAATCCAGAGAGCCCACAAAGATTCTGCCCATAAAGCTGTTCCACTCTCTGTTTCTTTTTTGGGAAGTGAGGCCCCAAGTATTAATGTTTCACCCCACGGAATGCATTTTGCAAGTGGAGTACACAAAGAGGGGAGACTTCGAGAGTTCTCCCCCACACCCCAACACACAACTTCCTTAAGTTCTCAGGGTCTTGAGGAGTGTATGCCAAGTCCCTGTGATGTTGTTTTCTTTTGAATTTTTAAAAATACTTTAACTCATGTGCATGCATTTGCACCCACACGTATGCTTACACATGCGAGCGAACACATGGATACAGTGTTCGGGTACGGTGCAGAAAGACACCAGAGGTGTAGCATCTTCCTGAAGCTGGAGATAAGGTGGTTGTGAGTGGCCAAATGTAGATGTTGGGAACAGAACTCTGGTCCTCCAGAAAATCAGTAAGTACTCTTCACTGCCCGATCATCTCTTTCCAGCTCTGGCCCGCCCGCCCCACTTCTATGATACTGCTTTCGGAACTGGAACGTTCTGCCGTTTTCTTAGGCTTGTAGGAAGAATATGCTTACNTTNGTTGCTCCTATCAGCATCTTTCTGGTGGATGTTCTGTTTTCTCAGCTTCCTCCATCTAGCCCCAGGTCCTAGAATCAGTCCTGATGATGAAAAGCTGTCTGTAGACTCAACTGTATCAAATGAATGAAGTCAAAAGCTTGTATAGACTCAAGATGCCGCAGAGTGCCATGTCTGCTAACCTTTTAGCACCCAATGTCCTTTGTTGTCCTACAGCTCCACANTAAGCCCTGATTTCCTGNATGCCCTCCAGTGACTACATCCTGAGCCATACCCTGTGTCTCTCCATCCACCATCAGCCACTGGCCTGTTCTGCCACCTCAACTAAGCCAGGTCCTGCCCTGAGCCCCAACCTGCTAGAGAGGTTTCTTCATACCACCGTGGTGACTTCTGCTAGCCTTGCCCCTTGGGGCTCACTCATATGTCTCCTCCCACCCAGTCACAGGCTCAGGGTTTGATGGTTTATGGTCCTTGAAGGTATGCCTGGGTTTGTCACCNTATTCATGGTTTTCTGCATCTGCCTGAAAGTCTAGGCCTTTAGATAAAGTATCTCAAGCCAATGGCTAAAATATGAGGGTTGTCAGCACTTGTCCAGGAATGATACGTTGCGAGGACTCCAGATATCTCACCAAGCCTTGTCTGGGGACCCAATGTAGACTGCTTTATATAAGCATTCTCATTATGTTTTGAAAATGTGTGTAGACGCTTCTGTAGCTAATTTAATTAGAGAGGGCGCTATTTAAAAGCATGACTGAATTCATGACAGCTTTTTGTTACCACGAATCTTCTCCATTGATCAGTGGATACCAAAAATACAAGCATAACATAAGATGATGGGGAAGCCTGAGCTGGGCTGTGTTTGCTGTCATTTTCTTTGCTTGCCGCCCGAGTCGCTGACTTCCTTGGGTTGCAGTGCTCTGCCTGCAGTGCAGAGTTCCTAAGGAACAGTTTCTTCTGCATNAGTGAGATGGCTCAGTGGGTGAAAGTACTCGTCATGCAAACCTGACGCCCTGATTCATTCTCCTCATAGCAGACCTCATAGCAGAAGGAGACAATCAGCTCTGAGTTCTACATTCATGCCATGGCAGCACACCCATGACCATGCACACACACACACACACACACACACACACACACACACACACACACACACACACTTCTTTTCACATTAAATGCAAACTCGCTGGAAATTTTCCTGCCAACTACAATTGGCAGGGGTGTCAGGGTGAACCCCTGCTATAAACAATTGCCTCAGCTCCCTCAGCAAGTCAATTAGGTAGCTGTTCTGTCCTGAGTTAGGAAGCATGTCACAGCTGTCTCCTGATGAGATCTCCAGGGAGGGACAGCAGTCCCTTCCTTGAGTTGCTATTGGCTTGAAGTATCTCTCCAAAGAATGCCTGGTCTCTGGTCTATGGTGCTGTTGAGTGGAACCTTTGAAGGTAGGGCAGTAATTCACCACTGGCATTCCTGTGTAGAGGTACTGAGATCCCCACAATTTCCTCTCTCCAGTTCTGCCTTCTGCATACTAGGGGTAGACAGACCTCTTGCCACAATGTCCTGTACCACCACAGGCCTAAAGTAAGAAGGCTAAGCAGTGATGGATCAGAGCCTCAGACCGTGAGCTACAATAACCCATTCCTTCCTTTTAGTTGACCCTCTCATGTATTTTTGTCACAGTAACCAAAAGTTTGACCTAACATATGAGCCTTGTTTTGACTGCTCATATCATTAAAGGCTAATAGAGGACAGGAATCTAGAGATCTGTAACACATGTGAGGGACCTGCCTTGTTCTAATTAATCTTAAATGCAAACTCCAGCCTTTAAGGTATCCTGAGTGAGCATCCACCTAAATATCCCTCTGTGTAGGAATGAAGCAGCCAGAACAAATAACTTCCAAGCTAATATTTTGCCAAGATTAACCCAGATTGGACAAGACTGTAAATTCTTGGTGGAAACTAGGATTCCCTGCCTTCACCCATCTCCTCTCTTCTTCTCTCTTATGCTGCATTTCTGATGTGTACAAAGTCTGTGGTACTGGGTCTTCTGGGGAGATCCCTAACTTTGGGGCTGAGTGACACTTGGCCCTGAACTCAACATAAGCTTCTGATGGCCCTCAGGGGTTGCTGTTGTGGCTCAAGGCTGTCGCAGAGGAGAAAGTGGAGCAGAATCTCAGACTTCCTTTAGTACCAGAACCCTGGAAGTCTGCCTGCTTCTTCCTTCAGGCCCTGACAAGCTGTTGAAGGGGTCTGTCTGCCTGCTTTGTCCTCTCAGTGGGGATGGGGGAGATTTATATAAATGGAGAACCAAATATCCTATGGAAAAGAAGTGCCACAGGAAACTTGGTAAGACCATTTCATTGGCACTGGTGAGTTGCCCTTGGCTGGCCATGCTGCCTCACAAAGCAAGTGCGTGAGAGCTAGCGGTTGGGGAAGTCATAGGCAGCAGACAATATAGGAAGCTTGGGGGTGGCATGTATCCCCTGTGTGCTTGAGGAGAAAACTTCTAAGCTCAGAGACTGCTGTCCTAACCAGGTCCCCTGCTCTACCTGCTAGAAATGCTTGACCATAGCCCAAGGGCTCTGTGCCTTCCTGTGCACTGTGGGAACAGCCAGAAAAGAAAAAAAAAAAAAAAAAAAAAAAGAAATGATGCTAGTTGTTGTCATGCCAATAACAATTCTCCCTTAGATATCCATGGAGGGGCTTAACCAGAGTTAGGGGCTGAGATTTGTGATATGGATTCCCGTACAGTAAAGACGGTCATGGTGCATACTTCTGTGCAGCCTGTGGTTTGAAGTTAAGTATGGGCAGGAAGTAAATAAATACGTATGTAATTACATATTCTGAGAAGGAAGTGGAATATGCACAGAGGAAGGTAGAGGAGCCCCTTCAGAGAGCAAGGGAAGACTGTTTATAAGGAAGTGGTATTTAATACCTTGTTGCGAAGGATGAGAAGGCACCAACCTATGCCTGAGCGTGGGATAAGAGTGATTTAGCCTGAGATAAAAGAGAGTTCAAATGTCCTGGGGTAGGAAAGACCTTTCCTGCATGAGAATCTTAATAACCTTGTATTAGAGGAGGTTAGAGGAATTACCTCTGCCTGACACTAGTCAGTAGTGGGAGAATTGCCCGCATGAAGGTGTATTAATTGAGTAACTGAAGTTAACTAGTACTGGTGAGCTGAGTCAAAAGTTATTATAACAGATGTGGGTGCAGATCCCTGGGAGTCTCCCTTGCCAGGGTGACCTTGAGTTCTGCTACCACCTTTCCTATTAAGACTTCCAGGAGTCCTGTGCTGTTTTTACTACCAGATAAAGTTCTATAGCAGAGAGCTGTATTTTTTTTTTTTACTAAGGAATTTTTTACTCATTTTACATACCAACCACAGATCCTCCTCTCATCCCTCTTCCTTCTCCCCACAAGGCTTCCCCCCAGGCCTCTTCTCCATCCCTTCCTCTGAAAAGGTTAGGCCTCCCCTGGGGAGTCAGCAAAGCCTGGTATATTCACTTGAGGCGAGTCCAAGCCCCTTCCCTNACATCAAGGCTGTGTGAGGTGTCCCACCATAGGTAGTGGGCTCCAAAAAGCTACTTCATGCACCAGGGATAGATCCTGATCCCACTGCCAGGGGTCCCTTATACAGACCAAGCTACATAACTGTCTCAATTATGCAGAGGGCCTAGTCCAATCCCATGCAGGCTCCACAGCTGTCTGTCCAAAGTCCATGAGTTCCCACTAGCTTGGTTCAGTTATATCTNTAAGTTTTCCCATCATGATCTTGATGCCCCTTGCTCATAGAATCCCTTCTTCCCCTCTTCCTTCTCTTCTTCTCTTCTTCTGAAGCTCAGCCTGGTGCTTGCCTGTGGATCTCTGCATCAGTTCCCATCAGTTACTGGATGAAGGCCCTATGATGGCAGGTAGGATATTCACCAATCTAATTACTGGATTAGGCCAGCTCAGGCACTCTCTCTACTATTGCTAGGAGTCTTAGCTGGGGTCATCCTTGTGAATTCCTGGGAACTTCCCTAGCACCAGGTTTNTCCCTTANCCCATAATGTCTCTCTCTATCAAGATATCTCTTTCATTGCTCTCCCACTCTGTCCCTGTTCCAACTCAACCACCGCATTCCCTTATGTTCTCATCCCTCATTCCCCCTCACCCCCAGTTTACTTAGGAGATCTCATCTATTTACCCTTCCCAGGGCAATCCATGTGTCCCTCTTAGGGTCCTCCTTGTTACCTAGCTTCTTTGGAGCTGTGGGNTGTAGTCTGNTTATCCTTTGCTTTACATCTAGTATCCACTTATTAGTGAGTACATACCATGTTTGTCCTTCTGAGTCTGGGTTACCTCACTCAGGATGATATTTTCTAATTTCATCCATTTGCCTGCAAATTTCATGATGTCATTGTTTTTTACTGCTGAGTAGTACTCCATTGTGTATATGTACCACATTTTCTTTTTCCATTCTTTGGTTGAAGGGCATCTAGGTTGTTTCCAGATTCTGGCTATTACAAATAATGCTGCTATGAATATAGTTGAGCAAGTGTCCTTGTGGTATGATTAAGCATTCCTTGGGTATATGCCCAAGAGTGGTATCATTGGGTCTTGAGGTAGATTGATTCCCAATTTTCTGAGAAACCACCATACTGGTTTCCAAAGTGGCTGTACAAGTTTGCACTCCCACTAACAGTGGAGGAGTGTTCCCCTTGATCCACACCCTCTCCAACATAAGCTGTCATCAGTGTTTTTAATCTTAGCCATTCTGACAGGTGTAAAATGGTATCTTAGAGTCATTTCGATTTGCATTTCCCTGATGACTAACGATGTTGAGCATTTCCTTAAATGTCTTTGGGCCATTTGAGATTCTTCTGTTGAGAATTCTCTGTTTAGCTCTGTAGCCCATTTTTTAATTGTATTGTTTGGTATTTTGACATCTAGTTTCTTGAGTTCTTCATATATTTTGGAAATTAGCCCTCTGTCTGATATGGGGTTGGTGAAGATCTTTTCCCATTCTGTAGGCTGCCNTTTTGTCTTATTGACTGTGTCCTTTGCCTTANAGAAGCTTCTCAGTTTCAGGAGGTCCCATTTCTTAATTGTTGCTCTCAGTGTCTGTGCTACTGGTGTTATATTTAGGAAGTGGGAGAGAAAGACTAGCAAGAGGATGTCCCAGGAAAATAAAGTAGAGCGTCCAGGCAGAGACAAGGCTCTTGTCTGCACAATCCCAGGTTCTGGTCAAGAAGAGCTCAGTAAGAGTAGACTAAGCAGGGGTGAGGGTGTCGGGGTGTTAGAGAGGACCACTGTNGGTGGTGGGGTACTGGAAAGAGCCAAAAGGATGGGATTTGGAGGGTCTATGTTGTTATTTTGAAAAGAACTTCAATTGCATAGGACTTTTATCCAAGACCAGAGACAGATACTGGAAAGTGGATCTATCTACACATCCATGTATACGAACAGCATATATAGCNACAAATGCAAAATCACCTGGGATCTTTCTAGAGTCTAACAAGATTTCTAGGCAAGTGAGAGCCCCTGAGTCTTAAACTTCATCTACGTCCTAGTCTCTTTGTGGGCATGTGACCCAGCCATCTGTGTGTACAGGGTCGCTTATTCNAAGCCATATAACAGAGGCAGCCTTATCTAAGAAGGGCAACAGTAGGAACTGCCCAAGTGACTTATGACCATGGAGAAATGTTTCCACAACCCTGCCTATGCAGGCCCCAGCGTCCTTAGCTGTCCCCTATCCTTCTCTGCTTCTGATTGGAATTTACGGTTATACCTACCATTTTTCTAAACAGACCCCCAAACCCAAACCCTATCTTTTCTGTTATTCCTCTGAAAACATAGCCCTTCAAGTCATATCTCAGCCCCTTGATGCCTTGTGAGACAATCGCTTCAAGAAAAACCTCAATGCAGTGAGTGATTCTGACTGGGAAGGCAGGCGGACTTCAAGTACTGACTATACTAGAAAAAGAGCCTACTAAGCATGTACTATGCACAGACACTGAGGAAGACTCTGAGGGCATCGGGCAGATAAAAGAAGGCTTTTCCATGGAGGTGGCCATCACCCCATTATAAACGTAGACTTGGTGATCCATATGGCGTGCTTAGGGCATTTTGGAAAAGCATTCTGGGAAGAANGCAGAGAATGAGTGTTAAATGTTGAGACTCTCAAAGGTAAGCAGCTGCTGACAGGATGCTCAAGGAAGGGGCATCCTTCACAGGGCAGGCTGTGGAGAGGCGCAAAGTACAATAGTTTGCACTTTGCCCTAGATCATATTTCTGAGGTCTTATTTCAGTTTAGTTTTCTTTTAACTAATTATTTTATTTTCTGTTTCTTCCTGGTGTGTTTTGAGATTAAGACTCATGTGAGAGCTTTGACTCATTACCTTACACACACACACACACACACACACACACACACACAAAAAAAAAACCACAATGTTTTTAGCCACAGCATAAGAAATGAGTAATTTTTGTATATCAACTACATCTGGAGAGAAACTTAAACACAGTGAAAATTCATATTTATTTTCATATTACCTAAAATAGCATTTAAAACACAGGTGAATAGCTGAGTATGGTGGCCTATACTTATATAATCCCAGCACTTGGGAGGCTGAGGCAAGAAAATGGCTGTGAGTTTGAGGTTAGTGAGTTTCAGGCCAGTAGAACCCTGTCTGTAAAATCAAACAGGACCAGTGAGATGGTTCAGTAAGTAGAGACACTTGCCTTATAAGCCTGATCTTTGAAATTTACATAAAGATGGAAAGGCAGACCCCACAAAGTTGTCCTCTGACTTATACATGAACAGAGTGGCTGTGTGTGCCTGCACTCACATATACACACCACATACACACACACACACACACACACACTAATAATAATAATAATAATAATAATAATAATAATAATAATAATAATTTAAAACTAAAGTTAATAAAACACAAACAAGAAAAACATCAAATCATTAGCTTAATTGCCTTCCACNAGAGCATATACAAAACTCCCAGCTATCTTGGACCTGACCAAGGCAAATCTTATCACATGTTCTACCCTGATACCATTTAATAGGGCCTATCTTCTTGCTCTTAATTGAGAAGGCCTTAGATGGGAATTACATCATGGAAGCATGGCTGAATGGTAGAAAAANTGACTCCATTTTATTGTTGAGTCCTAATTTAGTGGAGAGCAGTGAGGCTGGCTTTGAGGAAGCTGAATATGTGATGGTCAGCTTTCTATTTCTGTAATGAAATAAACCAAGACAATCAGATTATAAAGAAGGAAGGCTATTATGAATCGCAAATTTAGAAGATTCAGTTTATGGCTATATGAATCCATTGCTTTTAGATCTGTTGCAAAACAGCACATTATGACTGGGATGTGTAAGAGGTGAGGAGAAAGAGCCTGGAGTCTCACAGACAACATAAAACCTCCCACTAGTCTTTGCTCTTAGGGTCTTCCCTATCTCCCAATATTGCCACGCTAAGGTGCAAGCCTTTACACATGAGTCTGCGGGAGACACACAAAATCCAAGCCAGGGCACCTTCAACTTGGTTATGTAAGTAGGCACCTGCTGCTGACCACTGCTCAAACACAAAGACAGTTTGCCATTGTTAGACTGCAAATATCCGTGTGACCTTAGCTCGGTGACCCTATGTGCCGTGTTTCTGCAATGAGGGTTCTAAATATCTGAAAAGGCAGTCTGTGCTGAAACATTACTGCTGCTCTCTCTGGGGAGCAGAGAATTGTTTCCGTTTCCACCTTCATATCTGCACAGTTCTCTAACCCAGGGCTATCGCATGATATTTCTAACCCAGGGCCATCACATGATATCTCTAGCTGTTCGTCTTCATCAGCTCCAACATGCTTCTTTTGGTTGTTAAACGTGTCAAATGGGGCTTGAGTTGTGGCTCAGGGGACCAGTGGTTCTGCCCTCAGCACTGAAGGAGCCCAAAATAAAATTAAATGATGCGGCTAACATTTTCATATACGCAGAGCTTTTAACGTTTAGGGATATGTCTGAACATCATAAGCATGCACATTTTCTTGTAAGTTTAAGATTTTTTTCTTGTGAAAATCAAAATCGAAATTGCTCATGTTCAACCTTAGCACAAAATGAAACCATGGCAGGAGGTGCCTGACAACGAGCAGTTCCATGGAAGACTCTGGTAGGACCCCAGCCTTGCCCAGNAAACACATCTGAAGACACCAGCCTTGAACTAATGCTGTCCTTTTTACTGATCCTTGTATCCACAAATGATTGAACCTATGCAGTTTTCCTCATACAACCTTTCCTCACCTCCACCTCTGAGACCACACCCACAGTTTCCTTTGTCACTTGTNTTCTCTTTGTGGCATTCCACTACTTCCAAATAAGCTCATTTATCCTAGGAGACTCNCCGTGTCTCCTCTTTAGGTTACTAATCCCTAGCACAGTGTTTGCCTTTGGGAGGTTATGAACATACATTGTCATTTTTAGACAGGCACGTTGGAACATACCAATGATTCCTGGTCTCAGGATACACAGACTCCCAGAAGAACACTAGCAACTACAAGCTACAGTATAGTCTCCGTTCTAAGTGGAAAAAGCCTAAGGAAAGAGTCTGGGAAGATGACACTGTTACCAACTTGGGAACTCAGGCACCAAAAGTTATATGGCTGTGTTGTTGACAACTTAGAGATTGCTAATGCAAGGTGTCTGGTCACTCTGAGATTCCAGCAAAAGGTCTGAGTTAAATGATGATATAAACAGTTGCTTGGTTTATCTCCCACAAACAGCACTGTTTGAACACATTCTCTAAAGGACACAGTGGCATTTGGTAATTTTATTGCCTGATAACTTGTGGTTTGAAAAGTTNACTAGTCAGGTGGGGTGTCTACCAACCACCTGCCCCTAACCTGCCTCTCAGATAGGAGAGGGTGCCAGAAGATGTTAGAGGCACCCTGTTATGGCCACTGAAATAATAGCCCATGTGTTCCATCCAAGACCTGGATGACAATCATATTCTACTCTAGTTTGCAAAATACTTTAAAAAGTATTACCCCCTCTCTCTTTCTTTCTCCTCTTTGTGTGTGGATGCATGTGTACTTGCATGAACATGTGTGTGACACTGTCTAGACATCAGAGGACAACCTGTGGTAGTCATTTCCTTCCTTCCACCATGTGAGTCCCAGAAAACGGAACTCAGGTTGTCAGGCTTGATGGAGAGTGCCTTTACTTACTGGACCATCTTTTTATCCACTGAGCCATCTTCCCAGCCCCAAATTAGCCATTTCAAAAACAGATAAACACACTGGCCATTAAATAGCTGACTGAGTAAAGTTACAGCAAATGAAAAGAAAATACAGTCTACTCCATTCGATTTTTAAAAACTGTAACAGTCTCAGGTATTAAATTGATGTTTAAGTCTTGATTTGGTACAAATGTTCTGAGCTGTTTAAACCCACAATGAATCTGGAGCCTATGGGCTTTAAAGTCAGGATGTCTCTAGAACTCAGAACATCAACTATAGTCAAAAGATGTGGCTTTCTCTCCAGCCCTCAGAGTGAGGCTCTAAGATGCTGAATAATCATTTGTCAATCCAGCTAGAGAGANGGCCTATCCTTCATTACACGTTGAAGGCTGAAAGAGATGAGAATAGAGAAGAGGGTGGTACTGGGTGCTAGTGGGCCTTTGTAAAATGTAAAAATCACTCTTTCCCTGAAGTTTTCTCCAGAACACTATGGTTTAGACAACCAGTCATTTTGTCGTATACTGCTGCTTGTACTTTTGTAATATTGGTCAATGTGATTATTTAAAGCACTTGTTAAAATGCATTATGTACATCAGAAGGAAAGCAATTGTAAATGAAAGGGGAAGGAAGGAGGGAGAGGGAGAGAGAAAGAGAGAGGGGAGAGGGAGAATATGAATATATGTCCCTGGGAAGGATTTAGACATCAATACAGCGTGGGGGTCTTGAACAAACCAGTGGGGCCAGACTTGAACTCATGATGTTTTTGCCTCAGCCTCTCATATGCTAGACTTCTAAGCATGGGTCATGATTCCTTTTTGTTTTGTTTTTCTTTAAAGCTCAGATGTCTCCTGAACAGTGCTCTAAGTATTTGGCTTGTTCTGTTCAGTTTTCTTCAGCATTCTGTCAACATAAAAAAAAAATACACAACCCTTACCTCAAAGACAGTAAGAGAATGATTTATTCTGGAGCTGAATATGAGTGACCAAGGCCTAGGAACACAGATTTAGATTGTCCCCAAATACTGTGTTCAAATATGGTGACAGTTCACAAAGCTTTTACAGTAACAGAACAAAGAAAGTCATAAAAATATATTGCTGTAAATATCAGGGGGGTGGGTCACAGCACATAAAGGAAACCTCACCCAGAGGCCTCAGATGCTGTCTGAAACTGTTCTTAGCTGTTGGATTGGTGGCCAGGAAGGGTCTGTTTGTACATTCCAAAAGGATTTATCCAATAGTCACAAGGATGTTAGATCATACCCAGAGGTGAATAGTAAAATGACCATCTATGGAGCAAAGATAACCCAAGAGAATTAGGCTCTGGACCTGCAACATCCCAACCTCTCCACAATCACTGGCTTTCAGATCAGTTAATCAGCCTGTTTGAATGCTCAATATAGATGTGAACTTTCTTTTTAGGAATTTCAGTTAAAAATTCTTTGTGTGTATAAAGATGGTAGTATTTGTATGACCAATAGATGAGGTTGCTAATATCTGAATATAACCAGCCAAGAAGCACTGCTGCCTCAGGATAAAGGGGTCACCAGCTTGTCCACCTTCGTGAGCCATCTGGGCCACAGACATTTGCCATAATCCACAAGCTGGACAGCAAAAGTGCTATGTATTGCTTTTAACATGATTTGAAACATTGGCTTGGTGAGAAAAACAAAAAAAGTTTATCTGTTGTACATCCAATCCCTATGGATCCCGAGTTAGCATACTAAGAGGAGTTTANATACCACTGTGTATTTGTGATCACACTAAATACCAGCACCATGACCCATCTCCTTCACACGCTTCTGTCTGTGTCATCACTCATGCCAACACTTGCTCTGATGGACCTGGAGTTATAGCAAGGTTAACAGCCAGGCAGCTCCTACAGGATCATATGGAGCAAACTTGGGAGCTAAATACTTCTATCTCTGGCTTTTGTGACTCAACCCAACTTGAATGGATTGAGATGAGGCGAGAAATGAGTCTGGAAACAGAAGCCCAGACAGGAAAAGTTAACCCAGCTTCATCCGAGCCTTTTTGGTATTTAACTTTCTGTAAATACAAACCAAAACTTTCTGTTTAAACCTCAAAACCCAGCCTTAGAAGCTGCTATCTTTTCCCTCTGGTACTAGAGGTGCGCACTGCAGCTGCTGTGCTGGTGAGCTCCACCCCCAGACTGACTAGCCTTAGAAAAGGGGCTTTTCAGGGTTGAGAAGATGAGTCGGGTTAAGAGTGCTTCCTGCTCTTGCAGGGGACCCCGAGTTCTTTCTCAGTACCGACAGAATGGCTCACAGCTTCTGTAACTCTAATTCCAGGGACCCCACCTCCCTCTTTTAACCCCCTCAGGCTTCTGCATGCATATGGTGCACATAAACACACAAAGACAAACATACACATACAACAAGTAAATAAATAAGTAAATCACAAGTAAGTACATATACATACATACATACATACATACATACATACATATATATTATATCAAAGTGGCTTTCCAACCTTCACAGTGCATCAGAGCAGCCTGTAAACACAGATACCTGGAGGCTGTGGGTGTAGCTCAGTGGTGTTATGTAGGTTAGCATGTATGAAATCCTCAGTTATTCCCCAGCACCATAAAGACAAAACAAAACAAAAACAAACAGATAAAAACCAACAGTAACCCTCCCACCCCAATACCTGACCTTTCCCCCCCCAAGAGGTTTTCATTCAATTCCTACATTTTACCAAAACTTTTTGGTTTTAGGGATCACACCCAGAGCTTCATGTATGCTAAGCATGTCCTCTAGTACTGAGCTCCACTCCCAACCTCCCATCCCATCCCATCCTTTCTTTCTTTCTTTCTTTCTTTCTTTCTTTCTTTCTTTCTTTCTTTCTTTCTTTCTTT
>LZPO01034894.1:346481-360258 GCA_001675575.1 Neotoma lepida | reverse complement strand
CCCTAGTTTTAAGGGGGCTCCCCGTGAACCACACCCTAAGGGAGGTCTTAGGCAGGTGTTGTGGTTACCTGTTGTCACTACAGGGGCAGTCCCATGGCCAAAAGCCAAAACAGCTATCCACTACAAGCAGGTGCTAGACCCCTGTATATTTCACCAGCTCCCTACTGGTGGATGACTAACTGATTGATTTTGACACAGTATGGTATTGCTAAGTTATCCAGGCTAGCCTTGAACTCAGTCTGTACCCTAGGCAGGCTCTGAACTTGTGGTAATCCTGCCTCAGCCTCCTGAGTAGCTGGGATAGCAGGGCTGNACCACCAGACCCAGATTTCAAATGAAAGGACATATGAAAAGNCCCGTGTGGAGGAGGNGGCCAGGAAGGGAAAGGACTGTTTGCAGGTGAGCGGCATGGCTTGGAGTGAGGCAGTACAGAAACAACAGGAAATAGGCTGATATGAAGGAGATGCACACANTTAAACTGGATTGGTAGGACATTGTGGTGGGTAGGACATGGGGGAGGGAAAGATTTGAGTCAGAGGGACGATCCAGAAATGATCCCTAGAGTGCTGGCTTGAGCAAGGAGACAGAACCTGAAGATGACAGGTGGTGAATTGTCATTACAGCTAAGCCATTTCCTCTGGTGATATCTGCCTTCTGCTGCTAATAATCCAACTCTAGAGGGGAAGAAAGTTTCTAAACTAATTGGTGACCAGTATGGGAAGACCCTTAGGTGGAATAACAGGAGGGGTATGAAAGTCCTGCCCCAGTGATTGGCAGGAAAGAAAGATTCTGGGTAGTTTAGTCCCTGTGTGACTAAAGCTCCAAGTATCAACTACGTCACCTTTTACTAGCTTTTCCTCCTGACATGTCCTTCCACACNGCATTGGCTGATGAAGACTGCCTGGTTTCAGTGTCCTTTGCTTTTTTTTATATTCCTTTGGACCTNATGAGCAGAAACCAAAGAGGCCAATGAGAAGCGCACACTCAGCCAGACAGGAATATTCACTGAGCTGGTAAATATAGACTTTACTGCCACCCCGAAGAGGGACAGACCACTCTACTGCTGTCCTGAAGAAGTGAAAANCAAATTATTCCCAAGGAAAAATACAGAAACAAAATCTGTGTGGTGGTACAGTCAACTGGGGAGAAACTGAGGACACTATTGCTTTTCAGGGGTTTCTGTGGGCAGAAACTGAGGAGATGGGTTTTAACCTCAGCACCCCTCTCTCCTTCCCCTCCTATCCCCCACCCCTTTCCTCTCCCTCTCCTTCTCCCCTCCCCCCACTTCCTGATCTCCATGAAGCTTGCAACTGTCACACTGTCTACCAGGATAGGGCTACCTCATCACAGACCAGAAACAATGGCGGTAGCTGATGATGGACTGAAACCTTTGAAATCGTGAGCCAAAATAAATCTTTTCTCCTTAAACTTTTCTCCCATTGTATTTGTCACAGTAATGGAAAGACTGACACAGCTCTCCNATGTAGATCATTTCCATGGCAACATAAAAGTAACCTCTGCTTCTGTTGCTTCTACATGAGTTAAGGAGCTAGGGTGGAGAGTAGCGACTACCAAGACCTGCCATTCCTGTATCTTTTCCTGACAGTGGAAGAACATCTCCTGGGATGGTTCATCTCAACAAGCAAGCTAGCCTTGACTCACTTTGGGTGTTACAAAATAGGTCAGCTGGTTCTCCTGGTAGCAAGGTAGTGCCACATTGCTGAGCGGTCCAAATGGGGCTTTGATAATCCCTGTCCTCTCAGTGTCTAAATCTTCTTCCTGGCAGAGAGGGAGCATAGTGGACTGCAGCAAGTTTCTCTGATGAGGGGTCCTGCAGGCCAAGGATGGCGGTGAGAAGAAGGCCTCAGGTTGAAGGATTGNGTGAGCCCACACCATGGGAGGGTGTGCTCTCACTGAGGAGCAGGAGCCAGCCAATGGTGACAAGCCTAGGAAGAGTTCACAGCCACTCTGAAATAGAGAAGGACAGATAGTATAGGGGTTGCTAAATGACAGCCTACATCGTGGGGAACCAAGTTCAGGGAAGTAGCTGACACCTGAGGTGTTTGCTGTGGTCTAGGAGCTTTGCAGAAGAATTATCTGGATAAATGATACAGTAGATAAATCGGAGCCCTGCTGTGGTATATTGGATCTGAAATGCCCCCTAAAGGCGTGAGTGGTAAAGGCTTGTTCCTTGGGTTGGTGCTATTGGGTGGTCGTGGAACCTTGTAGAGGTGGAGCCTAATGGGAAGGCTTTAGGTCACTGAGGATATTTTCTCCACAGAGATTACAGAACCCTGGCCCTTCCCACTTCTGTCTTTCATTTTGTGACTGTGAAGTGAGCTCCACGGTGTTCCCACCATGAAGTGTTACCTTAGTACAGGGCCAAAGCAACATAGCCACCAACCGTGGATGCTGAGTCAAACCGGTGAATCAAATATTGATCTTTTCTTCATCTAGATTGCCTTGGGTGTTTTGTTGAAGCCCGTGGTTGGTGGCCCAGTTGCTTTTGGTTCTGTGATGATGAGATAAGGTGGCAGAGGGCATGCAGAGGAGGCTGAATGGCAACATGTGGCTCTAGCTGAGGCTCGGATTTGGTGTTGAGGTTTAGTTTTGGAGAGAAAAGATGAAAAATAAAAACCAGTATTTTATACTAGACAGTAATCTTAGCTATTGTTTATCATCCTGGTCCATCTGTTTCTCCTTAGACAGGTTTCACAACTCAGATTGACCTCAAACCCAAGACCTTCTTGCTTCAGGTTCCTGAGTGCTGGGAATATCACCATACATAGCTTAATCCCTGGTTTTTCTAACCAGTGTCTTCTATTAGTCAATACACGAACCTGTCTAAACAGTGTGCCTGTCTCTAACAAACAGGAAAGTTAACTCATGGCTAGGTGATGACTTCATGGTGTCCATTTCTTCTGAACCTTCTTATTATTCAGTCTGGCATTAAAGTTGATGGAAGTGCAGTGATTTGATCAGCCTAATGTGGTATAGAGTGAAGACTTTTCCAGAGAGGAAAGATCTTCCAACAGAAAGCAGACCCTCTGAGACAACATCATGGTACCAGGACACACGTGTTTCCATCTCTGTCTCTCGAAGTCACTATTAGTTTCCTTCCGTTGCTTGTGGTCTCTGGACCAGACTTAAGACTCCTTATTTTCAAGGTGAGGACCCTAGAGTTTTTATTATCATTACTATTTTTATTGTTACAATGTTGTTATGTGTATGTTGTGTGTGTGTGTGTGTGTGTGTGTGTGTGTGTTTATACATTGAGCTGTCTTGCCATCCCAGAATTCCAAGTTTTAAATGAATGGAATCTCAACTCAGTTGACTCCCAGGAAGCTGGCAATTAGGAGCTACTGGACAGAGTGTGCACATTAAACCCTAGGGGCACAGACTTAGCTGGTCTCAGAAGCTCTTTCACATTTCCTGTGGGTCAGCTAAAAGCTTGGGAAGCTCTCTACATACAGGGACAAATGGCTCAGAAGGATAGCCTCACCCAGCCTCACCTCTGGATGCTCAGCAGGAAGAGTCTTCCTTCTCCTCCCAACAGTTGCAATAAAAGTCTTAGAACTGCTGTTCCTAGAAGCTAAGGTGACCCCAGGTTTCGGCAATGGCTGGAGGCCTTAAGGCACCCTTTAAGATACTGGAGTGGGACTTTGTAAAAGGGACAGTGAGATGCCCCAACTGAAGTTGGGACTCACTTGTTTGTTGTTGTTGTTGTTGTTGTTTTTAATAGACACTCCTGTGCTTGCTTAACATGTCTACACGTGGAGGTAAACTCAAGGTAAAGGGGACAGATTCAAAATGAAGGCAACGATGCCAAGTCATCTTATTTTTAGTACTTCATGGAATCATGTGAGGAGTCAATGGTTTTTAGCAAAAACAGCTCCTAAGCAGTTGTTATACTCAAACCCCAAATTCGTTTTCGTTTCATAGTTCCTAAGTTTGGATCATTTGGCACATCTCAACCCTATGTTGCCTCCAGCCTAATGCTTTTGGTTTTATGNTCTCTTCCGTTTATGCCCCTGTGTGATATGACGACACAGTAAGAAAAGTAAATTTGGTCTTCACCCCCAGGTCCTAGTATTGAGCTCCTAAAACCCCTTGGAATTTCCCAAGTGGAGGAGGTAAGTNTCTGTCAACCATGCTTGAGTGAAAAAGCCTTTAAGGATGGGAACTGGTTGCTAAGGGAACCAGCAGGTGAGAGTTAGCACCTTCACCCCTCTACCCGTTGGCCAATGATTTCATCAGTCATGTCTATAGAATGGTGGTGATGCAGCCTCTGTGTTCCAGTTTGAATCTGAAATGTCTCCCTGTGTCTGGATACTACATCCCCACTGGAAATTCTGGCTCCCCGCTACAACTCTGGGAAGTGGTGCCTAGCTGAAGGCAGCTGGTCACCAGGGTCTGTGTTATGAGGTGTTTTATCCCTGGATATTTCCTATCATTGGCAGCTTGCTGGCCCACTGTAACATGAGCTGCCGTGCTCCAATGTCCCCTCCCTACCCTAGCGAACAGAATCTCTCTGAAACCATGGGTCAAAATCAGTCTTTCCTTCCTTGCTTGCTGTCTTCTCTCTGTCTGTTTGTTCTCCAGCTATTGAGNAAAGCTAGCTAATATGCTTCATAAAGACCCTAAAAACCACAGGCTTTGGAGAACTTCCAGGTTGGTGAACACAGAGGAGCTGGGAGGGTAAAGGCCCCAAGGAAACTCACTGCCCTTCCCCTGTGCCTGACTCTATACACGCCCTCCTTCTGGCTGTTCCTGAGTTTATACCTTTTATAGTGAACCAGTAAACATGACCAAGCTACCTACTCCACGGAGGATGTATGTAGGGAACTCCTGATTTATAACCAGTCAGTCACAAGTTTGGTAGGCCGGTAAAAAACCAGCAGTCTGCAATGAGGACAGTCCTGTGGGGCCCCAGGGCTTGTGCTAACTCTAGGAAGCCAGTGTGAAGATCAGTTAAACTGTAGGAACAACTGGATCGTGTGAGAAAGTATTCCTCTACACCCATTTGGCGTTAGCACTGAAGTGTATGTGAGTACAGAGAAAGAAATCTTTAGGGCTTTGGAATAAAATGTGTTGACTCTGTTTTTAGTTGGTTTGTTTGTTTTCTCACTATGGCCCCCAGACACCCTTCTTTCTTTCTAACCCAACTTCCTTCACTGGTGCCATGCCTCATTACTAAGGGTTCCCCACACTATTCTTGACCTGTGAGACTAGAGTTTAACGTAGCCACTCAACACCCATGCTTACACACTGTGTGATTCCCCTGGTGTCTGCTTGGAGTCTCTGTGCAGAGAAAGGAAGGGCAAGAGGGAGATTGGCGGGTGGAGGAGGCCTGGTCCTCCTCTCCTTAGGTGAAGTGTGGGCACTCTTGCCTCTCCACGGCCACAATGGGAAGTGTTGTGTTGGTGGCCTTGACCTTCTATTATTTTTAAGCAGCTGTAGCCGAACAAAAGACAAATGAAAACTTTCTGTGGTTGACATTGAAAAAATTGCTGGCATGTCATACGGTAACTCATTAAGGAATTCCCATTCATCAAAACAATTCATTTTTGTTTGAAGAGGCAAAATAAGCAGTTTCTTGCTGATTTCAGTGTCAGCCTCTCTGACCACATGTGGCTCTGGCTTGTTTGCAGTAATTTTTATTCTTCAATTTCAAGAGCTTTGGGGGCCTGTTTGGAATAGTTTAAGTCAAATTTGGCTGTTTTGCTTAGATAAATCCATATGACCTCATTTCCCTCTGCATATTTTTTTTTCTTTTACAATTCTGATCTCCAAGACTAGCATTTAATCATTTTTTAAAAGATGGGTAGATACACACCAAGTGGATTCTTTTNTTTTTCTTCCAGAAATTGAAATACACCTAAATAATTTGAATCCACCATTGTACTGGACATAGGAAAATGGTCTCTGGGTGATTTTTAAAATGCTTTCCNAATAGGAGTAATTGTCCCAGAGTTTCTTAGACTCCTGAGCCTTACTTAAATTTTATAAATGTTCAGTTTGTAAAATCTGTCATTAGAAAGCACGTGTAGTTTGTGTTTGTAGCTACNTTTGATTAAGCAGCATAGAAATCCAACTTTACACCTCCCCCTTAATATTTTTTTCCTCAAGATTCTTTAGTCAGGATTATTTCCCAATAACTGATTTTATATTCTTCATCCCATAGGCTCAATCTTCAGGAAGTCTCCATTCTTCTTCCTTCCCTGTTATCTTCATTCCTGTAAGGCCAGCTCCCTCGTCAACCTCCTTAGTGTTTGCTCTCATCTGTCACAATTGTTCTCTTTTCTCCCTGGGTAGATCAGGGAGAGGCTCCTGATCTGAGAAACCCTGGCTGAGGTCAGGTGAGCATTTAAATGTGCCAACAGACCGAGACAATGAGAAACAAACAAAGGCCTGTGCCCAGCAATGGGAAACTGCAGANCTGTGAGGGAGAAGGTCGCCTTTGCTCACCTCCAGCCCAGGCTCCAGGAAAGATTTCCAAACTGGAATCTCCAGACCCCACTTCCAAGAGAAGCCAGCACTTTAGACTTTAGCAAAAAAAAAAAAAAAAAAAAAAAAAAAAAAAAAAATCTCTTGGTTTTAGAAACTGCGGTTCTTCAAAGCCAACAAATATCCCATTTTTCTTGGGAATTCTTTTACTTGGGTGTTAAATTTTACTAATTGTGAGATACTGATTTTCATCCCTTGCATGTGCTTGTCCAGGGCTTTTGCAAGTTCTGGTAGTCATCTGGTAAACTCCTCATGTTGGAGAGCTTGCTGCTCCTCAGATGGCCTTTCCAGGCACAGGACCAGAGCTCCTGGGGAAGAGTGAATGGCTGCAAGTTTCCCTGGGTGTGATGTTTTCCTTTGGCCTCATGTCAGACTCAGAAAAAACACATCCATGAACATTCACATCCAGGTACACACACACACACACAGGTACACACACACACATACACACATACACACACATACACAGATCCACACCCATATACCCATGCACATTCACATCGAAGCATATACACATCCAAGCACACACACACACACATACGTGCACACACACACATGCACACACACGCACAGGTGCACACACACACACACACACACACGCGCACAGGTGCACACACACACATATGCATACAGAGAGAGAGAGATCCACACCCATATACCCATGCACATTCACATCCAAACATACACACATCTAAGCACACACACATCCCAGCACACACACAACCAAGCCCCCACACACACACATACACAGAGATCCACATCCATATACCCATGTACATTCACATCGAAGCATACACACATCCAAGCACACACACAACCAAGCCTCCCCCCCACATACACACACACACACACACACACACACATACACACACTCATGCACATACACAGGTGCTATTTCCTGCCTCATTTTCTTATCCTCACCTGCTCTTGATGTTCATATTTACCTGTACAAAAACTACACCCTGTCTAGGATTCCCAGTGCTGTGAACAGGACTAAAGAAGGGGTATCCTCAGTTCTACCCCCACCACATCGCCCTANTCCCTCCAGCAGGGCCTGGAGACAATCCCTTCCACAGGGCAGCCACTTGAGCCAGCCCCTGGAAGCTCCAGAGAGGGCTAGGTTTTGGTTCATCTCAGGCAGTGTTTTCCCCAGGGGCCTGGATCATGCTGATGCTCTTGTCCTGTTTACCCCAAGTACCCTCCTAATGCCTGCTATCATCCCTAGGGCTTCCAGGAGGAGCCAATCTCTCACTAAAAGCCCTTCTCCTGAGGCAGTATCCCAGTTTCCAACAGCCTGGAGGAGTACCACACAAAGTGCCCTGCAACCAGGCATGGGAAACCCCTACAGATCAGTCAATCTTTTTAACGTGTAGGCATAAAAGGTCTTAGAAATGCGTCCTTGTATGTGAGGGGACACTGTAAAGAAAGTCCCAACATGACTGTTTCATTATTAGAGAATGTTTTTATTATACATATGAGAGAGAAAGAACATCCAGAGGCATCTGGAAGGGTCCAGAGCAAAGAGAAGGAAAAACAGACTGGACATAGCCAGGGTTATAAGGAGAGTGAGTAGCTTGGGGGAGGAAGAGCCAGGAGACTGGCATAGGGAGCCTGGAGGCCAGCATGGGCTTTGCTATGCAGCCATAGGTACAGGTCAATGGAGCCATATGTCCCTTCTGGGAAATGACTCCTTTTGGCAGATGGAAACTGGTTTCACAAGTTCCTGAGGAACGCTGGCTTTTATCTAGCTGCCAGAAATCCTATAGTCCAGCTTGAGTTCATTTCTGGATACTTGGGCAGCCTGAGACCTAACAGTTCTGGAGTGTGGGGTACTTCTACCAACCAAAACAGATCTTGTCATGATGCTTCCATTAGTGCACAGACCCAGTCACTAACTGTAATAGTTCTAGGACTTGGAGAGTGCTCACATAACTGTTCTCATGGCAGCGATTTTACTGAGCAGAGATCCGTACATGAATTTAAGTACTTTACAGCATTTTTGTAGTTATTATCTCATTTTCACATTAACAAATAAGCCCTGTGGCTCCTCCAGTAAGATGTTGTCTCCCCTCCCACCCCTTTCCCGAGTTAGCAATATTTTTAACGCTGAACTCACCTATTCATCATGAAGAGCTGGCATTTGGGGAAGCATTTGTCCCTTGTCTAATTGTTGCTTGAAAACTTCATTGTGTGGTTTCTAATATGCTTTCCAGGTTAAACATTTCTAAATTTCAACTAGTCAGAATGAGGCATCCTCAGAGAGCAGAGACCATTGATAAACAGCAAAAATAGGCTTTCACAGTTCTCCAGGCAAAATATAAAGTGGTAACCTTGAATATTTTACATACAACATGGCCCAGCCTTGGCAACCTGAGAAAAGAAAGAAGAGGAAGAATTGGGACCCGCATGTATCCAACTCCCCAACCCCCTACTTTCAATGTGGGGCCAAGTTTCCAAGCAAAGCTGGTAATAAGGGAAAGATTTTCTTTGCCCCATATTTGCTTTATGTAATTTGCTGAACATTCATGAATATTAATATGAATAAGACATGTGTAACAATTAAATAGACCTAGTAATCAGATTTCTTTGAGTTTTTCTCAAATTCATTTACTTTTAGTGACACTATCTGTGTGTGCGTGTGTGTGTGTGTGTGTGTGTGTGTGTGTGTGTGTGTGTGTGTGTGTGTGTGTGTTGAATACTATGTGTGGATGGTACTGGTGGAGTCCAGAAGAGTGCATAGGATCCCCTGGAGCTGGAGTTATAGGAGTTTGCAAGCTGAGAACTGAACTTGGGTACTCTAGAAGAACACCAGGCACCCCTGAGCTCTGAGCCATCTCTTCAGCCTCTGTGTTGTTTCCTTTGAATAGACAAGAGCGCTTGTGTCAGGAAGGCTTGGAGGTTTATCTGATGATGCTGGCTATTAGATACATGAAAATCTCCAAGGAAACTCTCATGTCAAGTATTAAAATATGACACTGGCTGGCATGTGTTTCCACTCTTTCCTGGTGACTTCTTCCTCTTTTTAACAGAGTGATTCACTACCACTGACATGTGCACAGGTGGTTGAAATTTACAGTAGGATTTNTGGTTGTCATTCATCTGACCACTATATTTATGATAGTTCTCAGATGGTTAGTAGATCAAAGACTGGAATTCTTTTCTTGTGTAGAATGATAGTTTTTCCTAGTTAGCAGGGCTGAGCCTTACGCAGAGAAGAGTAGCTGTGAAGGTTTATGCAGTTTTTGTAGCACTCCATTACTAATTCAGGAAATAAAAAAATCAATCGAAGTGAACATAGCTTTTAAAATTTATTATCTCTTCCAATGGCCAAAGTTGGACCAATTTTAAAAGCAAAATAAAATAGGATGGGATTATAATACAAAGNATGATGTTGTGGAGCAATCTTTTTGTACACTGNGAAGATGTGTCTCTGCCAAGGCACCTTCTGATTGGTTTAATAAAGAGCTGAATGGCCAATAGCTAGACAGGAGAGGATAAGTGGGACTTCCAGGGAGAGAGAGGAACTCAAGGGAAGAATCTGAGAGGCAAAGATTTTGCCAGTGAGACTTGGAGGAAGTTGGACATACAGTATGGAGGAGAGGTAACGAGTCATGTGGCAGAACATAAATTAATATAAATGGGTTAATTTAAGTTTTAAGAGCTAGAAGGGAACAAGCCTAAGCTAAGGCCAAGCTTTCATAATTTATAAGACGTCTCCATGTTATTATTTGGGAGCTGGTGGTCCAAAGAAAGTCCAACTACAGCATAAAACAAACATTCATGAATTCATAATGATACAGATGTATAGTTGAACAAATGAATGAGGGAGAGAAGATAATTGTCCTTTGCAGAAGTATTCCAAACACTTTCTGTCAATAGTCAACCTTCAGGGAGGTGAAACATAACTCATCATTCTTCAAGTGTGGGTTGCACATAGTAACTACCATTTCAAAAGGGCAGTAGAGAGAGAGAAGTAAATTCACAGTGAAAATCATGACAGACAGGTCTGTACTCTGGAGGTCAAAGCCAGTACCAACAGTGATAAATCATACTGTCAATGTGGACCTGCTAAGGTCTGACTCTTGTGTGTCCCCCTAAATGCTCATGTGTTAGAACTACTGGGAAGTGGTGGGGCCCAGCAGGAGGTCTTTAGGCTATTGGGATCATTTTTGCCAAGGCTAATGTGAGACTCTGCATTCTTCTTCTTGCTCTTTATGTTTTTTGACCATCACATGCTGACTTGTGATGGGTCCCAAAATGACAGGGCCAATTGATTGTTGTGGGATGCTTGATTGCACTGTGACACTCTGAGACTGTGTTAATGAAATGAACCTTGAGTCAGGAGATGGAGCCAGTGACTAGCTAACTGGAATTAGCCATAGAGAAGCCAGAAATACAGATGGAGAAGACACACAGGAAGGAGGAGGGCGGGACTTAGAGATTTTGTGCTCTCTTCAATCTGGGAAGTGTGGAGAGAAGGCCAACTGGTCACTCCTTTGCCACTTCTTTGATCTATCAGGTTTTCACCGTGATATTTGACTTCAGAGTTTTTATTGGTAATAGAACAACTTAGATAAACACATCATCTGGTGCCCCTCTTTGAGCACCAATTGTAGTCAGACTTTCTTTGGACCATCAACTCCCAAATAAAGACACAGAGGCTTCTTATTATGAAGCTTAGCCTTAGTTTAGGCTTATTCCCAACTAGCTCTTAAAGCTTAAATTAACTCATTTATATTAATCTATGTTCTGCCACATGACTTGTTACCTCTCTTCCATACTGTACATCTGACTTGCACCNTGTCTCACTGACAAATCCCACCCCTCTTCTTCCCACAGTTCCTATCTCTTCCAGGAAGCCTACCTATTCTCTCCTGCCTAGCTATTGGCCATTTGGCTCTTTATTAAACTAATCAGAAGGTGCCTTGGCAGAGACATATCTTCATAGTGTACAAAAAGATTATCCCACAACAATTGCTCATAGACCAAATCCTCCAAAACCATGAGTCAAAATAAAAATTTACTCTTTGCACATTGGTTTATCTCAGGCATTTGTTACAGTAATAGAAAGCTGACTGACACATTACCCTTAATACAATGTGATAAAGATGACACTATGCCCTGTGCCCTTTCTTTCCCAAGTTTTATAGCCTCAGTATAATAATAAGAAAACTCAGTCTAACCCCAGTAAAAATTCTTTCTAACAACCATCAAAATTGTCAAAACCATTCAAAATAAGGGAACTCTGAGAACATGTCATAGTTTAGAGGAGTTCAGGGGTACTTGCATATGAAATGTAATATAGTGTGCAGGATGGCATCCTGGGACAGGAAAAGGATGCTATGTGAATCTAAAAACATCTGGATAAACTATAGAGCTGGTAAGAATATATTATTATCAGCTTATGAATTGTAACAAATGTACCACACTAATAGAAGGCGTTAATAATAAGGGAAGCTGAGTGAGATGTGTGAGAACTCCGTAGTTTCAATGTAGGTATAACTTTACTTTTAAAATGTATTTTTAAGCCGGGCAGTGGTGGCGCACGCCTTTAATCCCAGCACTTGGGAGGCAGAGACAGGCGGATCTCTGTGAGTTCGAGGCCAGCCTGGGCTACCGAGTGAGTTCCAGGAAAGGCGCCGCCAAAGCTACACAGAGAAACCCTGTCTCGAAAAAACAAAACAAAACAAAAAAAAAGTATATTTAAAAGGCTATCACCTCCTCAAAAGAGAGAGCAGATGGGACAGGAGCCAGCTGTTTGGAGAGATCATATCAGTGACTCAGCTGCCTGATGCATGTTCCCGCTAGTCTGTTGGTGTCTCAGTTGTGAGCAGATGGCCACAGTATGTGTGACCCATGAAGACAAGACATTTTCCTACAGGAGGACTGCATCTAAGTCTCCAGGAGCTCTCCCTAGAAATCACTGGCCGGAATTTGTGGCCTTCCTATTCTGGAGCCCATTGCTGAAGAGGACATCTCAAGAGCCAATAAGAACCAGGGTTTTCCCTAAGTCTCATATGGTAGCCTCTGAACCAACTGGGATCTTCTGTTCCCTTTGAAGAGGCTGAGAAACTGTTTAAAGTACGTTACAGAGAACCTCGGGCCTGGGGTGAGAACATCTAGATTAGTCACTCCAGAGCCCTGAACATCTAAAGTCCCTTGGATTCCTGAGCCATCAAAAGTGCCCCTAAATCCATGGACATGATGAACAGAGCTCTGCCTTTCAAGGTGACAGGTGACNCTTTCCCACCTCAGAACCTATCCCAGGTCCAATTCTTATCATATAAATGACCAGAATCAAGTCAGAATATTATGTTGTTAAAGATGTATCTGCCTTGAGAAGTGCAGAAGGAGGCTACATGCCAACAAAGCTGTGGAATTAGCTGATACACACCCAGAAGCTGAGGAAGTATGTATAGAGCAGGACCCTGAGAACGCTTGATTAGGGGAATAAAATGATGAAATTTGAGAAGAAAGTTTGTCAATATGGTTCTCTTCTCCTTTGATACAGAACTATATACCCTGCAGGACCCTGGCAGATTATGCTCTGGGGATGTATTATCAGATTCGCGACCAGAAGCATGGAGAGGATGTGATCTACACCAAGTGAAACAGAACCACCAAGTGATTCCTGTGTAAACTGGTGGAGCAGAAGACTCAGACGAGTGGGTGGGGTGATTAGCTACCTTAGGAAAATCCGCCCACTGACAAGGGAAGCCTTAAAAGATGAGTCAGAGGGTGAAAAAGAAATCCCACGGCCATCTAACTCCACATCACTGAACAAAAAGGGATCCAGTGCTCCAGGCAGGTGAAGACGTGGCCCCCAGTGCAGCATGGGAAACACTGATGGAAGAGGCTTCAATACTGAGTAACTCAGGATTGACTGTCCTCTGTGGGACCTACTGATGGTGAACATGATGATGCAGAATCCCACTCCCCTGACAACAGTAAACAGGGGAGGATCCCAAATAATCGAGGTTAAATGTTGGGTTTAGCCCATCAGAATCAAGGTGGATACCAATGGTTAATAGTGTTTAGTGCTCCTAGGAGCAGAAAAGATGGACCCAACAAGGATATTGCTCTCTATATATATCAAAATAAATGAGACTGAAGAAATGGCTCAGTGGTTAAGGTTGACAGCTGCTCTCTTGCAGAGAAGCCAAGTTTATTCTCAGTACTCATAAGCAAGTAACTCAACTACCTGTAACTCTAGCTCCAGGAGGACATAATCCCTCTGGTTTCTCAGGAACCTGTACTCATGTACACATAC
>LZPO01034894.1:334751-346256 GCA_001675575.1 Neotoma lepida | reverse complement strand
GAGAGAGAGAGAGAGAGAGAGAGAGAGAGAGAGAGAGAGAGAATAAAAATAAATCTTCTTTTGTTTTTTGTTTTTGTTTTTCGAGACAGAGTTTCTCTGCATAGTCCTGGCAATCCTAGAACTTGCTTTGTAGACCAGGCTGGCCTTGAACTCACAGAGATCCACCTGCCTGCCTCTACCTCCCATGTGCTAGAATTAAAGAATAAATCTATTTAAAATCACAAATGGATACTAAGCCACAAGCAGCTGTCCAATAACATCATAAGCCCATATCCAGTGTCTATACCTGAGCTAGTCTTCAGAATTGGCATTTACTAATCAAAAAAGAACTTGAGCCCTTAGGAGGAAAGACCCTGACTCACCACAGCAACCACATATGACAATGGTTTAAATAGTATTTCTCTTTGGGTACCTATATCCTTTTACTCAGGTCATCACACAGAAGGATGAAAGCATACCCACAGGGTTCCAGGACTGTTGGACATAGGTTCTGAGTTTTTCTTAATTTAACCCAGGATCTGGAGAATCTTCACATTTCTCTTGTTGGAACAGGGTATATGGGAATCAGGTATTAAGTAGAAACCCAGACCTGAATGATTTATGACAGAATCACTGGACCTTGGAACCCACAAAAGGACACTTCCTTAGTTTGTGAATATGTCCCTGGAAAGGATGTGGCTGACTGTTGGCAGAACTCATTAATGAATTTTTGGTTTGTAAGTTTGTAGAGTCACAAATCAAAGGAAAGGGAGTTGAATGAGAAGACTTTGAAGGGGCTCTTTCCCTGGCCCAAAGATTGAATGACAATGAAAGCAACATTGCATCCCAAGGAGAGCGCTGACTAGTCCCATGCATAAAGACCTAAGGTGTGCAGGTGGAATCATGCCCATCATAGCCCTGCTATGATTCATCAATCTTGGTCCCACAGAAGCNGGATAGACTCTGAAGGATGTTAGGTACTACCAGCCAAACTTGGGCAAGTAATTGTCCTAATGACTACTGTTACTACAGATATAGTATATAATTGTTTTACAGAGCACAGAAAGATGAGCTTGGGTCCAGAGAAGGTGGCCTTTTCCATTCCTTCCAGGAGCGAGTCCAGAAGCAGTCCACATTGACATGAAGTGGATACTAAATATGTTTACCTCTTGGCCACGCCCTGTGCTGATTCTTNTGTTGTCTGTAGTTCTTCAATCCAAAAGGACTAGTCCNTTTGTTTAAGAAAAACACACTGATTCACTGAGCTACTGTATTCTGTTAATGGGTTCAGATGAACAAGATATGGCAAGAAATTAGAGACCTTGGTTGGACCCCATGACAAGCAGACTGTGTGATTCAAGGTATCTGTGGTGGGAAAAGATGCCATGTGGAGTTTATGGCAATAAGAGACTCACAGTGAAGACCTCTGGGGTTCTGGAGCAAGGCCATGCCATCTGCAGCNGAGAATTATATACCATTTGAAAGAATAGCTCTTGGCATGCCAGTGGGCCCCAGTTGAGATGAAGTGCTTAACAAGGGATATCAAGTGACCATGTGGCCAAACTGTCCATGATAATCTGAGTTCTATCCAACCCATCAACTCATAAGGTCAGGTGGGCCTGGGAGCATCCATCACTAGACAGAAATGGTACATCCCAATTGGACAAAAGCAGGGNAAGTAGGCACAAGAAAGTTTCAGGTCCCCGTGTTACCCATCATCTTCACACCAGCTTCTCTTCATCAGTTCATATATATGCTGGTCACCTGCAGGATAACAGAAGTTACACCATCCCCTATTAGACAATTGGGGAAAGGAAAAAAGACTAAGCTTAGTTTATGCAGGAGTCTGTGAGTGCAAGCCTGAGAAAGACACTGACTGCATAGTAACCCCTCCTAGGAGTGACTCTAAAGACAGGCAAAGGAAAGCCCTCCCATCAGGAAGCACTTTAGACTATGCGCTTGCTTATGCACTTTTGAGAAAAGGAAAAAGTGTCCCATGTGGGAACTCATGGACAGTGGCAAAAGCCTAGGCCAGGGGCCTGGAAGGAACAAGACTATAAATATCAGGGACATTAACCAGGCATCTTTTGCCTGTAACTTCAGAATTTGAGAGGCTGAGGCAGGAGGATTGTCATGAGTTTGAAGCCAGTTCTGGAATGAAACTCAGAGCTTCATGCATGCTAGGCAATCACTCCACTGTGCCCTCTCTAGTATAGTAAAATATCTGCTGCAGAACAGAANACCAGCCAAACAGACAAGATGATTCACCAGGCTGTATTAAGNCACCTTATGTCATCGGCCACCTAAGTGATGGTACAACTGGTGCATGAACATGGTGGGCACTTCCGTAAGATCGGAGACTCTGTAGGTGTTCGAACTCATGGACTCATGCTCATCAAGGCTGACTTGGTCATTACCCCTGATAAGCNTCTTAACCTACAAGCCAGAAGCAAACACTAATTCTCACATGGAGCGTCATTCCTCAGGGAAAACAAGCAGCCGTGTGAGAGGAGTTGCTCACACTGCATGTTTCTACCTCAGAAAGAGAAATGATTTATCTTGATCGGAATCAATGCTTATTCCAGATACAGGTTTTGTTTTTCTGCTTGTAGGCTCTAAACTACTGTTTGGAGGCCCACTGGGTATTTGTGGCACTGACATGGGACCACACAGAACACTGCATTGCACTTAGCAGGCTACTTCATAGCAGTAGAGATGTGATGGGAAGCATTTGACCGTAATCGGTAACAGACCTTTCATAGACTACAGCATCTGATAGAAAGATGAGGCAGGCTTGTCAAGGAGGAGTTTATGAAGCATCTTGGTGATAGGCTGCCAGTGTAGGACACCAACCTCGAGGATCTTAAATCAGCAACCATTTCATGATGCTATTTCCTCAACATGTGGAATGCGAGGACCTGGGAACCAAAACATAGGAGGGAGGCGTAGTCCCACCCCTACTCTTGAGTCTGGGGAATTTGCACTTCCACCCACTACTAACAGCTTTTGCAAGATTAGAAGTTTGGCTCCAATGAGAATATTTCCACCAGGGGGCAGAGCAAGAGTCACCTTAGACCTCAAGACTTAAGTGCTAACAGTCCTTTCAGTACCCTGTGCAAGGGAGAGAGGTGCCATCTCAACGGGAGTAATTGATTCTGATGATCAGGAGGAGGTAGGGCTGTTGGTACATAGTGGGGCAAAGGACTGTGCGCCTACTGTCCTGGTGACCAGTGTTAAGAGCTGTTGGTGTTCCCCTGGCAAATCTGGATAATAGCACAGCCTGGGAATCACAGGGTGATGGGGCTGAAGGACAAGGTTAGTTTACCCTAGCAGATAAGCTCTGTCAGCAGAGGGGCCAGCTGAGGGAGAGAGCCATGTGGGATAGGTGGGGGGAGATGGAGGGATGAGCAGCAGGTTTAGTCCCAAGACTAGCTCCTACAGTTCACCCCACTGGCCTTCCTCTCAGTTTCTCCCGGAGAAGAGATGGCAAGAATCTTGCAGGCACGGTTCCCAGATGGGGCAAAATTATTATACAACATAAGTAGATTGAAATTTGTGACTGCAGTAGGAGTGATAATTCACTGCCANGGTCCTCACTCAGGATCCAGCCTCTAGGATGTGGGTTGCAGTCAGTTCACAGATGTCCCTCAGCCACAGGGAACTGTGTCCCCTCCCCCAGAGAGCCCAGACAAGCCTATATGCCTCTCCCTTGTATATCTACCATGTGATTGATGGGGAACAGGAGGAGTTAGGGTCAAGTCCTTTTGTCTCAATTCAGTCCCAGCATGAAGTGGGATCACCAGTCCTTGGTACCCATGGTCACTAAGGCATCTGTGGCTGCTCTGGGAAACCTTTTTTTCTGCACAGTCCTAGGCTCCACCCCTCCAAGGTGCTTCACTGTAAGTGTGCTGCAGATATCTTTCTGCTTCAGAGTGTTTCCAGGGAACCTTTGCCTGAAAGTTGATCTACCATAGAAACCCAATAAAGACAGAGCAATGGTATTTGGTTCAGTTAGGACACTGGGACATGCTGCTCCCAAGCTGGATTCACTGCCATGAATAAAGACAAAGTTAGTTTATCACTTTATAGAATTCTGCTGACTCAGACCCCAACATCTCCATATCACATATACACAAACCCTGCCCCCACCCACTCCATCTGTAGCAGAGCCAGCGAAGAGAAAAAGCAGTTTGGATTTAACAGTTCATTTCCACTGCATCAAAAAAAAAAAAATCTAAAAACAACAACAAAAAGAAAGAAACAAAACAAAACCAACCCTACAGATATCCCTAGCTAACCACAACATAAACATGCGTGCCTGACTCATCTCTTTGTTATAGAAGTTACTGGATTTCGTATGAAATCCTGATTATGAGTCAAGTAAAATCTCAGAAAAGCAAACTGGCAGATTCAAACTCCAATTTCAGTAAACTTTATGTCCCAATTCAATTTTCTGTGATTTTACACCGAAACTAGATGTTAGATGGGGCATCATTCCAATTTTTATCCAAGACTCAATAAAAATGTTTAAAATTTACTAAGTAGGTAAGATTCAGTTTCAAAATTTTTACTTTTTCTGGGTAGTAAATATTTCAAATCTCCCCATTTTTTTTTTCTTGACAAAACTTTGGGTTACCTCCTGCCCCTTTTCTGAGCAGTAAGGCACAATCGCTCTAGAGTACTGCCAATATAGCGAACATCTACAGATGGNCTGGTCTGCAGCTGGAGGCTTTAACTCTGTAGGATTATTTGAAATCTCCAAGCCAGCAGAGCAAGGCAACGGCACAGTGGGCACAATTCACAATGTTTTGGCTCTAGAGCAAATAGCGGTTGAACTTAGTTTTTTCAGCTAAAATGNAATTTATGCAGATGTGCTTTGCACTAAATTCATTAAACAATTACATCCTGGTGCCGTTTTCACATTTTTGTAAAGGATCTGCATAAGCACTAATTAGATGTAAGACAATGTTACTGGGCAAATTACAGTGTGGATTGTTCGCCTTGTCTTGCNTTCCGCATCTGCTCCGAGATGATGATAATTTAGGTGCAAGCCATATAAATGTTGGGTTTTGTTCCATTTACTGGAAATATTTATTTGAAACATACTATAGATTAATTGATAATGTAACCATTTTTAAAAGAGCCTCCCGATGTTTTTCTCACGGGTGTTGAGGGGTAAAATTCAGTCTGTGGTGGGGGGAAATACAGTAGTGGAACTTCCCACAATTGCTAACCGGCATTTTCCTCTCCAGCGAGGTTTGCCGTTGAAAGGATCTTTGCATTTCATTTGGCTTCAAGTGCAAGCTGGGTTTGCTGAATTACAGCGGGGCCTTTCAGGGTGCAGCGTTCACGCAAAGGCATGCCGTCTCCTGGACAGCTCCCAGCAGCAGCAATCCACCTCTCCGCGNGTCCACTGGACAGAGGGACTTAATATCGGAAGACCATTCAGTATCTTAGGTGACTCAGACCTCGGAGTATGTTTTCTTTCTTTCATATTAATCTTCTATTCCATATACCATTAAATGTAAAAGACTTAAAACACTTAAACATGAAATCCACTCTGCAGAAAGTTAGGGCATTCCAACAGGGTTTCTATGGCAACTTTGAATGTACCAACTTAATTCAAGGCTCTCTCTAGCCCAGAAGTCACCACTCTATAGTAGACATTCCATACCAGGCTCTCCATTCTCTCACACCCAGAACTGCTTCTGCTCCAACCCACAGCATCTCTCTCCCTGGGAAGGGGGCCAACGCTGGGAATCAGCTTGGCTGCTGCGGTTCTAAACCCCACTCCTATTGCTGGACTTTTCAAATGGTTACTTCTACTGTTTGATGGAGCCAGCCAGGAAAAGCCAAGTTCAGTGTGAACGCCAACAGAGATTACGAGGCAAAACTGAACTCTGAATGTAATCAAATTCAAAAGCCCAAGTCCAAGATACATAGAAATGCCCTTCTGTGTGCGTGACGCCTACTTATTAACGCCCAGCATGGCAAGGACACGTGGGGCTCTCCAAANTAACATCCGGGATCGCTCACTNTAGCAGCCTGCTTCCCNTCTTTCTAGGTGGGGCTTTGCATTGCATCCTTGGGTTTTTGCTAGGTGGGGGAGATTGTAACCATAAGGGTGATAATAATTGCTTCTGCAGACTTAATTGTAAGCCTGAAAATGCTGTGCTGGATAAATATGAGAGTATATCCTCCTGGAAGGAGAAAATAATTTAGCACTGGGGCTTTGCAGTTTAAAGGTAAACTAGATTGCACCTATGGAGGAGAGCAGTGTTTGTTGATATTAGTTATTCTATTTTATTTCTATGTGGTGTGTGTGTGTGTGTGTGTGTGTGTGTGTGTGTGTGTGTGTAGTCTTACTAGATACACTAAGTAGACTTACCTCCTCAGCCTTAGGAGTGTTGGGATTATGAGTGTGTACCGTCACACCCAATCAAAANTGTATCAATTGTCAATAGTTCTCCAGCTAAGGGTGGGGCTCATGAAAGCCTCCCCACTCCATGCTGGCATGTTGACCAGCTTGATGTTGTCTAGGATTGTGCAGGCAACCACAGCTGCTGTGAATTCATGAGTGCAGCCGTCCTGTCGTGTCCAGAATCAATCACTGTTTCATGCCAGCCCTTCCTGATCTCTGGCTTTTCCATTTCTACTCCCTCATCTATAATGGTGAAACTTGGGGAGGGGTGTGATTTAGATGACCCACTGTGGCTGGCTGAGCACTCCACAGAAACTTACTCTGNGCACTTTGGTCACTTGGGAGTTTCTGCCTTAACTGCTGTCCTTTGCACAAAGAAATTTGTGCAAAAGAAAAAAGAGGGTAGTTTGATTCCATNTCCATTTAGCAAAATAATAGTAAAAAGATTCATCCTCGGGACCTATGAGATTTTCCAGCCTTGGGTTCTTGACCAGATTTACAGTACTGGGTGTACATTTCCTCCTGTGAGTGGGCCTTACATCCAATCAGAAAGTGGCTGGTTACTCCCATAACATTTGTGCCACTAGTGTACTAGTGGGCATATGCTGCCAGAGTAATCATTACTGCAGTTCACGGGGTTTGAAGCTGAGAAAGACTGATGATTGCTCTTCTCCTTCAGTAGTGTGTATGGCACATTCCAGGAAAAAACAAACAAACAAACAAACAAACAAAAAAACCGCTGGCCAGTAGGGATGAAGCTTCCAGTTCAGTACTTATTTAATTCTCTATGGTATGACATAGTGAGGTATTGATAAAGCTCAGGGTGTATCTCCAAGGAGAGAAAACTCGAATGGTAGGTACAGATCAGGATTATGTTTTACGAGCCACACTAAAGAACCTTGTGTTTTACTCATATGTTTCTGGTTAGAATGTCCTATGGTTCAGGGGCCTTGGAAGCAGCCTGGCTGCTCCTGACTCACTCAACCCAGAGTTACCCTGGGATCCACTTGTTCCATTCCTAGGTACGTACTTCAGACTGATCATTTACATACTGAACTGGTAAAAGTTCAGTGTGACTTGGAGGTGGGGCCTTCAGGAGGTTATTAGGTCACGAGAGCTCCACCATTGTGGATGGGTTCGGTACTCTTATGAAAGATGCCTCAGAGAGAGTTCCCTATTCCTCCCCTCTGTGAAGAAAGAGTCTCCATCAGATATCCAATAATTTGGACTTCCCAGCCTCTAGGATTCTGGGAAATAATTTTCACTTGCCCACAGCCACTCAGTTTATGGGGTTTTGTTACAGCAGCCCAGGAGACTAAGAAAGTATTCCAAGAGACATGGAAACACAAGGCCACATAAAAAGTTATACATGAACATTTACAACAGACAAAGATGGACACAATCCACATGACCATCATGTCTGAATAGATAATGTAATATACCAATATAAAGCAATTTTATTTGGCCATTAAAAAAATGAAGTTTGGTTAGTCCTCTATGAGTCCCATATCCAAAGATTAAACCAACTTAAAATGGAAAGTACTTTTAAAAACTTGGGTCTGTATATTTTTTTCTTGTCATTTTTTTCTAACCTACTAAAACAACTATATAGTTAGCAATCTGGAAATGATTTTAAATAGATAGATCCAGGAGCTGAGGAGATAGCCCAGCAGTTAAAAGAGCTTGCTAGTCTTCCAGAGGACTCCAGTTCTGTTCTCAGATCCTGCATCTGGCAGCTTACAACCACCAATAACTCCAGTCCAGGGGCTCTGATGCCCTCTTCTGGCCTCTCTGGGCATATACAGATGTGACACACACACACACACACACACACACACACACACACACACACACACACACATACAAATAAAAACAAATCTCAGGGGAAAAAGGTGTGTATACAGACCCATAAAATTAGCTCTTCAGACTCCAAAAAACTTGTCAAATCATTTTTTAAAAATTAACTATATGGAGGGAGGAGGGAGGTGAGGAGGTTCTGTGGCTGGTATGTAAAATAAGAAAATCTTTTAATAAAAAAATAACTATAACGTTTCATTTGATTTTTTCATGGAAATAATAAACAATGTTCTGTCACATCCATTAGGAAGGATACTTCAGGAAAACAGAAACTACAAATGTTGGCAAGGATACATAATATTGGTAGAAATATAAAGTATTGTATTCATGCTGAAAACCAGTGTGGTAGTCTCTCTAGAGATTAAGAATAAAGTCTATGATTAGGAAGTAGCTCAGTGTAGGGTGTTTACCTAGCATGCTTAAGGTTCTGCCTTGAAGCCCTAGAGCTGTAAATTTTTGAGAACTGGAATTACCGTATGATCAAATAATTATACTTTTAGGTNTAAACCCCAAAGAATTGAAAATAGGATCTTGAACGGATATTTGTTNAAGCAACATTGCTCATAATAGGCAAAAGTTGAATTTGACCCAAGTGTCCACTGATGGGTAAATGAGAACACTAAAAGGAGAATAATTACATATATTATATATTATACAGTTTGGCCTTGAAAAGAAAGGCGATTAGGCCCATGGTACAACATAGATGAGACCTGAACCTCATAACACTAAGCTAAGTGAAATAAGCCAGACACAGAAAGACAAATGTATGGTACCATCTTTAAGAAGTATTAAGTGGCCAAATTTGAAGACAGTAATTAAAATGACAGTTGCCAGGGGCTGAGGAGACACATGGGCAAGCAGTTAACATAGTAAATTTAATATTATATGTTTTTTATCATACGTTTTTTAAAAACAAAGGTTGCCTGTATTAGTAACAGGGTGTCTGAGTCCCTGTAAACAGGGTGAGGAGGAAGAACTGCCTTTGGACTCCCAGGGACCTGGGCTGAATTCTGCCTTGCTGAATATTTGGTATCATACCCAGTCCAGGTTCTCCTGGGCTCCATTCTCCTAGACCCAAACTACAACCCTGAGTTGATAACTAAACATGTAACTATGTTACATGCTGTCTTAGTTAGGGTTTCTATTGCTGTGATGAAACACCATGACCAAAAAACAAGTTGGGGAGGAAAGGGTTTATTTGGCTTACACTTCAGCATTGCTGTTCATCACTGAAGGAAGTTAGAACAGGAACTCAAACAGGGCAGGAACCTGGAAGCAGGAGCTGATGCAGAGGCCATGGAGGGGAGCTGCTTACTGGCTTGCTTCCCATGGCTTGCTTANTCCACCTTCTTATAGAACCCAGGACCAACAGCCCAGGGATGGCACCACCCACCATGGACTGGACCCTCCCCCATTGATCACTAAATGAGAAAACGCCTTACAGCGGGATCTCATGGAGGTATTTCCTCAACGAGGCTCCTTCCTCTGATGATTCTAGTTTGTATCAAGTTGACACACAAAACCAGCCAGTGCACATGCTTGTTTTCCTCTTCTATTAATGCTACTTTAGAAAAACATATAGATTAGCATCCGTAAGTAAAAAATACCATGCGATTTAAGATGCCAGATAAAATATCAGAAACCTGTTTAGAATCTGAATTTCACATAGCAAAAAGATGTTTAATAATTGTTTTATGTAAGTATGTGCCTAGCATTTCAAGTGTGTTGGGCAATGTTTATGTTTGAAGTATACATATACAAAAAAATTTATTTATGAGAAATTCAAATTTAAATGTGTATCCCATATTTTGCTCATTAAATAAAATCCTTACCCACAGCACTGATGTTTTTATCATTAAGTCAGTGACAAAGTTTGGCTTTATGGAGAAGAAAAGTCCTTTTTCTCCAGTATTTCCNCATTTCATTCTTGTTCCCGTTCTTGAGCCCAGCTATTATCCTAGAGGCGTGATGGGCATATGGCTTGATGCTAAAACGACAGCTCGAAACAGAGCTGATAGATTAATCTTCTATTTGCCTCCTAATTGTGATTGGTTTGAAACAAACAAAAACATGAATGGGTTAAGGGCTTAATTTCCTTTTCTGCCTCTTACTCCAATAGCCTTGTGAGCCAGCCTTCTCTCTGAGGTGAGCTGCCCTCTCACATTCGTCGGTAGCAGAGTTTATCGGTGAAGATGGTGGCCCCGAATCACCCCAAAGAAGACAGGCATGGAGTAAATTATAACAGTGGAGACAGTGTCTAGTTGATTTTATTGGCTTACTCTTCCTCAGAGCAGGAAATGCCTGATGTGACTGAAGCACGGCTGGCCCTCCTGCACTCATCCCCTCAAGTCTCCTTCTGGGAACAGTGCAGTGTCATAAAATGAAGTTCACTGAGGAAGACAACGGTCACATTCACCACCAGAGGCCTGCAGAGACACTGAAGCCAGGCTTGTCTCATTGTTGCATGGTGTGTGCCTGCAGATGTATGCTGTGTGCGAGCTCGGATTCCTAGGCTTCACCTGCAGAGCTGATGTAGGTGTAGTAGTGTCACCCAGAAGGCAAGAGGGCAGGTGGTACTGTGCTCAGCTTCCTCTCTCAGAATAGCCAGGCTCTGTGCCCTTCAACAGCCAAGGGAGCTTGCCTTTTCTGCATTCTACTTTGGAGTATTGTGGCTTGGTACGCCTGGACTTCTGCTTCAGAACTAGATTAGAAATTTATTTTTGTTCAATAGTCATTGTAATTGCATATGCTATACCAGATACTGAGTTGGGATAGGAGCGTAATCTTTTCTTTTATGGGCAAGGTGAGGCCTTCTGGGAGAGTGAAGAAGCTGCGCAGATTCATAGAGCTAGTTGAGTGGCAGAGGAGGAATTCAAACCCAGGATTCTAACTTCTGAGTCTGTGGTCTACCCGTTACGCTGCACTTCGCTATCAAACTGTGGATTTGCAGCAGCTTAAAACACAGCGCACACAGGAAAAGCACTTTAGAGCTGAGGAGAAGGCTCAAGCATGAGAACCTGAGTTCGGATCCCCACTATTCATGGAAAAGCTGGCGAGTGGAAACAGCACACAGGTCTATAACCCTAGAGCTGAGGGGAACAGAGACAGGGAAGTTCCTGGAGCTCGCTAGCCAGGAACCTAGNCAGACAACCTAGCCAATCCATGAGTTCTGGGTTCAATGAGAGACCCTGTCTCAAAAACAAGAGGGAGACTTATAGAGGAAGAGACTGAGTGTTGACCTCTAGCCG
>LZPO01034894.1:309766-325086 GCA_001675575.1 Neotoma lepida | reverse complement strand
TAGTTTCACTCTGTCTGCATCACACTGCTATATGTTTTTAAGTTGTATCTATTCTCAACACCATATTTTTCCTGATGACACAGAATAGCTGTTTCATACTGAAGATCTGAGGCCTTGAGTGNCCTCAGGGATAGGGTGCTGGAGACATCCAAAACCTGACTCTTAGCAAGCTAGAGCCAATGAACTCCCTGCCAAATAGGGTCTGAATTCCCACTGAAGGCACATGCTAATGTCATGACTGCTTTTACAAAAACAGAAACAGAGTAGGTGTACTGGTCACTGGGATGCAGTGAGGCAGCTAGCCTGATGTTAGATGCAGGTGATTGGCCCCACACTGCTTTCCTATGGCCTCCACACCACCCCATGATCTGAGCAGAGGGATCATGTCAACCAGGCACATTTGCGGAACACAGCCACTTCACTTATATTATACTCTGATTCGAGAGACATCTCTCTCCAGTACAGCCTACTGTCTAGTTGGAAAAATAGCATATGGATACACAATGACCTGAATCTCAAATCNTCTATCCNTAGGAACTGAAGTGACCTGGGGAGTGCAGAATTAGCACTGGGGTGTTCGGTTGGNGCTGCTGACATCCGTTGGTGGACCACTGTGCCCTGCCTTGCCTCAAAAAGGCAGATGGGAACCTTGGAGGCAAAGATGTTGGGGAGGTTTTCCTCCCTGTAAATTTTATCTTGCCACGGAATCAAACGCCAGTCTTTATCGGTATGTACTCGCTCATTTCCTCCCTTCCACCCGAGTCATTTATTTGCAATCACGTTCCCATATTCTGGGCACTGCAAGTTGGTTCAGTTCACAAGGGGAAGGAAACAGATAAAGATTTTGTTAATGGATCTCTTTGTGCATAAAAAGAACTCCCATCTCCCCTCCCACATGCTGTCCTGAATTCCCCTCTTCCTCCTTCTCCAAGTTTTACTTTTTCTCAGGATGTCTGTGTGTGCCGGCCGTATGACAGTGATTTTTCTCTGGTAATCGCCTTCTTCAATAAGAAACTTTACAATAGTGAGCTCCCACAACACTTACGTATAAATTAGAGCTGTTTCAAGGCAAAAAATCAAGTTGAAAGTTTTACATTGTGATTTTTGACAGTAAAAAAAAAGAGACCCCCCTTCAACATGAGTAAAATTCTTGACTTCTGCCCCAAACATTTACATTTAAAGAATAATCCCACCACCACCAGACCTGTGTGCACTTGGCTTTATGATACAGCATCCAGAGAAGATAAATCCTGAATTTACTTCAGCATATCACCTTACAGCGATGCTTCATTCTGCTTTATACAAAAGTCGGGTGGGATTCTATGTAAATCTCAGTTGTGCAATGAAAGTGCTCTTGGCCAGGCAACACTCATGAACAGGCGGGTAATACAGGGGGTAGGGAGTCTGTGGCCTTAGACAGCAGTGGCCAGCATGAGGTGAGGGTACCACACCTTCTCTGAGCTCCCTCCATCCCCCGCCCCAAGAAAGGATCATGGTGGCGGTAAGCTTCATTTCCTTTGCAATAGCAACAACAAAATGATGCCACAGACAAAAACTGTCATGCCCCACCCACTCCATCTGTCCTTTGCTGTGCACCCACAGCTCCCTCATTCTACAAATTAATCTTTCACACATTTTTTAACAAAAAAAGTGTTAATGTTATAAAAGAAAAAAAACAAGGAAAACAGAAAGGGCTGTGTAGAAAATAAATTAAATTTAAATTTGATGGCAGTTATGACTTTTTTTATTGACTATAGGAGCAAACAGTCACATCAAATTGGTGCCACTGGCATATAATTAAAACTACAGGGCACCCTTAATGATCTCTGACAATGATCGCCTGTGTGGTTTTTTTTAAATATAGCATGCACATTTTGTCCAATTTGGGCTCTTTTTTCCTGTTGCTTTTGTCCTCTTTCTGAGTGGGTATTATTCATGAACCGAGTCTTTATTATCTATCTGGCCATCTGCATAGCATTGGCCATAGTCCCCTGTATTGTAATTTTGAGTGAAAATAAGGACTATGGGAGATTGCAACCCTAAAAATAATAATACTATGCTTTGAGAGCTCCAGTGTGAAAAACAGCATGAAGAAAAATGTTTGGGGTGGAGGTGAGGTTTGAGGCACATGGCATGGAAGTAGAAAACATGCAAACCACTTGGGAAAGCGGGATCTGGGTGTTCATTTTGGGCAAACGAACATCCAATCTCATTGACGAGAGGCCCTGGTGAAAGGGATGCTTCTCCAGGCTTCAACATCTTCCAAAGAAAATAAAACTGTTTTCTCACAAGTCNCTCTTCTTTCAAAAGATCTTCCTGCTTCAAAAGTTTGCACACCTCATAGTGGAATGATAATCCCAAATACTAGCACAGCGCCTTTCAGTTTAGGATTAAGATGGTAGGTATTGAAGCTCATGTTTGCCCACAGCAGGTCCCTTGTTTTTACTTTAGTGAAGGGAAATTTTCTATAAATAATGTGTTAAGATACATTATTTCCCATAAAAAAAAAAGATTGTGGGGACTGTAATTGTAACTTAGTTTTAGGTAGAGCACTTACCTCGAACTCACAAGGTATTCAGTTCCGTCCCCTAAAGTGCAGTATGTATACATGTATGTGTGCGTGTGTGTACCTGTACATTTGTGTGTGTACTGGTAAAAGATGAAGTAACTGAAAACTGACAAAACTGCTGTTTCTAGAACGTCGCCTAACCTTATTTGGTTCTCTCCAGTTTCTAGAACGTCGCCTAACCTTATTTGGTTCTCTCCATCTGCTTTTCCTCCTTTTGACCTTTTCTTTCTGAAATTCCCCCCAATCACGGTTAAATTACCTCTTCTGTCTATTTCTCAGATTTTTTTGCAGCCACTGGGAAGCCATCAAGGTCAGCTGATTGAAAAATGACTATGAATTACCAAAGAAACATCTTCCTAAAAAGAGTAAATGCACAGAGCTACGATATATGTATGGCAGTAACATTTTGGTCTTAGACGCAAAGGCAAAATATTCTTCTTGCTTTTAATATTTCTTATGGGTTTTTTTCCTCTTAGTTGAGTCCTATTGAACTAGAGGAATATACAGTTAAAGCTATGCTTACACACACACACACACACACACACACACACACATACACACACACATACACACACACACACATACATACACCTGTCTCTTATACACATCTAGATGTGTATAAGAGACAGTACACACACATACACACACGCACACGCACACACACACACACTGCTTGGGCTTACTACCAAAAGACAATGAAATCCATCAATTATCTCATTACTCAGAAAATGAATTATTTACTTACACTTAATAGTGGCTTAAAATAACTTTCNCTTTTGTATTTATCTTTCTCTCTAAATTGGTTTATGTATAAAAGATAGTAACTGCCTACATGGCATAAAATCTTCAGATTTGGAAAGTTCAAGCCGATGACGTACATCCATACTGATCCATACTAAAAATAACGCAGCAGCTCTCAAACCAAGAGTGACAACCCAGCTTCGAAAACAGCACTGGCTCAGGGCAGGTAAAACTCAGACCGTATTATTTGGTTGACTTTCATAAGTAAATAAATCATTATGACTTTAACTCAACTTGCATAGACAAAGAATACTGTCATTAAAAATGATTAAGAAGCCAAGCATGGTAGCACACACCTTTAATCTCAGCACTCAGGAGGCAGAGGCAGGTGGATCTCGGTGAATTCAAGGCCAGCCCTGTCTACAAAGAGAGTTCCAGGATAGCCAGGACTGTTACACGGAGAAATCTTGTCTCAAAAAAGCAAAAAACAAACAACAACAACAACAAAAAAGAGTTGGGCCAGATGTAGTGGCATATAACTTTAATTTCTGTGCTTGGGAGGCAGAGGCACTTGGAGCTCTGTAGTTCAAGGCCAGCCTGGCCTACATATCGGAGTTCCAGACAAATGAGGACTACATAATGAGACCTTGTCTCAAAAAGAGAAACAAACACATAAAATACAAAAATGAAGAATTAATATCCCAAAGACTACTTTGATTATAGGTATTATAACAGTCTAGAAATATTAAACTTTTTAGCACATTGAATGACATGCAATTTTTAGTATTATAAATTATATCCTTGTATATTAGTATTATAGATTACCTCCATGAAATATGAAGAAAGTAAAACTATAATGTTATTTTAAATGCTTGTTGTAATCCATACCATTGAAATTCAATTAAATCGGTATTGGAATTTTTGATATTTTAAAATTTTTATCCAGAGCTCCTGTCTAATATGTGTCAGGACCTGGGTTCAATGCCTACAATTGAGGGGTGAAGGGTAGGTTTTCATTTAAAATTTTATATTTCAAATTTGTTTCTTCAAAGCCCCAAATTCTTCCTTAACAGCTAATCCATGGTCTTAAGGGCTCACAATCTAGGTTAAAATATTTACTCTCCTATGAAAATAAAGTGATTTAAAGTCACGAATTTAAAAATATTTTAAAGATGTGGTGTAATACTAAAAAAGCATTTCTGTGAAATGGTTGGGCCGGTATCTTTTACCTTAGCCTTTCTTTGGCATCATGCTTCCACTCCCGTAAGAATTACCCTATGCTAAACTCTGTGTGGATGGTAAACATTGCANCTTCGCCATGAATACCAATTGCTCCAAGTCAAACCAGCAACTCCACAACAGCTAGTGTGTAGGACCTCTCTTGTGCCTTGTTTTAACGCTATGTAGGAGTTCTAGAGTTGACTAGCAAAGAGGAATGGGAGGAGGGGTAGCTGGCGTGCTTGATCCAAGTGTATTCCTTCTAGCTCCATGGCTGTTTTTAAGTACCACAGACGGCTGATCTCAGACGCTTCGCAAGAAGAAAGCGTCTCAATCACATTGCTGACCAGATCCCTCCTTATGGCTGTGAGAGTTTAATTTTCATTTAAACAACAATAAATACAGGCATAAGGGTTTGAAATGAATTATGTAAGCCCTTTAGCCATAACCGTTCCATTCTGCCACCGAATGAGCTGCTGTTCTCACTTTGTTTTATGAGCTCCGCGTAGCCTGTGTTACTATATCTGCCAAATAAAAGCCAGCAAACCATGCAAATGAAAATATAATCTTTTNTCTCTCACAGTCAAAGGATGCACCCAGATAGCGTTTTTCAGCCAGTCCTCTGCAGTGTTGCATTCTCTGTTCTCAGGCCCCTCTGGTCTCAGCAGCATCTACAAAGAGGAAAACATCTTCGTTTCAATCCACCGCCAGTGTATGTTTTCACCCGAGAAGTCAGGAATTGTTTATTCTATTATATTTTAGCTTGTCTGTATGGTTCAATGGAGATTGTTGTGGTGATATATTGTGTACCCTAATAAACTTGGCCTGAAGATCAGAGAACAGAACAAGCCACTAGGTTAAGCATAGAGGCCAGGCAGTGGTGGCACACACCTTTAATCCCAGTACTTGGGAATCACATGTCTTTAATCCCAGCACTTGAGATCTCATGCCTTTGCTTGGGAAGCACACACTCCTTTAATCCCAGGAAGTGATGGCTGGGCGGAGAAAGGTATATAAGGCGTGAGGGGGCAGGAACTAGAGGACTTTTCAGGCTGAGGCGTCCTAGAGGTAAGAGGTGGCTTGTTCCTTTGTCTCTCTGATCTTTAGGCAAAGTTTATTAGAGTACACAATATATCACCACAGATTGTGGGCTCTTCCCTTAAGTATAGGAACTCGATAGATGATTTCTTTATAAAGTACAGCAGATTCTGGTTTTAAAAAACTATAATGGTTTTTATGTACTTGTTTTGTTGTAAAGAAAGAGAGTCCCACTCTGTTGGCCAGGAAAAGCCTCCTGCGTTGGCCTCCTCTGTGGTGGCTGGGACTACAGGTGTGGGCCATCTGGTGGGGTTTTCATTTCTCATTGTCCTACATGGAATGACAGTGACAATGATGGACCAGCTCTTAGACACAGCAATGTTGATTTAGGATCTTGGAAAGTCACTTACCACTCCGTTTGGACAATCTCCAGGTGATGGAAAGAACACCCCCCTGTACCTCTAAGTTCTTAGAGCTAACTCATCTATAAAGAGAAAGGATTTTTCCCCCTTGTGAGTCTTAACTAATTTGCCTAGGCTGATCTCTAACACCTGAGCTTAAGTGGTCTTCCTGCCTGGGCCTCCTGAGCCCTTGAACTCAGTTCCCAATANATAGAGATGCTATGATCCTACCCATCTCTGCCACACACACAGGGAGATTTCTCTGTTGGATTACAGTACACTCACAAAAGTAAACTGGAGGGCCAGTGAGATGGCTCAGTGGGTAAAGGTGCTTGCCTGGTAGCCTGAGTTCAACCTCCAGCATGCTTATAGAAATGGAAGAAGCTAGTGGTGTTGGCACACATCTTTAATCCCAGGCAGAGGCAGGAGGATCTCTGTATGTTTGAAGTCAGTCTTATCTACCAAGCTAGTTCCAAGACGGTCAAGGATACACAAAGAAACCCTATCTCAAAAAAGGAAGATGACACCCACTTCGTGAAGTTGTTCTGTGGCATGCACACACCCACATAGCATGCACACATATCATACACACAATAATATTATTTTTTTGAGAATTTCATACATGAATGAGTACACTCCCTCCCTCCACCTCTAACTCCTCCTGTCCCCAGTCACCCTTTCAGAATTCAAGTTGTTGTTGTTTTTAAGAATGCAGATTGGCTGGGTGAGGTCACAAATGCCTGTAATTTTAGCACTTGGGAGGCTAAGGCCACCCTTGGATACAAAGTGAAACCCTGAGGAAAGAAAGGAGGAAGAAAGGGAGGGAGGGAGGGAAGGAGGGGAAGAAACTGGATACATATTTTACAAAGTAAGTTCTGCTTCTCACCCTGTCCCAAGCTCTGCACTTGGATGGAAGTTCTGGCTGTGTAAAACACTGCTTTTCCCTGAAACTTCCAGAAAAAATGAAAAGGCTTATTTTCCGTGTGTTCTTTTTTTCTCCTTCTTGAAAAAATTTCTTGAATGCTTATTTCATGTCAAGTAGCATCCTACATGCTAAGGGCACAAATGTTCAAACCATAGAAAAATCCTACAAAGAAGACAGGGAAGAAAATGAGCCACTGGACANGGAGCGTGGGTCTACGGTAGAACGCAGCTGAGCTTGCACAAGCCTTAGCACTGAAACAGAACAAAATGAAAACAGAAAGTGTAAAAGTATCTGAGACCGTACAAATTTCCTGGATTGTGTTATCAGAGTAGTTCAACATTCTTTATTTTTAAAATATTTAAAGATGTATTTGATTTTTTATTATGTGTTTGTGTGTATGTAGAAGGGGCTGTGTGTGTGTTTGTGTGCATCTGAGGACAGGTGACCTCAGAGGCAAGAAGAGAACATCAGATTCTGTGGAGCTGGAGAGGCAGTCCTCTGGAAGAGCAATAGGAGGTGTTAACTGCTAAGCCATCGCTCTAGCCCAGTGGTCCTCGACCTCCCCAATGCTGTGACCCTTTAATACAGTTCATGTTGTGGTGACCCCCAATCATAAAATTATTTTCATTGCTACTTAGTAACTCTAATTTTGCTAGCAACATGAATCATAATGTAAATATCTGTGTTTTCTGATGGTATTAGGCAGCCCCTGTAAAAGAGTCCTTTAATCCCCAAAGGGGGTCACCACTGCTCTAGCCTCTACAAACTTACTTCTTTCCAAAGCTAATTTATGCACCTTGTATGAACCCTTGGGTCAAATGTACTGCCTAGCACACAGCAGAAATTCTACAGGACCCATGAGAATGTGGGTCCATATTTGTTTCTCTGACGCATTCCAAGTGCTCGATCAATAACTTTGGAATTATCTTTAGCTTTTTTCTTCTCTGCCTGTTTGAGTCCATGAAGGATAGGAATAAAGCAGACCAGAGAGAGCCTTCCTACCCTGTTTGGAATGCAGATGGGTAGACACTGTTTCTGTCTTTTGCTCAGCAACTGATGTTGAACAATTGCATCAATATCCCTAGTTCCAGACCCTGTATCACAGGGATTCAGTGACTGTCAAATTAATGTACTTATTTTAAAGTATGATTAGTTATGTTTTAAAAAAAAGTTCAGCTGGGCGTGGTGGCGCACGCTTACAAAGCTAGTTCCCAGACAGCCAGGACTTCTCAGAGAAACCTTGTCTCAAAAAACAAAAACAAAAACAAAGTTCATATTCCTCATTGAAAAGTCAAACATGGCCCCACATTTTTCCAGTGGAGTAAATCTAAAGCAATAACCAGTGTGCTAAAGCAACAATCAATGAGCCTATCTTAAGAAAATTTAGATTGTACTAAGCAGGTCTCATCAGAAAAATCAACCTAACAAGTGAGCAAGGCATACAAGTGTGTGTGAACCAACACAGACATACCTGTGCCTAGGAAAAGTTCAATACAAAGTGTATTCTAGCCTTTTTTGGGGGGGGGGGTGGCTAGCAACTTCACAAAGCATTTTTTAAAGGCAATTAGCACACAAGGGTTCAGAAAAAAAAACCAGTGGAGGTGATGAGCAGAGCCCTGGGAGGAGGGGTGATGTCTGCTTTATTTATGTTGCTGTGGCCATTGCTTCTCTGTGCTCCTTCCCCACCATGTAAGGACCACTACCCACTTCCCCTTGGGAGATTGCCATTTCTCCATCTCTTCAGTCAACCTCCAGTCAGCATCTTCTTGCTCTTCTTTAAAGCCCTGCCCCCTCCCCTGTGAGGCTGCTGCCTCTTATACTGCTCTTTTCAGCCTGCATTTGTCTCTGTCTAAAATGTCCTCTTGTGAGTGTCATTGTTCCCTGGCTGGCTGTTGTGTCTTAGGGAGCTAGTGTCTCTGCAACTGTCCCCTATTCCGAGTGCTAAGGTATAGCTTGGCATTGTAGACTGGCTGTCAGTTGGGTTTGTTTTGTTGTTTTAGACAGGGTCTCNNCTTAGTCCTGGCTGACCTGGAACTCACTATGTAGACCTTGCTAGCCTTGAACTTTGATTCTCTAGCTCCTGACTGCTGAGAGTCCTGGCTTGGCTNGCCCACCAAAACGGATTGCTTGTTATTTTTTACCCATGGACATGATCTGGTTGAACAGCCTCAGTGCTACAAAGTAACTTCTGAGCAATGGGTTCTCAGTACAAGCTGTGCCAGACATTAACATACCCGGAAAAAAAGTCCCAAAGAGGGATTTAAAATCTGTTTTCCCTGAGTTCATACTGAAGAACCACTTTCCCTATTGTCTCCCATAAAGTCATTACTGTAGATTCAATTTAAGATGCTTATTTTTTTTTTACTGAGTTTAATTTAGATACACATTTGCATTGTAAAATGGGTTCTTTAAAAATAATCATTTTAGTCTTAAGCATAAATGCTGGTTCTTTGTAGAGGAAGTAACTTCCTGAATTGCATGTGATCGCTAAGGGCAAAGTGAATTCTGGATTGAGATTTAACCTTCTGTCTGCTCTTATTACAGAGACTTTGAATCTGCTATGTATCAAGACTTCTGTGTTAAATGTTTAGAATTTCTTTATCACCAAAGATTTTAATTAAAAGATTTTTTTATGATGGTTGGGATTGCTACACATTTATCAGACATCACTATATTAGCCACTGAAATAAGACTCATGATGACATTTATACATAATAAATAAAAGGGGTGATATTAATCTGTGTATCGTTGGCACCTAGCACACAGCAGAAATTCTACAGGACCCATGAGAATGTGGGTCCATATTTGTTTCTCTGACGCATTCCAAGCGCTCGATCAATAACTTTGGAATTATCTTTAGCTTTTTTCTTCTCTGCCTNTTTGAGTCCATGAANNATAGNAATAAAGCAGACCAGAGAGAGCCTTCCTACCCTGTTTGGAATGCAGATGGGTAGACACTGTTTCTGTCATGTATTCAGCATTTATTCATTTATTAGAACAAGTGTGTGGTCTACACACACACACACACACACACACACACACACACACACACTTACCCCGAGTCCCATGTTCCCACTTCCTCCCAATCCCCACTCCTCCCTTCTCCCCCACACCCCCATGGTGCCTTCCCTCTAAAGTGAAGAAAAGACCTCACTGGCGTCTGTGTTCATTTGTACCCTATATTTCGACACCACCCAACAGAAGTGGCCAAACACAATCGTGAACACTAGCATTTACATCTTTAGAATTTTTATTCTTTTTTCAAAATAAAACAAATCACTTTTGTTTATTATATACTTTGTGGGGACTCCAGAAAAAATGATCCCCTTAGTCTCTAAGGTCATATTAGATCTTTCTTGCTAGAACTTACTCATTTGGAAAAGTTACATGCAAGTAAGCTTATTACAAATAATTCAGTCTAGGGAAGAGAAACCGGCAGGTGAAATCAATGCACCTTTTAGTGATCCAAATTAATGTGCCTTCAACATTTTTACATCTGGTTTCATGATCTTCAAGGATGGTAGCCTTGCCTGTACCAGCCTATTTTGTTTAGGTTGACATTTAAATAAATAAATGCTAAGTGATTGAACTCCTATTAAGAGATGGTAGGCAGGCTTTCTGTTTAGCAAGGAAGGAGCCAGCTTGGGTGGAGTTAGGGATATGGATGGGTGGTACAGCACTTGACTAGCATACACAAGGCCCTGAGTTCCATTACCAGTGTAATTGAGAGGGTTGGGGGGGGTAGCCTCACATTATATATGAAGCAGATGATAGATACACACAAAGCAAGAACAAGGTTGACTATTGAAGCTCCACTGTATGCATTTTTAAACTTCCATACGCCATAAGGCATAAAATATTTTGTGAGAGAAAACAAACTGAGAAAAGGGATTGTGGGTTGAAAAACTACTGAAATACATTTGCTTTCTTCCTAAAGTCTCTGAAGTACCCAGTCCTGGTCCCAAGCAAGCCTGAACTATTGGCCTCCTTCAGCTACTATACTATCAGAGCTCCATTTTANAGTAGGCAGCTGAGAACTCGNTACACAGGAAAAACCATTCTGGGAAGATGGCATGGCTTGCTTCCCTTGCCCGTACCCCTCAGCTGTTTTGANTTACTGGTGTAGCCCGCTCNGCTCTCAGCATGGAGGTGATCCCACTGCCCCTGCACTCTGTGCAAGGATCTTTCCTCAAGAGTTTCTAACACTGTTTCTGGCTTTGAGGCTGACAGTCTAATGCAATTATCTCCAATGCTGGGCAATCCTAGTTCAAGAATTTAATGTGTAGGTTCCTAGCCACACAATCTATAACCTGAGACATGATTTGGTATATAATGTGCTCTATAGAATTATAAATGTGTGCATCTGTATTTAAGTGTTTAAAGCATTTTTATTGGCTGAATATGGNGTTATAGCCTTTAATGCCAGCCCTTGGGAGGCGGAGGCAGCTGTTTGCTGTGAGTTCAAGGCCAACCTGGTCTACACAGCAGGTTCCAGACTAGTAAGGGCTACGTAGTGAGACCCTACCTTTAAAAAGAAATATTTTTGCTTATTTTGTGTATGTGTGAATGCAGTTGAGTGCATGCCATCCTATGTATGTGGAGGTTAAAGAACAACTTTCAGAAGTAGGCTCTCACCTTCCATATTGTTGAGGTAAAGTCTGTCCTGCTTTTGCTGCTGTACAGCCTACTCCAGGCTAGCCAGCCCCGAAGCTGGATGGTTCTCNAGCCTCACTATAGGAGTTCTGGAGCTACAGATGCCCTCTATCCTATCACCCATCAGGCTTTTTAAAAATGTGGGTCCTCAGGCTTATGCAGCCAGTGCTTTTACTCGACAAGTCATCTCACTGGCCCCAAGAGTATTTTGTACTGAAACACACACACACACACACGAGAGAGAGAGAGAGACAGAGAGAGACCCCGTTTGGGAATACATTCATCACTGCGGTGTGAATTCCAGTTCGTTTTCCTTTGAAAATCAGCTGTACTTCTGTGCCCATCCCTCCCTTCAGACCGTATCAACCTCCTAAGAGCCACAAAAGGGGTTGGGGGGGTGGAGTTGGGTGTTGTGGCACCTGCTTATAATTCCAGCACTGGGAGGCTGAGGCAAGATTACAAATCTCAAGCAGCCTNGCTACATAGTGGTATCTGTCTCAAAAAGAAACAGAAAGCTCATCGAGTCTCATTCATGCTATGTATGGAAAGTAGTGAGTTTAACAGAAGTTTGAACAAACTTTTTATTTTAGTGTGCCTTTTCTCTACAGATCTATAGATTAAATCAAAGCCAAGCATGGTGGCTGTTTGGGATGCAGAAGCAGGACAGTTATTTGACTCTAGATGTTTAAGGGCAGCCTGGGAAATACAGGAAGTGCTTACCTAAAATGAATAAATAATCATGTTAAATTCTAGTCATACTTTGATACCTGTAACAGTTGTTATAAAGCTCACACTTTGGGTTACTTGATCTTTTACTGTTTATTTCTAATTCTGTTTTTTAGTAAAAATTCCAACTATACATGAAATTGATGTTTATAAACCTAATATTTAAAATTTACTTTCATACCTTTCAACATGTTACCGGCAATACAATCAATGCTGGCTTTTCAAAGCTCTAACTTGTGATTCACATCTAAAAACCAGACATTCATCTTATGGAGCTGCTCATCAAATCAAATTTTATTTGATCCATCAACATTTATTCTGTTATTGTTTGACACATATGTCATAAAAACGTAAAACTTGTCCCCTAGCAAGAAAATCTCTTATAGTCTTTTCTTTTTTTTAAATTTCAGAACTCCCAGAAAAGCTTGAGTGAATCATAATTGTGCAGCAATGCTACTCCTTCGGAGAGAAAGCAATTGGGTGTTTTCTCCAGTAGATTAGTGTTGGTATTTTTTGCCTATTTGTTTTCACTGTGTGAGGTGGGCGTTGGGGGCAGTCTGTTAGCTTTAAAACAATGAACTGTCAAGTCTCTTTGTTTCATGGTTAATTTGTTTAGACTACTGTATAGGAGTGGGGCAGACCTCAGCTTCAGAAACATACTTAAGAGGAGTTATTTGTGACTCTTGACTTTTACCTTCCATGGATCCAATGGATGAGGAATACTGACAGTAGCCCTTCTGTACAGGCACCTCTGGTGCCAATCATACTTTGTTTGTATGTTGATGATTTTTCAACCAGAACCCAAAATACCATTTGCGCAATACGTTTTTAAGACAGTTTAAATGAAGCTGGGTGGGGGGAGAAAATACAATTATACCAGGGACCTTGGATAAGACTGTCACAGCAATAAGGGGTGACAGACTGGCTTCCTTAAATATCCATTTAGTCCGTATTTCCTGGACATATTTTTTCAGTTCTCAAAATGGATACTAATTATGGTTTAGGAGGAAAACAGCCCCCAAATAAAGCAAGCGATATTTGTGACTTTCGACCCACCAGTGTCTTCTGCCCATCTCTGGGACCCTCCACTCCACTTCCAGGTCCATTCTATAAACCCGTTGTCAGAGCTGTAATTTCCCTCTGGAGACCATAAAACCACATGTACGTTTTGGTGGATAATCTGAATGTTCCAGTTTTCTTATATATTTATGGTTTGATATCCTGGCATTATCAGTTACTTTACGTATTCGCTTATTGTTAACTTTTACTTAGTGAGAAATGACTTTATGAATACAAACGTCTTCTTTCTTTCATCCTCATTATTTTTTCTCCATGAAACATATATATATATATTCCTTTTTATGGTTTTTAAGTGTGCTTCATTCATCAAGAATACCTGTAGCCGGGTGTGATGGTGCAAGCCTTTAATCCCAGCGTTTGGGAGGCAGAGGCAGGCAAATCTCTTTAGTTCGAGGCTTGCCTGGTCTACACATCGTGAGTTCCAGGACAGTAGAGAAACCCTGTCTCAAAAAAACCAGACCAAACTAAGAAACACTTGTAGACTCATCTAGCTTGAAACAGACTGAGACTGGGTCTCCTTTCTTCTGGGAAGCATGGAGTAAGAAGTTTGGGTCGGATCTGAACCGTTGTGACTCCCCTGAAACCCATCATGAGCACATGAGGTCTCAACCGGTACGGTTTCTGACAGAGTATCAAAGTTCTAGGGATTTTGTGTACTCTGTGTGTGTTTCTTCATTAGCAATTCAATATGTCTGATTTGCCCACACAATTACTTTCAACTTCTTTACCCGTTTGACCTGGAAGAGAGAGCAGATTTTGCTCAGCTGCAAGGTCTCCTGGCGAGTTGGTTAGCAACAGGGCTTGCCAGCTTGGGTTCACTTCGCAAAGAGTAAACACACTTCATTTAGACAATTACTAGTGTGTTGACTTCCTCGCTATGCAGTTTTCTGTTTTATTGTCTTGAATCATCTCTCCCCCATTTATTACTCAACTTTTCCCCTTGCCTTCCACTGTCTTGAGGGCAGAACCTTTCTCCATTTCCTCCTTGCTGTAGTTAGTGATCGACACAGGTTAGCTACAAAGAACAGGTACNGACCGAGGAAGTTTATCCGAAGGGAGGGAAGCGCCACACAAAATAACGTCTCTCCCCTCGGTAATGTAAAGCCGTGGCTCGTTAAGNACCAATTAAGGAACAGGCTAAAGCGTCTCCAAGAATCAATCTCCCTGGAAAACTCTAAGACTGGTCTCTGGGCAATGACTTTGTCACCGTGAGTACAGACGGGACGCGGGGATCGAGAAGGGAAACGCAGCTGCAACTTGCACGGAGGACGCTGGGAAAAGGCGCCTCTCGCAGCCGCTCCGAGCTTGCAGCTCCCGTGCACCTGGCGGCAGACACCGCAGGCCGGAGGCGGCGCGTCCCCGCGGACTCGGCCCAAGCGTGCACCGCGGGAGGGCCAGACCCAGCCGCCCCAGGCCGGCCCTGGCCAGCTGCGGCCCCGCGCGCTCGGCCTCCCCGGGACACCTGCCCCGTGGAAAAGTATACTTATGGCCGTCGCGGTGCACGCGGACTCACTCACTNCACACCCCCAGAACGCGCTCGTCTCCAGCCTGGAAACAGGCCCCTCCCCGCGCAGCTGTCGCCGCCGCCTGCGGGCTCCTTTCACTTTCTCACGGCCAAGTCACCCAGAGGGGCGCCGCTGCCGCCGCCGCCGCCACCGCCGCCGCGGCGGGCCGCGGACTCCGCCCCCCCTCGGAGAGACCACGCCCACCCAACAGTCGCCGCCTGCGATTGGCGCGCGCAGGCGGCAGCTCCTGCCCGCCACTGCCATTGGTCGAGCCGCCCCGTCAGTCCCGCCGCTCCTCCGCCCCCTTCGAGACACCGCTCTCCTATTGGGCAACGCTGCGACCGAGGGCGGGCCAGGGAACGGGGCCCGCCGCTTTCGCTCAATCGCAGAGCGGCCGGCGCGGGGCGGCCCGGCCGGGCGGGGCCACATCTGGGCCGCGCCGCCGCGTGCGTGCGTGTGCGTCG
>LZPO01034894.1:298427-309066 GCA_001675575.1 Neotoma lepida | reverse complement strand
GCGCCGCTTCTTGCGACTTTTCTTTTGTTGTTGCCGCGACCCGGGTCTGTTTTCTCGGCCGTTGTGGACGGTGTTTTCCTGCTGCACCGGCTCTCTGCCCTGCACCTCCTTCCCGGTGGTTTCACCCTTCCTCTTTCCCCGAGTGCTTTATGCACGGCGAACTGCGCGAAGATTTGCATCCCCCCCCAAACCTCACACACACCCGGGGCACCCTGCCCCCACCTCTGAGAAACAAAACCCCAAACCTCACAGAACCTCCGTGGGTCCGCGGTAGCGAGACTTGGACGGGTTGGTCTGTGGAGTGGATGTCTCCGGGCCATTGCGGTGCCTGGGGCTCATCAAACTGTCACTCACCCCCACCACCACCCCACTGGGTAAACGGGGTGATTAATGTCGGATATATTGGAATGGGGCGAGGGCATCTGCGGAGAAGAGGGTGTGTGTGTGTGGCAGGGAAGTAATGTATCTGCACAGTGTGCCTCCAGAACGAGTTCAGAATTATGTCATTCACCGCGAAGTTAGAGAAAGTTAGGTTTGTGAGTCGTGAGCGAGGGCAGGACAGAGTTGGGGTTTTGTTCTCTAGCTCCCTGCCTCGGTTTTCTAAGGCGAGCCTAAGTGGTTGTCGCCCGAGTTGGGACGTTTGCGCCTCAGGCCCCGATTTCTTTTTTTTCTACTCCTCAGCCTCCCAAGTATGTGGAGATGTGTCTTGACATTCATAGATGTCGCAGTACCTTGCAGGGAACCAGGCGGCCCAGCCCCGGTTACATTAACATTTCATCAGCCATTAGAAAAGACCCACAAACTCTAGCCAAGAAAGTTCCCAAAGTCTACACTTGGCTTCCCACCTCTCCTGGTGGTTACAACCCCTACCCCAAAGTGATCGAGACCAAGGGCAAGACAAAGTGACGCCTTTTCTGAGCAGACAGATGAGATGTGGTCATTCTAAGTGACTGTAGCAGGTTGTGTCGGTTTATTAATTTGCCTTATTGAGCTGAAATACTTTCCAGGATTTCAGAAAGTGCAGTTTCAGTTTGTTGATGCTGAGAGTGGAAATTTGCATTCACGGTCGCAGTGTGAATTATTTTCCTGGGAGGTAGTTGCAGATAAGTTGCTAAGTAAGAGTGAAATAATAAGGTGAGCCACGCTGAAGTAATAGTTTTTAATAAGTCTGCCAACATTTTGGAGATGTCTACCATTATCTCCGCAGGGGGAAAAACATGCTGTAATAATGTTGAAATGGGACTGGAGATGTCAAATGGGTTGGTTTAAAAATATCCCTAAGCTGCCTTTGAAACTAGACGTTGGAGTTGAATAAAAGTGAATGTGGGTTTCCTGAATAGCACTGAGCTTGAGTGTGCTGTCATATGTAAGCCAGTCCACCAACTTGAGGCAGAAGTGTTGCGATTCCATAAATACAGTAGGACTCCATATGCTGAGTTTTTCAATTTCTTCTGTTAGAAAGTTTGGGGGGGAAAAGGAAGACTTTGAAGTATTTTGTTTATACTAACAGAAGAGAAAAGTTCTCCTAAGAAAAAGCTGGTGGCAGGAGTGTAGAGGAGTAGCATATGGCATTAAAGGAGCACAGCTGGAGGTAGCATTTCCATCTGAACATGATGTCAGAGCAGCTGACAGCCTGCCATCCCTCAGCCTTTTATTCTAACACACAGACAGGGAGTTAGTGTGTGCGGATCTGTGGTGGGGAAGGTATCTCATTCCTCTCCAACATCATCTCCACTTTGCATCTGTCTCTCTTAGTCTGCTTTTTTTCCACCGATGTAACAGACCTGGAGCCAGCAAGACTCCGAGGGAAGGACTTAATCAAGTTTATGTGTCCTAAAGGTAGGAGTAGCAAGAGATTAGCTGGAGCATCTTTCTGTTTGGGTGTTTTATTTAATTTTTTTTTTAAAAAATCACATTACTTTTCTAATCNACTTTATGAATAATATGTGAAATTGAGCATGAAGTGATGGTCTTCCTGGAGTTGAAAGTCTTGGGTTTGCTTGGTTTAAATTTTTATTTCTTTTCTTTGAGGAAGTAAATAACTTTAATACACAGAAATATTTCAAGTTTTCAGATGGTAAGAAAGGCTTTGGAATATGGCTTTTTGAGATCACTTTGGATTAAGATGTCTTTTGTTGTTCAGTGCTGTTTAGATTCCTTTTGCTTGAGGGGGGCAGAAACAGTAAACTGTCTGGAATCCAGCTTTCAAACTTATATGAGAAGATTATTCTGGTTAAGAAGCTAGGTTGTTGTGTAATTAATTCCACTGTGAAACTTTATTCTTCAGAACATTCGGCAAGCATTACTGAAAGCAGCATACAGCTGTAGTGCTTTTGAAACCGGAGGGTTTTTGTTGTTGGGTTTTTTGTTTTTTAAGAAGGGGGGAAAAAAGAAAGACAACTTTTGTCCCTAGGAGAATAGTTTGACCAGTTTCCTCATTTCTCTTTCAAATATATATTTAAGAGATCTTTTATTTCAGCATAACAATAATTATTTGCAGGAGTTTCAGTGTTAGCGACTAATTTAGAACTTGTAGATTCGAGCTGCCTGAATTGGCCAGACAGCTGTAATCGCACTCCTCTATTCTTAATCTCTTTATCTGGGCAGCAGCTGCCATATGGCCACAGTCAGCTGGATCAGATGTTTATAAGCTTCCTTCTTCGTCCCTCTCTGTCCTCTCAGCCTCCTAATTTGATCACGGCTACCTTGTGAGCTGCCCTCCAATCTTTATTTTTAGCCCTCTCCAGGATTAGGATTGATGTTAGCTGTGGGGCACTTAAAGTGATTGTATTGTAAATCTTGGTTTATTCTCCTGGTGGTGTCTTTCAGAATATCTGGGTTTAAGATGAAAGTTTGACTGTCTCAGCAGTGTGTGGACAAGGAGGGGAGCCGCTTCTGAATATTAACTCCATAGCCACCATNCTCAGATGCACTTGCTGAGGTGGATGGCTGGGAGCCCTGCTTCTGTTCCCAAGCCTGGGAAGTGGGCTCTCTTTATCTTTAGCCACTACAGTTGAATTTTGACCNGTTCTTTGCTTTCCCTCCTTCACCACCTCCCTTGCCAGAAAACAAGGCAAAGAGGCATAATTGAAAGACCAGAACTACTGGGAAAACAAGATCTATCAAGTTATTATTGAAACAAAGTATTTTCTATCGGGGAGGTAAGGCAGTGCCCGGGAAAAAAGGGTTTGGTTTTTCTAGAAAGGTTTTTAAAAACCTATAAAGTTTTTGCACCTCATTTTATAGTGGTAAAAGTTTGATTAATTCTAGTATGGAGTTTGTTTTGCCCTGTAGCAGATCAGAGTTTAGATGAGACTATTCAGACTGAGCAGCCTCTCTGGTTGCTAATAATATTGTTCTACAAAGAAACAGCCCCCCCCATTCATTTTAAAAATGTTTGGATTTGTGCATAGTAAAGATGATCTTTCCCATCTGTCAGTGCAGTCCCGTCTGATCGCCTGCGTGTGCACTACCTGCAAATCTTACGGCACCAACATCTGTTCTTAGACACAGGGCTTTTGTTGTTGTAACACTCTGACTTTAAAAGTAAGTTGTTTGCTGATTTCTGGACTAATTATGCAATTTCATTTTTTCCCCCTCAATTGAGCCAAATGTGTGTGTATTCAGTCTGTGCTCTCTAACTAGTCAGGTATGAAAAGTGATAAAATAAAAAGAATGGTTGGGCAAGTTTTCTGGACTCTTCCAGAATCTGTGTGGAACTTTGCTTTGTTATTAGGAGTTCTTGAAGTTAGAGCTGTCTTGTAGGTTTTGTAGGATGTTGTCTGATGAGTAGTTGGTGAAATTTCTTCTGGAAGAGGTCTGAATTCTTGTTCTCAGTAATAGGCTGTAGCTAAAGGAAGTCTTTAAACTTGACCAGGAGTTCTGAGAAGGGTGAGGGAGTCCTTGGCAAGTGCATTTAGGTCGCATGTGTGACTTGGGAGTCCTTTGGGGTGTGAGCCTGATTTAAAATTCATAGACATGGAACTCTCCACTAAGGCGGATTTTTTTTTTAAGTGGGGACCAGAGGCTAAACTCCTAACCAGGCTCTAACGAGAACCTCCTCTTTCCCCAGGTTATGAAGACAGTATGGAGTTTCCAGACCACAGCAGACATTTGCTGCAGTGTCTGAGCGAGCAGAGACACCAGGGCTTTCTTTGTGACTGCACTGTTCTGGTGGGAGATGCCCAGTTCCGGGCGCACCGAGCTGTACTGGCTTCATGCAGCATGTATTTCCACCTCTTTTACAAGGACCAGCTGGACAAAAGAGACATTGTTCATCTGAACAGCGACATTGTGACAGCCCCCGCTTTCGCTCTCCTGCTTGAATTCATGTATGAAGGGAAACTCCAGTTCAAAGACTTGCCCATTGAGGACGTGCTAGCAGCTGCCAGTTATCTCCACATGTATGACATTGTCAAAGTCTGCAAAAAGAAGCTGAAAGAGAAAGCCACCACAGAGGCAGACAGCACCAAAAAAGAAGAAGACGCTTCAAGTTGTTCGGACAAAGTCGAGAGCCTCTCAGACGGCAGCAGCCACATGGCAGGTGACCTGCCCAGTGATGAAGATGAAGGCGAAGATGAGAAATTGAACATTCTACCCAGCAAAAGGGACTTGGCAGCTGAGCCTGGGAACATGTGGATGCGATTGCCCTCAGACTCAGCAGGCATCCCCCAGGCTGGCGGAGAGGCCGAGCCACACGCCACAGCAGCTGGAAAAACAGTAGCCAGCCCCTGCAGCTCAACAGAGTCTTTGTCCCAGAGGTCTGTCACCTCCGTGAGGGATTCGGCAGATGTTGACTGTGTGCTGGACCTGTCTGTCAAGTCCAGCCTTTCAGGAGTTGAAAATCTGAACAGCTCTTATTTCTCTTCACAGGACGTGCTGAGAAGCAACCTGGTGCAGGTGAAGGTGGAGAAAGAGGCGTCCTGTGATGAGAGTGATGTTGGCACTAATGACTATGACATGGAACATAGCACTGTGAAAGAGAGTGTGAGCACTAACAACAGGGTACAGTATGAGCCGGCCCACCTGGCTCCTCTGAGGGAGGACTCGGTCTTGAGGGAGCTGGATCGGGAGGACAAAGCCAGCGACGATGAGATGATGACCCCAGAAAGCGAGCGGGTCCAGGTGGAAGGGGGCATGGAGAGCAGTCTGCTTCCCTATGTCTCCAATATCCTGAGCCCTGCAGGCCAGATCTTCATGTGCCCCTTGTGCAACAAAGTCTTCCCTAGCCCCCACATCCTGCAGATCCACCTGAGCACGCACTTCCGCGAGCAGGATGGCATCCGCAGCAAGCCTGCCGCCGATGTCAACGTGCCCACGTGCTCCCTGTGTGGGAAGACTTTCTCCTGCATGTACACCCTCAAGCGCCACGAGAGGACTCACTCGGGGGAGAAGCCCTACACGTGCACCCAGTGCGGCAAGAGTTTCCAGTACTCGCACAACCTGAGCCGCCACGCCGTGGTGCACACCCGCGAGAAGCCCCACGCCTGCAAGTGGTGCGAGCGCAGGTTCACGCAGTCGGGAGACCTGTACAGACACATCCGCAAGTTCCACTGTGAGTTGGTGAACTCCTTGTCGGTCAAAAGCGAAGCACTGAGCTTGCCCACTGTCAGAGACTGGACCTTAGAAGATAGCTCTCAAGAACTTTGGAAATAATTTTATATATATATATAAATAATATATATATATATACATATATATACATAGATCTCTATATAGTTGTGGTACGGTCTAAAAGCAGTCTTGTTTCCTGGAACTGAAAAGTTGGGATCTTAACTTGTTTTTGCACTTTAGAATAATAGCATGAGAATCTCACTAATTTAGCATTCTGATAAAAGAAACTTTAGAGCAAGTCAGAAGTAGAGAGGTGTCTTTCCTTTGAAGGGTAGGCCAAGTTAGCCAATAAATCCTTCTCAACAAATGGTTCTGTCACAAAATGCTTTCATATGGCTTAATTTTGTAAACACTGCATTGTCTTGAGCGCTTTTCTTGTGCCCCACATTGTTTTGTTTTGTTTTGTTTTCAAGGTAGAAATTCCCTCCAGTTTTATTAGCCTCTTTATATGTCTCAAATTGCATGAATATTTTCTGGCTGTTGGAAACCTGAATGCTTTTAGACCCAAATGGAAAATTTCTGAAATGCTGGATTATCTATTTTTAAACAAGCAGTTGACTTAAAACTTTCTGTGGCAACTTCTGGTTTTCTGACAGTTCCCAGTGAGAGAAATTCTGACAGTACACTGGGTCACTGGGACTGTCTCTGTGAAGGTTTGCTTGAGATGAAAAAGGATATTGCAGCTTCAGCAGTGTTGAACTGTGTGTTTAAAATGTGAATTACTGTTCTTGTATACTGTAATTGATTACACGGGCTGGGGGGGTGTCAAAGAACTTGACAGGTTGTGTTGATGCTCTTAGTTGAGTCTTGAAAAGTAAATATTAACGCTACAGAAATGCATGAGTTTCAATATATTTTTTGTCTTTGTTTGCATTGTATAACTTTAACGAGTGAGTTTAAAATTATTTAATTTCCTTAGAAAAATAGCACCATTTGGGAAAAAAAACTGGTGTTACGAAGAACGTAAATGCACTGTTTTTATTTTTATTTTATATAATTTAAATTGACTTTTCCCACTGTCTTTAAGTTGAAACTGTTAAGCTGAATAAAAACTTAAGCTGCAAATTGATATCTTCGCTACATTACAAGGAACATATAAATGTTTACAAACGGCTTAAAGATTTGCATGTGCGGTGTGCATTTATAACACACTTGTAATTGCACAGAACCCATGCCAGCTCAGAGTTTAGGTGTACACATGTACCCAGCTGAGCGTTTTTAGAATAACTACTGCACAAATTGACAATAGGTCATAGGTCATTCTCTCTCTCTCTCCTTTTTGCTTCCCTTTTCTTTTTCTTCCCTATTTCCTTTCCTTCCCCCTACCCCCTAACTCATGAAAAGATTCTATGGACTGAAAAAGCCCCGGGCTGAAAGGACTGAGCTGCCTGGATTGACGGGGGAAGGGGTTAGTAGACTATGTGTATCGGCAGCGCAGGCTGCAGCCCAACGTGTGGTTTTAATGACCAGCACGCAGGGGAGAAGCATTTTGCACAGTGTTTGTTTTCCTGTCTTGCACTTACAAATAAGGTCTATGGGAGTAGCATGGAAAATGTTTGTTGTTTTTCCCTTTTTCTTTTTTAATTGCTTTTGTTTAAAATTTGATCGCCTTAACTACTGTAAACATAGCCTATTTTTGTGCTTAAGATACTGAATGGAAAACTCCATTGTGTGTTGCTGGACTGTTTTGGAAATATTTGGTCAAATGTATGTTAATTTGGCTGTAATGGCATTTAAAGCAAACAAACAAACAAAAAAAGCTGTGAAAATGGCCTTGGAGCATTATCTTTAGTTACTTGAAGAGTTTCTAGTTTTGTTTTTTTTTAATACAGTTTATGTTAAAATAATCTTTATTAATTTAGAAAAGACAATCAATGTCTGTGAGAGAACGGACTTTTTTGGATTTTTTTTTGTGGTCATTGTGAGTGATTGCTTTTTCTTTTTCTTAGTTTCACATTCTTCCTTTGTTCTAAATCTTAGACTGACATCTAGCTTTGACAATCATAGTATGTTTTATTTCCTGAGGGGGAATAACTTATAATGCTGTTTAGTTTTGTACTATTGGTGTGTTGGTGAATTTTTAAACTGTGTGCTAACTGCAATAAATTATATGAACTGAGAATTCCCTGTGTGGTTTTTGTATTATGATCGCATAACAGATTTTGAAGTTTGTGTAGTGCATGGCATCTTCATTTTATTATCAGTTTTATTTAGGTTATGATGTTATTAGAATGCTTTAGGGTCACCCAAATGGAAGTGTGCATGTTCTCATTTAAGAAGACACTAAATGCACATTTAAAAATAGGGCCATTNCTATAGTGTAGATCATGGCTGTTGAGGAAATTCTCTAGAAAATTGTGAATACAAAGAACTTCAAGTGGCAAGGTAGGTTTCTCATAATAAGACACACAACTATTAACCCATATACAATGCAAGTCACTTTCCATGCATGGTTTTATCCTAAGTTGATTGGTCAAATCCATTCTCCCATATTCTGGCTTAAGTGGAAAATTGAAGGAGACCGGATGTCTTAATTTGGAACACTGCTTGGCTAATGAGTGGAAGTCCAGGCAATCGAATTAGCAGGCATTCGGTTGTTCAAGATTAGCTCTGTATGTCCGTTTATCTTACCAGAACTCAAAAGATCTTAGTGTTTAAATTCTAATTTTAAAACATACTTAAGCAATGTATCATTAGAACTATTCCCTCCTCTTGTCATTGCCCCGTCCCAATTTCTTGCCTGTCTTGTTGGGTATGTGTCTGGTAGGGGCTGGTTGGCCCGCAGAATTGACAGAACACATGTATATGAGACTTGGGGGAATTGTCACACTGGCCATAGATTGCAGTGGGGCCCAGGTCCTGGGATTGTGTAAATANTAAATCTTGAACTGTCCATAACTCCGAATCCTAAAGACAAATATGAAAGTAATAGTTTTACATAACTACTGTCTAAGATACAATTACATCAAAAAGCCCATGGTAAGGTTAATATTTTATGGGGGATGGAGAGTGTGAAATGTACCCTTTAGAAGGTCTTTGATGGCTTTGGCTAGAAATCCATAAAGATTTTATCATAAAATACAAGCAATCATTTGCAGTTTGGAGTGATACATTCTATTTTTAACTGAAAAAAAATAATGTAACAGCTCACGTTTGGTTTTAAACAACTGAACACTTCACTCGAAGTGGACATTTTCATGTGGCCTCCACAACAATTCCTTGAGCANTTAGCAAGTGACACAGAGAGATGCCTTTCATTTTCCTGTACATTAAAGCTTCCCGAAGATGTTGAGGGTTGACGTATCATNCAGTCCCATTGACTGTCGTAATGTTAAATGAGACCCACCTTAGTACAGCCTTCACAGGATGTACTCCCTAACACAGCGTTCTGATTATGACATGGAAATAACTTCCTAAAATACCGTAGAACAGGCATCGAAGTGTTACTACACAAATGGTCACATTTGGCATGTGTCNTGCAAGAATCCATTGTTTATTCATTGCTTGAAGAAAGAAAGTTGTCATGTAATCCAGTTGGAAACCTGTACAAGCAGGCCCTCCTGTGACATCTGGCTGATCCCTANATGCGTGGTAAAAATACGGTTTCACTTACTTTTGAAAACATCTGTTTCTTTCAGATAATCAATTATGCCCTGGATTGCTGTGGGCCCAGCATTGTGTGCTGGGTGTACCCTGGGGAATAGCCGACAAGTAGAAGACACTAAGGATGCCAGTTGGGGATTTCCTTCCTAGTTAATTATGCTATCGGATTAATAGGTGAATCAAGTNAAGTCTANCCTTAACAGACTTTACATGAGTCTCTAAAAACAGGTTTTTGGAAGGATAGAAAAAGGTGAACATTCTAAGTATAAACTCACATTAAATTAATAAATATTAAAAATGCTTGTTTTCCCGAGGAAATTTTTGTTTCAAAATACTATAAAAGAAATAGCTGAGTTTTTTTTAACCTAAGAAGCAATTCTACTTTGAAAGTCTTGAACATCTTAGTTTTACAGATAAAACACATTTAAAAACAAAAAACAAAAAAAAAACCTTGAGAAACCCCATTTTTAAAAATCCAATACAAAAATTTTAAATATCTTAAGATCTCAAAATTTCCTGCACCATTTGACTAGTTCATTCCTATAAAGTTGAGAAATTTGAGTTATAACCTAATGATGGAAATTGCACATACCTCTGGGTAGAAAATTTTTAATTGTAGATAATGACCTAAATTTTGATTATTATTATGTATTGCAATGTTTGAAGTTGTTGATAAGGTATAGTATCTGAAGTAAGTGTGAGTTTTGAAATTCGAGACAGAAAAGCTGTGTCATTTTCATTATAGTCCTCTGCCGTTAAAAAGTGGAGATAATGTCATCTTAAAAATGTAGCAGTGGTTTTATTTTTTTAAAAGCAAATGGCTTTTAGGAATTTCATTTTGGCCAGAGTCCAATTTCATTACACTGACAGGATTTTGTCCCTTATGTTAGATTTTTTTCCTACCTTTTGCCTGCAGAATCCTGGCAAAATATCTGTGATCCTTTGGTCCAGAGTGTAGTCACTTATCTGACTTCAAGTCAACTTAGCTCTGTCAGACGTTTTCTGTCTTGAGCCTCTCCACCCTACCCATCAGCTTATTGAGTGGCAGCAGAGAAGCCACATCTTGGGGAAATTCATTTTAAGAGAAACTTCAGAAATTAAGCTNTTGGCATTTTTGCAAACCAGTACCTTTAAAATAAAAATCCTCACCTATTGACTTTTGTGATTTCTTGTGGAAGAAACTGAACTCCAAATGTGCAGTACTATAAAGAGAAAGGTTGGCCACGTAGAAATGAATCAATGAGTAGCAATAGTTGGAACAGTTTTTTTTCTTTAAAAATTTAAATTCTTTATCGTATCTCTGCTTATGCTAAATAAATTGTAATTAATTCTCCAGGTAATTCAGACATATAGAACAGTTTTAATTTTTTTAGGACATTCAAGCCCTTAAAAGAAAGCTGGGGTTTTTTTGTTTTTTTTGTTT
>LZPO01034894.1:265118-294885 GCA_001675575.1 Neotoma lepida | reverse complement strand
CTGTCTCTGTCTCTGTCTCTGTCTCTCTCTCTCTCTCTCTCTTTCTCTCTCTCTCTTTTATTTTAATTTTTCCAGACAGGGTTTCTCTGTGTAGCCCTGGCTGTCATATAACTTGCTTTGTAGACCAGGCTGGCCTCAAACTCACAGAGATCCCCTTGCCTCTGCCTCCAAAGTGCCGGAGTTAAAGGTGTGCGCCACCACCATCTGGCTCTAAATTTCTTTAAAATTTAGGTCCATCAAGGACTAATAGTTTCAACTTTATTTAGGTTTTTCAGCAGTTTCTGCAGGCTGTGTGAAAACAAAAGGGTCACACTTGTGAAAAGCTTACACACTCAGGTAGGCTTGTGGGGATGAACACGAGTGCAATTCTTCCCATTGATGTCACACTTTGGTTCCTTCTGACAAATTTCTCTGTATCTGTTAATTAATTCAGGATCCCACATCCATATCATTTCTTTTGGGGGATAGAGGGAAGATGAAGATACAGCATCATTGACTTCTCAGGGAAAATCTGCCATGTCAAGCCTGCACTGGATACAGACCGCCCCCTGACCATGCTGAAGAAATCAAGGCCAAAAAGCTATGATTGATGTTCACTGGAGTATCGTTAAGTATAAAAACCAGTATGATGAATACACAGAATGACAACAGACATGCACACAACTCCCTGTAACCAGGAGAAGGTGGCACATGCCAGGTCAGAGCCCAGAGCATCTGTGTCGGCCCCGTGTCACCGATGTGCCATGTGTGTTGTTACAGCCATACATTTTGCCGTGCAAACGGATGTGAGTCCGTCCACGGAGAGGACATTGCATCTAGGTGAAGTCCACAGAGCAGCGGAATACGACTGTGCGTTGTGTTTATACTAAGATATGATCTAACGTGTGTGTGTGTGTGTGTATGCAACAGGGCCAAGTACTGGATGGCTTCAGAGTCCCTATTCAATCTGTCCACTTCCCTCTTTGATGCCATGCCACTTCACAAAAGCAATCGGGCCACAGTCATCTTTTTTTTACTTTTCCCCCTTGTTATTATGACACAATCTTCCTTTTTAATCTTATCATTTTCATCAGTTTTTGTAAAAGGCAATGAGCGTAACAATGCATGTTTGGTAAAAACAGTTCTTTATTGCTATATTTAATCATTTGGTTTTTTAAAAGAAAAAAATAAAACAACAACAACCAAAAACAAACAAGCACACACCCCCCCTCAGGGGGAAAAAAAAACCCAACCTTCCCTCTGCTTGATGCCATAGACAAGAGTCCAAAGGACATTAGCTGCTCCGTTGCACACATTGGAGGGAGAGTTTGCTGCGGGCTCTGTCTCCCTAATAGACTGGCGATTTTGTAAAAGGTTTTAGAGGGTTTTGTTTAACCATTTCTGCATGTGTTTTTAATGAGCTCATGATGATTCGTAACAAAGGCCAGGTTGTGGGGTTTGCAGCCTTTTTTTCAGACCTGATCCCTTCCCGCTGACCTGCCGAGTGAGCACCTGTGCTCCTTGCCTGGCTCACCTATGGGAGTCAAGGTGGTGGGGCCATCTCCGGGCCTGTCTTCATGCCAGGGATGAATCATGCAGTAGGCAGGGCGGAAGGCGTCTCTTTGTTGACAGCTTTCCATCTGGACTTTGGATAAGGCCGGCCGTTCATGGAGAGCCTGGGTTAGCTGGAAAGGACTGCTCGAGTTAGCTCCTCCATGAAGGCCCCGGGGGCAGCAAAACACCAGCAAAGGAACTGCCTAGCATTTCAGCTGCAGATTCAGAGAGGCGTCCCTCCTAGTTCCAGGTACCCAGGTCTGTGACTGTGTACAACTCCTGCTTGGACAAGTGGGCATTTAATAGTCAATAGGATCATTTACAGCCTCATTNAGATAATCCGACTGGAGTACACCTGAATAAATACATCAAGCTCAGGTGGCTGAGCACTAACCCCTTGGAGTTTAATAATTAAAATAAACACAGTTATTGAGATGAGTTCCAGTTTTGTCATGTATAAATGTAAGGTGTCCCACACAGGATGGTGTTTTGTGATTCATACAGGAATATGATGGATAGATNATACATTTTCCATAGCTATTTAAGAAAAAAGAGATTATCTTAGTCATGGGGTAAAGTTATATGATACATTGTACCATCCAGTCTGATTCTGGGCCAGTACAGATTTTTTTTTTCTGTCTTTCTTTCTGTCTTTTTTTTTTCTTTTTTTCTTTCTTTTTTTTGTGAAAGATTACTTCTTGGCAAACTAGATATGCAAACGCCAGAATACAGTAAAACCACATTTAATTGGACCTACTTGCCAACTTCTTGAACACAGCTTGGATTATCCCACTGGAGGCTGCTTCTGTTAAAAGCTGGGGGAGGAGGAAGTGGCATCCTGACAAGGCCTCAGATCTTTTTTTTTTTTTCACTCGAAGTACAATTATGCAATGAGCCAAGTTTGGAAGTATTTTACTATGTTTAATAATTATTATTAAAGATATTGTAAAACATATGCATTTGTTAAGTGGAATGTAATGGAAGTAAAAATCATGTCATAAATTTCACTTTGGATTTATTTTTCTATTTTGTGTTTTATTTGACAGCCTTCCAACTTGAGTCTAGCCCAAAGCCTGCACTCTAATACATATCATACTTGATATTAAAGTGAGAAGCGGGGTAATTTATAGGAGCTGCATGAGAACTGTTTTCAGGGCCAGCCTATGTGGAATCGACACCTCTGTTCAGGTAACAACTGATGTGAAAACCATTCACAGACAGTGAGATGACAGGGATGGAGAAAGCCTTTCCGCACACTTCCAACAGCAGCTCTGAAACCCACATGTCCTGGGCATGCCTATTGTTCCAAAGATGGAGCCGAGAGCACGGTGCCTATCTCTCCGTGTGCGTGTGAATCCTGAATGAGGGTGTGATGCCGTGATGAGCTGTGGTACCAAATTCCCATCCCAGCCCCTTACCTGGGAAGCTGGAGTTGATCTGTTGTTCTTTTTGAGCCTAAACAAATTTGTATTATCTGCACAGTGTCTTTTTCAAAAAGGAGGAAATGCCCCTGGAACCCCACTTCTTGACGTTGTGCAGAGGTGCTATCTCTAATGATTAGCAAGACACTCTAGGTTGTGCTGAACTCCACCTGCGCTGTGAAATCCCCATGATTTTTCTCACATTCCCACTCAAGCTGCCGAGCAACTGGGCTCTGTCTTCTACGTGTGGCTGTGTCAGTGTGACTTCGGTGCGCCATTCCACTTAGTTGTTTCCTCGTACCCCACCCACAACCAATGATGGGGTATAGGAGGAAGCTGGCAGGGCACAGGAGGGCAGGGTTTCTGCATCCATCCCCCTGCCCTTCAGCGGGCTGCCTTTCTCTCTGATGTGGTGACATCCTCTGCTCTGCTTTCCTAGGTATCCTTTAAATGTATCCCCCAGGGCTCCTGGAACCCTCCTGCAGCTCTGCTGTCGCGTGGCAGGACTGCGGCAGTATGAGGCTTGCATGTGCAAAGGCAATGTGGGGACATCTGGACTAGATCCCTGCNAGCAGAGCTCCTGAGGCATGCCTTTACAGCCCCGCAGCACTGGCCCCCCAGTGCCCTGCAACTTTCTCTGGAGGGGCACCCTTGATTTCCAGAGCATCCATAGCCTTACCTCAGGCAGGACTGACCGAGTGCTGAGGAGAAAGGGCTTTCTGGAAAGGTCTTGCTTCTAAAAACCGGAAACCAGGAGGGAGGAAGGTGACAAGAAATCTGCCCTCTTGGGCAGACTTTGCTGACTAAGCCGTGTTGTCTTGAACAAGTGACTTTATCTTTTCATCTTTAAAATAAACCTTTTGAGCCAGATATGCCTCTGAGGTTCTTTCCGGCTCTACGTTCTTGTNCAGCTTTTACCTATTTAACTGAAATGCTGATTGAACTTGAACAGGGAAATATTTTCCAATTAGAGTAGAAATGGTGACTAATATATCGCTAGGCTTCTGAGGCTTGTGTGATCAAAGGCATGCTTGCTCCGATAAGGGCAGGCAGGGGTAGGGATGGGGAGGGCTTCTCCTGGCTGGTGGGATTTTAATATCTAACTGCACTCACGTTTACACATGTCAACCATGTGCTAAGCATATGCTTTCTTGTCTGTGGTCAAGTCCAGTGGGTTTAGGGTTAATTTTTATTTTTTAACAGGGAAAACCCTAGAGATTCTAAATAAATACNCAGCAAGAACTTATTTCGTGGTTTGTTTTATCTTGTTGACACTAAGTATCCATGCTTAAGAACGTGGATAGGGACAAAGTCGGCCATGTTGTACATTTCGTTATTGGTTATTTTAAGGACCACAGAACACATAGAGAGTTCGCCTAGCTAAGCAGTCCTCCCTGTTCCTTCTGCAAAGGGATTTTCGGTCTCAGTTTCTCCACAGAGCTTTCTTTGGACAGCATCACAGGGCCTTGCATATGAAAAGGCTAGTTCTGATCCTTAAGCTGCTGTCAAAGGAAAGCGCGCAACAGACTGCTGCCTCTCCGATATGGTTTGTGGAACTTCAACAAGCCGCCAAAGGGATTCCTGTAGATCTAGAGGTCAGAAGCCACATTATGTCAGCTAGATTACCAAAAGAGAACATACTGTTCTCAAAGATAAGCTTTAAAATTAGAGAAAAGCAGATTCTCATCCTCTCTCTTTCTCTCTCTCTCTCTCTCTCTCTCTCTCTCTCTCTCTCTCTGTGTGTGTGTGTGTGTGTGTGTGTGTGTGTGTGATATGTATGTTCATGCACACCATATATCAACCTGGGTATTATTTCTCAGGAGCCAGCCACCTTGCTTTTGTTTTTGTTGTTGTTATTGTTCTGAGAGACGGGCTCTCCTGGAACTCACTACTTAGNCCTGGCTGGCCTCAAACCTGTGGCGATTCACCTGCCTCAGTCTTAAGTGCTAGGATTACAGGTCTGAGTCACCACAACCAACTCTGGCTTTGTTGGGGGCGGNGTCTCTTACTAGGAGCTGGGGCTTGCTGGTTAGGCTCTTGGCTAGCCTCAGGGATCCTCCTGCCTGTCTCTACCTTCCCAGGGCTGGAAGAGCTTGCTACCAAGCTGGATTTTTTATGTGGATTCTGGGATTAAACTCGGATCCTCACGCTTCTGCAGCNCGTATTTATTTACTGAGCCATCTCTCCAACCAGATCCTAAGAAGACTAAATTCTTAGTGAAGAATCTCATGACACACCCGTGTGTCCACTGTGTTATTAATCCACTCCAGGTGAAAGAAAATTCTTCCAGAATTCTCTGTGTAGAAACCATCCAGGAGAACGAGTGCAGATTAATTTGTGTGGGAGTCTAATTAAAATATTTGCATTTTTCTCTTTTCCATTCTGAAGTCACAAAGTAAAATGATTGAGAAATTCAAGCTTGACACAGAGGCAAGATTGAAACAGGGCTATGCGCTCATATTCGTTAAAACTCTTGGGGTTGCAAAGGAGAGAAATCCAACTTAAGTTAGTTGAAGCCAAAAAAGAATTTTTGTCATAAGGCTACGTGGATTCGGTGGGATCCAAAAGAGGAATATGGCTGGGCCTGGGGAGCAGCTAGACCGCGCAGCTCAGTGGCTGTCTGGATTCGTTCTCCTTCTCTTGCCTCTGCTTCTCTTTCTGCTGATTGGCATTTTCTATTCCTCAGTCCACATGGTGGAACAGGGCTGCCAACTGCTTCTGCATTTACATGTCTTCATTTTCAGACACTCAGAGGGAGACTGACTTCTTTTTGTCAGTTGCGGTTCCCAAATCTTGGGGGAGGGCTCTGATTGGTCAGCTTGGATCAGGTGCCCACCTCTCCACCAATGGCCAGGGCCAAGAGTGCATCCCATTGTGCCAACAGGCAGACTCCTGTGGTGCCATATGCATGTTGAGGGGCCTGCATGTTCAGGGGGCCGGGGGCAGAGGAATAGTTCCCAGGAGCCAGGGACACGGTTCCCAGAAATGAGGCCGATGCTAGTCTGACAAAACAATAGGGGCCCATCATGTTTCTGGACTGAATTTAAAGGGAAACTATGAAAAGATATTTATTTGGAAGTGAGAATAATATGTTCTCCCTTGTGGTGGAACAGCAGTTAATTTCTAACCCACGGTCAAGCGCTAAGTGAAATAATGTATGTTTGATAAAGCACTGTGGAAAATTAATTTTCGTGTCAACTCCCTCCCTTATCGTTTCATAATCTTGGAGCATTTCCATGTGCATGTTTGCGACGTCCTCACCTGGCTCATTCTGCAGAGTCCATGGAACCCAACTGCAGACATTGATCTCCTTTACTGAATACTGACCCATGTGCCTTGTGAGGCCAGCGGTGGGTAGTCAGACAGTCAGAGCTGAGAACAGAGAAAGCACATCCTCTCTACTTGTTCGGAGCCTAGAAGAGAGGTTCTCTGTCCACGAAGAACTCTGCCCTGGCACAGATGAGAAAGGTGTGTTCTCCACCTAGGGATGCAGGGACCCATGGAGTGGCTAGGAATACTGATGCTGAGCTAAGTGAACCAAGTCCTAGGAGTCTGAGAGCACAGCACACTGGCCACAGTCAGGGTGCTAGCTACTGAGCTCTGTTGCCTATGAGTAAACCTTCTTGTGGCTGTCTGCCTCCTGGGAGGAAGACCAAACTTAGGGGAGACCTGCTGTCTAGTGACCAGGAAAGAGAGCCACACAAATTGGAAGACAGGCAGGCTGTGCCAGTCCCTAGATGCTCTTGGTCCTGTCTTAAGATTTCTATTGCTGTGAAGAGACACTATGACTATAACAACTCTTATAAAGGAAAGCATTTAATTTAATAGTTCAGAGGTTTAGTCTATTGTCATCATGGCGGGAAGGATGGTAGGACGCAGCAGGCATGGTGTTGGAGAGGGAGCTGAGAGTTCTACATCCAGATTGGCAGACAGCAAGAAGGGAGTGCCACACTGGGCTTGGCTTGAGCATCTGAGACCTTAAAGCCCGCCCCCAGTGACACACTTCCTCCAACAAGTCACACCTACTCCAACAAGGCCACACCTCCTAACAGTGCCACTCCCTATGAGCCTATGGGGGCCATTTTCTTTCAAATCACCACAAGTTCTATTTCTAAAGATGCAAAAGTTGAGCCTTGAAGGTCAAGATGGAGAAGCATTGACTTCAGTATTGCAAGCCTTGAAATCTGTCTTCTGTGTTAAAAACAGAAATTTCATCAACTCTCTTTGAATGAGAGCTGGTGAGTTGACACTGTCTACACAGTGGAAGTGTTGTCTCAGCTGAGGCACTTGCAGTCTCGAGGGACAGAAAATGGACTCATACCAGATTCAGAAAAGAATGGGATTTATTAACTCACATAACTGAGGAGTCCAGGGGTGATGATGGTCTTGGTGGTAACCAGGCATAGGGAGGGAGTGATGCAGAAGACTTGGGTGATGGCATTCCTCTCATTTTCTCCTTCCTCCTTTCCCACATTTCTTAGATTTATTCCCATAATTCCAGCTGAAAATAGGCTTTCTTTTTATAATGAGATAATCAAACATGGACAAAGATGGTCATACACCCCAGTTAGTGACCCCAGTACATAGCAGATGGCACCCATTGAGTGCCTGTGTTTAACTCCTAAGGGGAGAGCTACCTAGGCTTCCTTTAGATGGTGTTGCTCCCCGGTGACCTGGAAAGGGGAACTAGCTTTGGCCAGCTTGGGGACCATACATAAGCCTTACTTCAGGTCTTCTAGAGATAGAAGCAGAGATAGACAGTTCTGAAGGTCAGAACAGAGACGATTTTACAAGGAAGTTACTATGAGTTCCTTCTCTAGGAAAGGAACTTTGGGTGTGGGGAGGTAGGAAAAAGAGGGGTGTAGTAGAAAGCATGGATGTTTTGCTTTGCTTTAAGACAGGGTCTCATGTACCCCAGACTGGCCTCAAACATTCACAGGATCTGGGTNCTAAGATGAAGATGTGTCTTTTAGTGAGCTGCCATCAACCCACAAGAGAGGGGTGAATAGGGAGTGCGTCCTGGGTTGTTGCACAGAGCCAGCTCTCAGGGTCTCTGGAACCAGGAAAGCGGAATTATTTCCATGTACATCCCAGAAGAAACACTAGTTATCTTGTGGAAGGGGACAGTAAGGTGGCAACAGGTATCTACACTGCTGGAGATCACTGCTGGGGTCCAGAGCAGAGGGTAGGGAGCTGGCTAACGTCTCACCAGGGATAGACAAAAGCGTTTAGATCATAGGTCTATTCAGTCAATAGACCTGAGGTAGTGGGGCAGTAGGGTGACTGGCACAGTGGAGGCAGGGGAATTGTAGACAGAAGGTACCATTCTGATCTGAGTCCCCATACTGCTTTTCTCCAGGAGACTGCCCTGGGAGATGGAAGAAGGTTGGCAAAATCTGGGTTCAAGTCCCAGAGCTTCCTTCCATTTCACAGATCTCTTGAAAGAATTAAATAATTGAGTAGGGTATGGGTCTGTGTCTTGGCACCTTGTGGGCACCCAGATGTGCTCGCTCCCCCTCCTTCCTCTTGCTTGGCCTGTCCCCTTTCCGGCTGGTACTTCCCCAAGCCTCAGCTGTGCCCAGCTCTTACTTCTCTTTCCCACTCCACCTGCTGCAGCCTCTGTCTCCTGGGACCTGTCCTCAGACGGACCCTCTCCACTGACCTGGAACCTTCAGTAAATGTCTCTTCTTGGTGCCTGGCATGGCTGGCAGTAAAGGCAACAAGCTGTGAGGTAGGTGGTCTGGCCACCTAGACTTTGAGCACTTGATTAGCTTGTCCCTTTGGTGGTGGTGGCTTCATTCTCTTTTCCTTACATCACTCACCCAGCAAACATCCCAAGGGGGCTGGCACTGGCTAGCTCTGGAAAAGGCAAGCTGAACTGTGGTTTTTCTCTTGGTGCATTTCACTCATTCTTCTTTGTAGCCTACTCTCCTTGGTAGTAGATGCCCCCCTACACTGGTGTAATGTCCTCACCATATAGTTCTTAACTAGCTGACTTTCCCCTACAATCTCACAAATACACTAACTTATGATATAAACCTTTACCACATGTTTGATGCTGCGTCTAGAAGAGGCTTTGAACCAACCAAATTCTGCCTCGATTTCATGGCCGAGAAATTCACACTGAAATGCCCAAAGAGGGTCTTTAAAGCCACAAGGCAGGGTTTCAACTCAGTCAAATCTCCGTTTATACAGATAAGGACAATGAGGCTCAGCGAGGTGACATGACTGGCCCAGAGTCACACACCTGGCTTGGAGTGAAGATATGAGACTTGGTATTTTTCCCCATGTGCTTCCTGCCTCTTGGTGCTACTCAGAGTGGTAAAGGGGATGGTTGCACCCCACATCACCCATGGNTCAGGAAAATGCTCATATCCACCTCACATTTGATGGAGAAAACTACAGTGTAATTATTCTGAGTGTGCATGTGCCCTGGGGTACCTGTGCCTTCTAATAGTAGCTAGACTTCCCCAGTGCCACGTGGACAAAACCTGGCCAGCGGCCTCAACCTTACTGCATCTCCTCTTTGTGTTGAGGACTCAGTTTACATTTAATTGGCATCTTGAGCTAGGGGTGGGGGGGGNTGGTTGCTTTCCTTAGTAATGAGGATTCGAGGTTCATGGAGCAGGTTCCGATCTAAGAAGGAAACGGCCTCTTACTCGCTGGAGCCTTTCTGGACTGTGTATCAGGGTCTAAGTACTTACCACTAACTTGGTTGTTTTCAGAAGCACATATTTGNGCAGGTCTCAAGGAGGTGGGCCTGGTGATGCACATCAGGCATCTTCCATGCAGGCTCCCAATCTCCAGGAGGGTGCTCACAGGCCTAGATGCTGTAGCAGAACTCCCCACCTCTCCATCCCCCTTTCTTGGAGTTGAGGGGGAGGTGAGAAGGGGCTTGGCTCTGTGCCTGGCACACAGCGATCCTCAGGGAAGGCGCCAGCTATTACTACAGCTACTGTTGGTATTACTGTCACAGCTTACACACCTTCTCCACCACCCACAGGCTGCTTCCTGCCAGCTCTGCGACCTGGAGGGAAGGGAGTGAGATGGAAGATAGGAGCCATGGAGTGTGGGGGTCACTGCATTCCCAGGCCTGGCCTGGAGAGACACCCTGCCCCCCTTCCCAGCCTCCCTTGCTCCCTCTGGATGATCATTCCCACACACCATGGCATTCACTGCCTGGGACTGCGAGACCTACTGTGAATTGGGCATTTGACAGTGACTCATATCAGCTCCAGAAACTTGGTGGTTCCCAAGAACTGTGATACAGAAGAAGCAAGACTCCAAGGTTAGGTGACACACTCAAGGCCATACAGAGTGATGGGTTGAGCTCTGTCCAGCCCCAAAGCTGGTACTGCATCTGCTTGCTTAGGAACACCTGCTGCCTAGCACCAGNCACAGTCAACCAACACTTTGCCATCGGTAGGGGAGGTGGGTGATTTTCCTTTGTGATTCTTAGATTCTGGGCTTTCCAGATACTTTTCAATGAGTCTGCATTGCTTCTGTAAGTGAAAATAGTATTAGTGGTCACTGACAGTGTACTAGTTGTCTTAGGGTTTCTATTGCTGTGAAGAGACACCATGACCACAGCAACTCTTATAAAGGAAAAACATTTAATTGGGTGGCTTGCATTTTCAGAGGTTCAGTTCATTATCATTACAGGGCAACATGGTGGCATGCAAGCAGACATGGTGCTGAAGAATTAGCCAGGTGTCCTGTATCTTGGCTTTCAGGCAACAGGAAGTGGTCTGTCTCAGTGGACGTGGCTTGAGTATATATGAGACCTCAAAGCCCACCTCCACAGTGACACTGTTTCTCCAACAAGACCACACCTACTCCAACAAGGTCACAGCTCCTAATAGTGCCACTCCCTTTGGGGGGCCATTTTCTTTCAAACCATCACACTAGCTATACATCGTCTCATTTATACTCTGTATAACCATGGGTAAGGGTTCTGNACGGGTACTGTCCTCAGTTTGGTTTTCTTCTTCTCTTTTTCCTGCACCCTTCCCTGCCTTTTCCTCCATTTATTTTGTTTGTTCTTTTGAGATATCATATTGTTATATGTGACACTGGCTGGCCTAGAACTCATGGCAATCCTCCTTCCTCTGATTTTATAATGCAGCCCCATTTCCTGTTCTTTCTCTGCTTCCTAACTGCTGATGAAATATGTCCAGACAGTCTCCTGCTCATGCCACCGTTCTTTGACTACCATACTAGAAAATAGTCCCTCAAACTGTGAGTCTGATATGCCCATCCTTTCTCAAGGTATTTTATCATAGCAACAGGAGAAGTAACTAAGACAGAGAAGGCCCATGCACAAAAAGGCTTGCTTTAGCAGTCCATGCTGATCCTGGGTTAAGGTGGAACCCTTAGGAATGGGACTCCGTAAGAAAAAAGTTAGGTCACTGTGGGTGTGACCTTGAATAGGGATTCTGGGACCCTAGCTCCTTTCCTAGTCCTCCCATTGTTTCACAGTTATTTGATCTGCCAAGCATTCCCACCATGATGTGCTGCCCTACCACAAGCGCCAAAGCAATGAGACCATGCACTGGAGATTTCAAAAATTTATGAGCCAAGAAAAAAAAAAAAGAACCCTTCCCTTCATAGAAGCTGATTATCTCAGTGTTCTTGAGTGTTCTTGTTACAGGGACAGCAAGCTAATAGGATTCCCCATGTGTGTCCACCTTTCTGCATTCCATTGCTTGCCCAGCCCTGACCTCTTTCTCTGTGTCTTTTATTCCGCCTTCAAATGTAGAGATGTATCCTGATCACATGAGGTATGGAGGGTACTTGATTTAGGACAGTGTCTTTGAGCAAAAGAAAGCCAAAAAAATGCATTATTTGGGGAAACATCATGAAAACACTTGGAGATGTATAGATAAAAGGTAGATTATTAGACAGGTTCTTCAAACCCTTCAGAGATCTGCAGAATATGGCATTTAAGATGTTTTAATAACTTAGATTTNGGGACAGCAAGCTAATAGGATTCCCCATGTGTGTCCACCTTTCTGCATTCCATTGCTTGCCCAGCCCTGACCTCTTTCTCTGTGTCTTTTATTCCACCTTCAAATGTAGAGATGTATCCTGATCACATGAGGTATGGAGGTTACTTGATTTGGACAGTGTCTTTGAGCAAAAGAAAGCCAAAAAAATGCATTATTTGGGGAAACATCATGAAAACACTTGGAGATGTGAACTCATCTCTGTGATCCCTCCCTTACCTTGGTAAGGACCCATGTTAGCTTGGAGACCTGAAGGCTCACCTGCACGGGCCTCTGGTGTTAGAAGNTGATCCAAAGTTCAGCTTGATCAACANCAGGAAGTAAAATTAAACAAAGGCAGAAACTGAACAAAACCGAAAACTCCTTCTATGAAGCCTCTTGGGTTAAGAGGCAGAGAGGTGAGCTTTGACTTCTCCTATGACATGAAGGTAACAGCATCTATCGCCAGTCTGGGAGGAGTCAATAAGGTAACATGTGTACACCCTGGCCTTGCCCCTTCCTCATAACTACTGAAGAAACAAAGAGACTCATGGACTTTTTGAGTCCTCTATAAAATCTATCNCCGAATCTTGTATACACTGGGCATTCCATAGTTTGCTGAATGAACGTGTAGGTGGATGAGTCATTTTGTCAAGAAGGAAGTTCGTCCTTGGGAGACGGCTTGGGACTCCACCTAAATGAGTTTTCCAGTGGGGGCTGTTCATTCTTCGTCCTTCACTGGTGGCAGTCAACAGAAAGGCAGGAAGGATGCCCGTCTGGCTGAGGAAGTGGAGATCAGCTGGGGTGGTGGGTTGAAACTCTACAACACAGTGATCAGGGAAACCCTGCTTGGCCTAACTAGGATACGCTAGCATGCGCCCAAACTAGACACAACAGTCAAGTGGAATTCAGGAAGCTGTGTCTGATGATCATGTCATGTAATAATGGTGGAAATCTTCTTATTCTTTTTGACTATAGTGCTGCTTAGGGAGCAGTCATTTCACAGACCTAATCTTCTGGGGAAGGTACCTTTCTGTTTGCTTCTCAAGGGCTATTATAAAGACTAAATGCAAAAAAAAATTATGTAAAAATGTGTTCTAAACCATAAATACCACACAAAGGCTGTATGTTACTGTTACTATTATCACCATTTTGGACTCATTCCTCTTCTTCTCCTCTTAGGACTTCCTCCTCCCCACCCCCCTGCCTGCTTTCTTCTTAAAGACTATGTCCCACCAGCTTACCTGACATGTCCTCAACTCCTCAAACATATGTGCTCCTTGACCTCAGTGACCAGTGTGACCAAGATTATCTGTACCAGGAGGTATCTGCCTATTCAGATCCTGGGTACATTGGTCAGCTTTCTACTGTCATAACAAAACCCCAGCACTAGCTTAAAAGGAAGAACAGTTTCCTTGAGCTCTTGGGTTTGGAGGCTTCTGTCCATTATCAGCTGGACTCATTGCTTTGGGGGAAGTATGGGGTATAAAGCAAGCCTGTTCCCATCACTGCAGGAGGAGGAAAGAGGTCCTTCAATCCCTACCTCCAACCAGACCCCCCTCTTAAAGTTCCCACCACTCAGTAGTGCCTAGCTAGGGAACAATCCCTGAACACTGGGAAAGGTCTAGATACAAACTATAACACTGGGATCTTTGGAAAGAGAAAAAAAATAACGTCTGCCTAATTTTTATACTGAAGTCTTGAGAATAATTCTTGGCATAGAGTGGAGCTTAGAAAACTGTTTGAAGGACAGAGAATGCTCACGGATGATGGAGAAATGGTTCTTCTTTCCTTTCTCTGTTTTTCAGTTGTATGGACTTCTTGAGGGAGGCAAAGTTAGTCCTAAGCCACTAACCACCATCCTTTATTCCTTCTAGGACATCGAGGCCATGAATATTTCTTGTTACTCAATAAATCTTGAAAACAGGGACCCATTTCCCTCTGGGTTCCCTTTGAAGAAAAGACAATTCCTATTTTTATGTAGACTTAGAAGTGCCATGACTGTCACATGATGAGGGCAGCAGCTTTAGGCGTCAACTAGATATCTGAAGACATGGCTGTGGATCCACGTGGTATCCAGTTTGGCCGTGGATCCACGTGGTATCCAGTGTGGCCGTGGATCCATGTGGTATCGAATGTGGCTGTGGCACCACGTGGTATCGAGATCACTTTCCTCTGTGAGTCTAGGTTGCTTTTCTATGTGTAGGATGACAATAAGCATCCTGTCCAGCCTCCTTAAGGGGCTGCGGTCAAGATCAGCAGAATAAGGCCTGTATTACCCAGCCTTGTAACCTGATGCTTTCTCTTCTTGGTATTTAGGACACATGGCCCAAGGTAGACAGTTTTAATAAAAGGGCCACAAAAGGGCAATTCTAGGAAAATGTACAGTAATAGCAGCCTGTGGGGCGTGGCTGTTGCAAAGAGGGTTGTTGTAATGGTGGCATATAGCTTCATTCATGTAGCAAGCTGGGAATTCCAGAACTTTTGCTCATAGGCTCCTCTCTCCTTCATCTTCCAGAGAAAGCAGGACCTGGTAATCCATCAAACATCATGTCACAGCACCTGGCTCTAGGCTCATCACCTCCATATTCAGCACCCCTCTCGAAGCTGTGTCCTTTCTCCTGATGTACTCAGTCTCGTCTTAAACAAGGCAAACAAAACAAAACAAGAACCTCCCTCATCAATTTATGCCTCTATCGACTTCCTCCGTTTACAGTTCAGCATCTTGAATGGGGCTGGATCTGCACTGTCTCCAGGAGCTCATGTCTGTCCTTGCCCATCCTCATCTCTATCACTGTGATCCCCAATCTTTCTCTTTCTTTGTTCTCTCTCTCTCTCTCTCTCTCTCTCTCCCTCTGTGTGTGTGTGTGTCTCTCTCTCTTTTTCATCTCTTAGAAGAACCATATTGTCAAACTTCTAAGTCCCACAGGCATTTCTATCTTCCATTTCTATCTTCCTCTTATTTATGACAATCACATTTTTCATCTCAAAATGTGTCAACGGGTGAGTCCTTGGGGTACATAGGACAACACAGTCCCTTGCTTTTTCATCTTCCTGTGGCTGTGCCTCCTCATTCTCTCTTATGCTTTGGGCTACCTGACAATAAGAACTTGTTTGGAAAAGGAAGCTTTGCAGATATAACCCAGTTAAAATGGGGTCACACTGGGTTAGGGAACATCTGAGTCCAAATGTCTGTAAGAAGAAGGACATTTGGGGGAAGGGATGATGGAAGCAGTAGCTAGTGGAGCACCCCAAGACAAGGAATGCTAGTGGAGCCACCAGAAACCAGGCAGAGGCAAAGCAGGGTCCTGTCCAGAGTGTCTAGGGAAANCACACTCATGGTCACACTGGGACATCAGATTCCTTGCCTCTGTAACTGTGGGAGAATAAATTTNTGTCGTGTAAGTCTCTAAGTCTATGGCAGTTTGTTAAAGCAGCTTTGGATATATTTTCCTCCCAGGATCAGCTGACAATGGATGCTGATCTTCATAGACTATGTTGGTTTGCGAAGAGTTCATTTTGACTTACAGAGGGTTCAGTTTTTGGACAGCGGTGAGGGACTGCATCATACAGCCAGATCTGTCCATTTCATGATGGTCAGGAACCAGAGAGAGGGAGGGGGAGAGAAGAGAGCCAAGGTNAGGCCCAAGAACATGCCCCCCAGTAACCTATATCCTCCAACTAGACTCCACCTCCCCAATTTTCCAGTACCTCACAATATAGTGCCACCAAATGGGGCCAAGGCTTCAGCAATTGAGCCTGTAGGGGACATTTNAGTCAAACTGCTGCACCCAGTGTTTCTCTGCACACCTCTCTAGGTGACCTCCTCCACCTGCCCTCCAGTGGTAGCTTCTCTTACTTATAAATCCCATCCAGGCCTTCCCCATAGGGAAACCTTCTGTATCATAGGATGCTGGCCCTCCCTCTCAGGCCCCCTCATTCCCAGGCCAGCTTCTTATTGCAAGCTATATCCTCTGTTCCAGAACTTTCTCTGGGTGCAGTAAGTAGATTGGGGTCAGGCCAGAATGCTGTAGATTTGATGCTGCCAGGAGCAGCTCTGTTATGACAGTAGAGTTGGGGGATATATGACCCAGCTCCCTTGCCCCTCCTATGGCCTTAGCCATCTCCTGTCCTCACTTGCCTCTGCTCCCCTGCTCACTGACTGACTCTATACCGATTTTCTTCCTAGCTCACATCTCCACTCTTTTACCGTGCTCCCAATCAAGATTTCCTGCCAAGAGTTTGCTTGCACCAATATCTGTATCTTGGGGTCTGTTAGGAGCAGGGGAAGGTGCATTTAAATACGTCATNTCATTCAAGTTGCCGGACTTGTGATGGGCTCTCCGATGTTTTTTTCTAATAGAACACAAGACTCAGCTGCTCAGATACAAGGGCAGTTTGCTGGTACACATTCTTATGTGATTATTGCCTGTTTGTGGTGTTAGAACAGGGGTCAGCAAACAGCTTTCTGGCCAAATTCAGCCATGTCTGTCCTGCTCCATGTTGTCCAGGGATCCTTGTTAGTGACAGCAGCAGAGTTGAATAGTTTCAACAAAGGCCTTATGTCTTACAAAGCTAAAATTATTACCATCTGGCCTTTACAGGAAAAGNTTACTAGCCTCAGTGTAGGCTGGAAGCAGTATCAGTTAGCTTTGACTGCATAAGAAACTGCCCCCAATACTTAATTGTTTAGAACAACTATGATTTTTTGAGCTTACAATTCTATGAGTTGGTTTGATATATTTTCAGATCTAGGCCTAGTTAGCCAGTTTCTGTAGGATCTCTGATGTGTCTGGTAGATGACCAGCAGTGATTTATTTTTCTTCTTTTGAGACAGGATCTCTCTGTGTAGTCTTAGATGTNCTGGAATTCGCAACTCACTATGTAGATCAGGCTAGCCTCAATCTCACAGAGATCTCTCTGCCTGCCTCTTATTTCCCAGAGTTCTGGGATTAAAGGTGTGTACCACCATACCCGGCAGTGATCTTAATGAAAATAGTCTTGCTTGTTTTGTTTTTTTTTTAAGTTGATGGTTATTGGCCAATGAGACAGTGACAGTCAGCCATGGGGCTAGCTTGGCTGTCTCATGTGATTTTGGTGGCTTTGTGAGCAGTCAGACAGGCCAACAGGCAGCATGCTTCAAGTCTGTACACATTGTGTTGATCAGAGTCAGGGTGATGACTGAGTTCATGGTCATGGTGGAGCGGAGGCAGCATTGGCAGGGACCGCAGGATGTGGATACAGGGAGAAGAGCCTGTGGCTCACTTTCCAAGTTCGGTGGGAGTATAGAACCTGTATGTGCTTGCTTATCTTTCTATGGAGAAGTGGGCAGCATAGTGACTGACCCAGAGGCACTAGACTCCTGCACCTAGAGCCACAGGAGGTTGTGAGACAGATATCCAGTGTGCGTTCTGGGAGCTGAAGCCAGATCCTCTGCAAGGGTAGTACCTTCTTTCAACTGCTGAGCCATTTATCCAGCTGCTGTATTTTAAAAAGGATTTATATTATTATTTTTAATTATGTATATGTGGGGGATGGGGCTAGCACCTGCACTTGTGTGCCAGAAAAAGGCACCAGATTCCCTGGAGTCAGAGTCATAGGAAGTTGTAAGCTGCCAGTGTGAATTCTGGGAATCAAACTTGGGCCTCCTCTTAACTGCTGAGCCATCTCTCCAGACCCAACTGTATCTTTAATTGCTTGAATGCAAGTAGCTTTGACTGAGCCTTTGTTATACAACTGACCTACCTTCACAACTTCACGTAAGTATCTGATGCTTACTGAGTTGTTGGAGGTTGCAGTTTGGAACTGAATGTCNCTTCAAATGCCCATGTGTTAAAGGCTGGGTCCCCAGTATGCTATTACTGGGAGGTAGTGGGACCTCGAGGAAGAGGCCTAAAGGGCAGTGACAGGTCATTAGGGGTGTGTCCTGAAGGGGGCTATGGAACGATATCTGCCTTTTTGTCTTTTGTGTCCTAGCCATGAGGTGATGCTATAGACAAGCCCCAAAGCAAGGGAGCCAACAACTATAGCCTGAACCCCACAAATTGTGAGCCAAAATAAACCTTTTGTCTTAGAAAATNGATTCATTTCAGGTATTTGTTAGAGCAATGAAAAGGAAATAGATTTTTTGCAGTAGATACTATCAAGACCATTTTGCAGACAAGGAAACAGAGGGTAACTCTCCCTGTGTGACAGATGTATCAAGAGAGGGTCAAGGTCAGAACTGAAATGAATTTGTTGAACTCCCAAGCCTGGGCTGTTACCCACTGCAAACCCCCCATTCCAGTACCAGGCAGAGCTATAGGTGTCCAGTCAACAGCCCCACACTAAAAGTCACTGGTTGACCAAGCAGTAAAGTTGAGGGCCAGCATTGCGCTCCAGAGGGTGATAACTCAAGCCCCACACATGAGCGGCTGAGAAGTGGAGAAACCATTGTGCTATCTTATCACCTGGACCATTCAGGTCTTGCATGAAGGAATCCCTGGATCAAAGTCAAAATTGTCTNCAGCCAACATGTCTTCTAAATAACCATTGTTTATTCAGAGTTTGATAATTAATCAACTCCNCAAACATTTATTTAGCACTTACAGTATTCCAGGCGTTCGCTATTCACAATGGGAGAACATAAGTGAACAAGAGTCCCCGCTGTCAGGCTGCCCAGCTAACCAGATAATTAATTATTTGACAACGTATTGAGTGTGCTGGTGGAGACATGCCCGAAAAGTGCACAGCAAGGGCAGTGAGGCTGGGTGTGGTGACACACACCTGTAATCCTAGCACTTAGGAGGTGAAGACAGAAAGACCAGGAAGTCAAGGCCATCCTCAGCTACAAAGCAAGTTCAAGGCCAGCCTGGGCTACATGAGACCCTGCCTCAGTCCCTCCTTGCCCCTTGCCAAAAGGACAATGACCTCAGTTTGATTGAGGATCCCCAGAGGGCACAGGGAAGTCTCTTGACACAACTTTTGGAGTCCAATTCAGGTTCAAACAAGATCATGCTTCTTGAACAGTACAATTAATTGATTGGTCAAACTCGCCGACTGAAGGGAACAGATAGACTCCTGTTTCTGATACTTGGTAGTGATTCAGTCTTTAGGATAGAAAATTTCCCTATGTCTTAATTGACTCTTTTACAAAAATGGACTAAGAGAATCTCCCTTAGAAATATGTTTGTGAGGATCAATGAATAGACATATTCACGCATATATATCTATGCATTATGCTTAGCACAATTTTGGGCATGTAGTAAGTGTCTCACCCTTGACCAGTGGTTACTACAGGGTGAGGTTAGAGCAATACATAGGGCACACTTCTAACATTCCAACATTCTTCATTATTCACCCATTTGATAGATGTTTGCTGAGTGTCTGCCGTATGTCAGACCCTATGGGGAGCACAAAATGACAAGCTATGATGAAGGCTTCAATTACTGAAGAGAGGACACACAGATCAATTGCTCTGCTCTGTCAGACCTGGTGAGCACCTGNAGGAAAGGCCTGGGATGCTCCTCCATGCTCCATGAGGAATGTACCATCTCATGCTCAGCGTTCTCCTTCCTGGACCATTGAGTGTCTTCCTCATTGCTCTTTATCTTATTTTTGAGGTGGGGTTGCTCATGGAAACTAGAGCCCACAGACACAGCTGGGCTGGCTGGCCAATAGCTCCCGGGATCTGTGTGTCTCTGCCCCACCGGGCCTGGTGTCACACACCTCTGCAGGCACACCTGGCTGTTTATGTGGATCCTGAGAATTGAAACTCAGGTCCTCACACTATGCAACAGGTGTTTTACCCACTGAGGCATGTTCCCAGCCTCCAGCCACATCTGTGTGCATGTGTGTGTATATTTGAGTTTATGTGGGCCACATGTGGGCAGTGCCTTTGGAGGTCAGATGAGGGTGTTAAATCTCCTGGAACAGGACATACAGGCAGTTCTCTGCAAGAGCAGTAAGTGCTCTTAACCACTGAGCAATCTTTTCAGTCCCATCATCCTTTTTACCTCACGTGGATTTTCACTTTTTATTTGCAGTCTTACTGCTGTTTCTGTGTCTTGGTACCTGATGCAACTCTTTCTCTATTGACTGGTGGCTTTCATTTTGAGCCAAGGTAAATCATGTGATTGAGGCCACTCTAAGTAAACATTTTACCTGATTTCTCCTGAGAAGAAATCTGGCCCTAAACCATTCTGACAGGTCAACTAGAAAGCAAAGAAACTAGGGATTTAAGAAACTCTTCGGGGCCTGGCATGGTGGCTCAGTGGTTAAGAACACTTGCTGTGCTTCCCGAGGACCCAGGTTTGGTTCCCAACACCTACAGCGCAGCTCACAACCATCTGTAACTCCAGTTCCAGGGGATCCAATACCCTCTTCCAGCCTCCTCAGGCACTGTAGGCAAAACACTCATACACATCAAATAAAAATAAATAAATCTTGTTTAAAAAAGACTTCAGAATTGAGCATAGTGGTGTCCCCCTTTAATCTTGGCACTCCAGAGGCAGAAGGAGGAGACCCTCTCTGAGTGCAAGGCTAGCCTGGGCTATGTAACAAGTTCCAGGCCAACCAGAGCTATGTAGTAGTGAGACCTGTCGAAAAAAAAGAAAGATAGAAAAAAAGAAAAGGAAAAGTCTCTTCAAGGAGGAATAAGAAAGTGCTTAAGGAGAGCCAGTCAGGAGTAGATATCTCCACAGGGGCTTGGTGGGTGGGAAGTAGCGGACCCCTATGAAGCCATCCATTTCTGTGCAGCTCCTATTTGCAGCTTCCTAACTGCCCTCATGTGTCTCTGTGTATACACACTTCCTGTTAACATTTTCACAGAGCCTTCTGACTATAAGCTGACATTGTCTAAAACTCCATCAATTCACTTATTAATTATAGTAAACTAGTTTCAATTGTGGGAAATTAGAAGCTAATTTTTCAATAAGCCTGGTCTCTGAGGACAGTTCACAAAATCGAAGAAGAAAATACCTGGCCAATCTAATTTATTATCACAATCAAATAATGCTAACTGGCTATCTGTGGGATAAGCTTAAGCTAGGGGATGCTAGTAGCAGTGCTCATTACTGATTATTTACTGATTGGCCAGTTTTAAATTATCTCCAGTCTTGAGGTTACAGGTCAAACTGACAGTCACAGCATCCTTCCTTAATTCATTCTGCCCTGAAACAAAACACATGGCACTGTCAACCACTTGGGGCAGGTTGGCCCTTTTCTCTAGGTCTTGAAGTCCTCATTTATGAGTGGAGAAAGTAATTCTGGTTTTGTGGAACTGCAGCAAGGATTAAACGACATAGCATGTTTGAATGCACTGCCAATTAATAAAAGCCAAGATGTACTGACCGCTTAACGTATACTGGGACTGTAAGTGAGTTCCTAGCACCTCTTGGGTGAGGTCATAGTTATCATTTAATTTTCGTAAGGCCCTATGGAGCACGGNTTTTGCTACCATTTTACAGATAAGAAGATTGAGACATCAAGACCTTTAATAATTTAATCGAAATTCTCAATATTAATAAGCAGTACAACAAACTTTCCGATTCTGCTATCTGCCTTGTTATCGTTGGTACTATTTAAGGATATTCTGGAAAGTTTAGGAGGTGGGGCTTAACTGGAGGAAGTAGCTCATTGGTCTGGCTCCTTGGAGTGAGGGGTATCTTGTTCCTAGCCCCTTCCTGTCTCCCTTTCTCTGCTTCCAGGTGAAGAATCTCTTCTACCACACACTTCTGCTACCCTGTTGTTCTACCCGATAGAACAGGGCCAAGCAACCATGGACCTAAGCCTCTAAAACTGTGGACCCAGATAAGTTTTTCAGATTGTTTCTGTCAGGTATTTAGTTACAAAGACAAGAAAGGCCAATCTGGGCTGGAGAGATGGCTCAGCAGTTAAGAGTGCATATTTCCACTCTGCCTGACTCACTCACTGTTTTGGGCATCCTGGGTGCTCAGGAATCATGTGTACAGCCAGCCACAGGAGTCCTCGATAGATCTGTGAGCTCTGTTAAAGGCGCCTGGTGATTCTTCACCTGTGTATCTGTCCCACAGTCGATAGCAGCTGGGTTTACTATAACAGGAAGTGTGTGTGTGTGTGTGTGTGTGTGTGTGTGTGTGTGCTCACGCACGCATACTTATTTGGAAGTGAGACTGAAGGAAGGATGGGGACAAAAAACAGAGATCAGATCAAGATTTTGCTGCTAGCATCAGCAACCTGGAGTCTAAGGATGCGATCCTCACATAGCCTTTGTTGAGAAGCTCTTTTTCTAATAAGCACGCTGTCAGTGATAGACTAAACTCCACTTGGCCAGCCCTGGTCTGAGAAATGAGGCCTGAACACTCTTTTTGGGAAACACCGGTAAGTAACAAAGAAACCAAGTCGGAACAGTTGGTGAGTTAATATCTGAAATGCAATTCAGATGAAGTCATACGGAGACTCTGCCAATTTTCAATTGCTTCCAGCATCTTAAACACCACACGCCAAACCCTTCCATCCACCTCGCTCACCACACACCTCCACCTCCCAGCCACTGTGCTCCAAACCCAGTCTCTCTGAGCACCCTGCCCCATNGGCTCAGTCCCCAGGACCACAGACCAGCTTTCCTGACCGTGACTGACAGCCGGCATCCACCTTTCCTCCCTGTTGCCTGCAGAGGTTAAGTCTCCTCATGGTTGAGCCTCTGCTAGTGCCTGCCTTTCTCTGCTGCTTTTCTTGTTCTAAGCACTGTGATCTCCTGCTGCGAGATGGCCAGTGGATCTCCATTGTCTCTTGGCTTATAGACTCCTTTACCTGCAGTTCAAAAGGCTTTTATTGGACTTCCCTGTGCAATTTGGGCTCTCTCCTCCCTGCCTCTCCCATATTCACCTTCACCCTCTGTGTTCTCACCCACGGGTGTTCTGTGCAGCTCTGCACACTTGCTGTTTCCTCCCTCCTTGTCCCTGAAGACTTCTGCTCCCTTCTCCTGGAGGCTCTTTGTCCCACAAGTCTTTCTGTTCTTCTATGATTTTTGCTAGGCAAACCCAAAGAAGTGTGACCAAGGGCCAAGGTGTTGCTTTCATTTCTTTCTCAACAGTGGTACGGTCTAGACATTACAGCAGTTGTCAGGACACACCAGTCTCTCCTTTTGACCCCTTTAGATTTACCTATGATTCTTTTTAAGTGTGTAGATACATGTGTGTGTGTGCACACAGGCATTCATGTGTGTGAATGTGGGTGTGCACATACCACAGTGCAAGCNTGNAGGTCAGAGGAAACCTTGGGTGCTGGTCCTCCCTTCCCATCTTGAGACAAGGTTTCCTGTTCATCTCTCCTCCCCACCCCACCCTCCACATGTGCCAGGCTAGTTGATTTAAAAGCTTTCAGGTGTTTTCCTGTGTGCCTCCCCCCTCCCCCCTCCTCCATCTCATCGTAGAGATGCACTAGGACTACAGATGCATGCTACCATACTAGCTTTATGTGGTTTCTGGGATTTGAACTCAGGTCCTCATGCTTGCTGGGCAAGTGCTATGCCTGTTGAGTCATTTTCTCAGTCCCAATATATGCAATATATGTGCTGCTCTTCAAGTACCTTGAATAAAGTGACTAAGTCCAATTACTTCCCTCCTAAAGAGGGTCATGGCGAGTCTCAGTAGAAGATTTTGGACTCAGCCAACAGAGAATGGATGATATTTATATTTAGAAAACTACACTCAGCTATCGCTAACTTGTGAGAGACTAGAATGGGCTTTACCACTGGCCTGTTAGTAACTAACAAAAGCACCTCGTTCCTTTCTGTCCTGTGTAGACTCTAGGATGCTCTTGGTCTGGGATCCAGCAAACCTAACTGCATTAAACACAAAAGCAATTACTTATCCCAGAAGTCTGCCAGCCCTGTCCTAAGTGGTGGGTACTATTCCTCACCAGGATTTTTTTTATCCCAGATAACCTTTGACCAATGCTTCATTTTAGAGAGACTCTGAATCAAATCTCTCCCCTATCCAGAAATCCCATTAAATACAAAACTTTTAGTTAGCTAACCACCCCTTTGGACCTTTGTGATATCTTTTTCCTTAACATTTATTCAATATAGATTTTCCAGACTTTGCCAGAGAACTGCAAAAATTTTGGGACCCCCTAGGCCATGGCCAGTTGCTGCTGTACTTTTTCATCTTAGGGAGGAAAAGATGCAGTAGCTGACAATTCTTGCAGAGTAGAGCCACCTTGGATAATTACAGCATCACAAGTAGGCTTTGATTATGTAGAAAATAAGCAGTGAGATCCAGCATCCAGAAGTAGCTACTCAAGCTTCTTCAGACCTCAGAAGTCAGCTAACTTTCTGTGACTATCAGTATGTTTATAGCAGTCAGCCAGGGGGTGGTGACAATGGGAAAATAAGAAAATTAATAAAGCCAGGTTTTATTAACCTCATTCAAAAGAAGTCACAGGTAATTCTTGTGACAAATGATAGTTATGTTTGGTAACTTGCTGTAAACATTGAATTCAGTGAGGACTGAGTAATTATTCCAAGCAAGAAATGTCAGGTTATATTTCTTTAAGCATCTCCTCACAGTTTTACCAGTTGATCATTCTATTTTGTGATTATTAGCTTTCATTGTCAACTTTACACAACCTAGAATTGCCTGGGAAGAGAATCTCAAAGAGGGATTGTTTGCATTGGGTTGTCCTGTGGACATGTCTGTGGGAGGGAATTGTCATCATTAAGTTGATTGATGTGGGAATACCCAGCCCACTCTGGGTGGTACAATTCCCTAGATGAGGGATCCTTAACTGTATGAGTGGAGAAATCAAGTTGGGCACAAGCAAGGAAGCAACTGAGCATGTATGCATTCATATAACTCTGCTCTTGATTTCGGATATGATACATGACCAGCTAACTCAAGCTCTTGCTGTTATGATGTCAAAGCAGTGATGGACTACAGCCTGAAACTGTGAGCTAAAAGAAATCCTTTTCCACTAAAGTACTTGTTGTCAGGGTGTTTTATCACAACAACAGAAATGACATCAGGACACATCCTTGTTGTAATACAATTACAATATGCAAATTAATTCATATATGTTATCAATTTGTACTTTAACTCACCTGGCTAAGTAGAAACTGAATCAACAACAGCTTTATGGAAGTTGTGACACTTGAGTGGAGTTTGGAAAAGTAGCTTCAACGAATGGTGAGCACACTATTCACATAATACCTGGTAGAATCTGGGTACATGCCAAGGACTCCAGAGTACAGGTTTGTGTCTTATTCATTGGCCTGACCACTTGCTGAGCACTAGGACAGAGGCTTTACATGAATTCTCTCATTTAATCCTGACTGTAGGGAATACCATTGCCCTCACCCTCATACACTTTATAGTAAAGGAAATTGTGCTGGCTAGCCTTTTGTCAACTTGACACAGACTAAGGCCATGTGGGAAGAAGAAACCTCACTTGAAACAATGCCTCTATCACATTGGCTTGTAGGCAAATGAGTAGGGGCATCTTGATTAATGATTGATATGGGAGGGTCCAGCCCACTGTGGGTGGTGCCACCCCTACCCAGGCAGATAGTCATGGGTTATATAACAAAGGAGGGTGAGCAAGCCACTCATGAGGAGAAAACAGTGAGGAGTGTTTCTCCATGGTCTCTGATCCNGTTCTTGCCTCCAGGTCCTGTTTTGGCTTCCCTCAATGATGGACTGTAATGGGGATGTGTAAGCCAAATAAAACCCTTTCCTCCCCAAGTTGCTTTTGGTCGTGGTGTTTTATCACAGCAGTGCAAAGCAAAGTAATACAGCAATGGCAGCTGTGAGGATCAGTAACTTATCCAGTGTTTCATGGCCCAGGTTATAGTTCTCTATTTCGTATGAAATCCACACTGCCTGACTTACCCGTGGAGCCCAAGTCAATAATCTCACTATTGATGGAAGCAGGTTAACAGACAACCGTTTCACATGAGACACAGAAGGGGTGGCCTGGGATGGAGGGGACGCCTCTGTCCCTTGTGTTTGGATAGCCCAGTGCTTTCAATTGTGTTGTTATGTCTTGAGTCCTTGTAATATCCCCAGCAATTCCTCTCTGGAATTTCACTCATGGGAGACTCNTTTTGAGGGAGGATGAGTGACACATCCCAGAGAGACAGGCAGGTGACCAATGAAGGCAAGAATGGGAACTTAGACCTCAAACCCCCAGCCCAGTATGCTCTGGCTTTGGCCTTTCAGCCATCCTCCAGGACCATTTGGAGGCAAAGCCAGTAGCCACTCTTTATCCACAGTTTCACTTTCTGTGGTTTCAGTTACCCACAGCCAGCCACAGTTAAAAAAAAAAATTAAATGGGAAGTTCCAGAAACAAACAACTCATAGGTCTTGAATGGCATGCCATTTTGAGTAGCATGATAAAATCTCTAGACATGAGTGTCTTCCTTTGGTTCAGACTGCCCACACTGTACACACCATCCACCTGCTAGTCACCTGGGAGCCATCTTTGTTATTAAGTCAACTGTCACAGTCGCACAGGTAAGCCTATCATAGTAACTTACTGCCATGGCATGACAGTGGTGTCATTTAGCTCACGTCTCTTCACATAGCTGTTGTATCATCTCCCATCACAAGAGGAGGGATGGGTGTGTCTCGTTAAGATATTTGGAGAGTGAGAAAATGTACACTCACATAAATGTAACTTTTAATTATGGCATTTGTTCCACTTGTCGCACCTATGATTAATTAATATTTTTCCAGGCCTAATTTATAGATTACTTTTTCCGTAGTTATAGATACAATCATGAACAGCAGACCTGAGATTTGGTGCCCTCTGCAGTGTCTATACCCACGGAGAAACTTACACTATATGCATGTGTGTTTGCTTGTGCGTACGCACATCTGTGCAGAGGTAACTGTCTGTCCCAAACTATTGCTCTCCACTTGGTTCCCTTGAGACAGGCTCATCACTGAACCTGGAACTGGGTAGGCATCCAGCAAGCCCCAGAGACCTCCCCATCTCTGTGCCACAGCCACAGTACTGGAGCTACAGGCATGAGCAGCTGTACCCAGTTGGTTTGTTAGTTTTCACTAGTGCTGGGGATTTGAACCCAGGTCCTGATGCTCATGCTCTTACCTGCTGAACCATCTCTCCAACCGGATGTTCATCCTTTGAAACTTGAGTGTACAGGGGTACATTGGCTCCCGCCACTCCAAGCCTCCAATGGACACAGCTCCTGTGCGTGGGTTTGCTTAGCAAATGGATACTCCTCTTACTTCTGGTCCTTTAATGGCAGGGTGGGCACACAGAGGGTTTGGTAGTATAATTAATACTCTGAATGGCATACATGACAGGAATCTGCTGGCCGTTCAGGCTCAATTTGTGAGCTATTCAGCTGAGGGGATTTTCCAGCATCTCAGAACAGGTTAATTAAGCAAAGTTGCTGGAGGGGGCTCCCTTGGTATGGGGAAGGAGAGGAGGAAATCACAGCAGCGTTCGAAGGCTCCAGCACTGACTGGCACCCTTACCCAGCACTGGAAGGCTCTTTGGATCTGAAAAAAGGAGATTTTCTTGCGTCTTGCAGCCTTGGCTCTGACCACCTCCCTCTGTCTCACAGCCAGTGTGCTGAGGCCCTCATGGGCCCCTGTCCTACAGCAGACGTGAAGGGACACGGGGCTCCTTCTCCTTCCAGCAATAGTAGAAGGAGCATGAGTAAGGCCCCTCCTAGTCCATGAAGAGCTGGGGAGGGAAGGACTAGAAGCTGGCTCTGTTTCCCAGAATTAATGGTCGGCTTCTGCTGAGGCTATTTGCACTGTAAACGAAATTAAACAAAAAGCAGAGATGAAACAAAACAACTGAAATGATCAAAAAGCATTCTGGCGGTGGGTGTAAAACATGCCTTCTCGGCAATGCAAGTCCAAGTGTGTGCACCTATTGGAAGATGACTGCTGAGCAGTACCCACGAGAGGTCACTTGTCAAGGTGACAGCAGGAGCATGCATTGAAAGAGGAGCCTGCCATTCCAGGCCGCAGGAATCNTCACACATCCTAGTAGTATGTAGTGAGTTTTACACATGATGGAGGGGTCTGAATTTAAAAATTATCAAAAAGGGTTACTAAAAATTCAACAATTTCATTTCATTAAGTAAGGGGCAATTCTTAGCANCTTTCTGTCACGTCAAGCAGTGTTGTGGTAGACTCTTTGTATGGAAAGTCCTGTCTAGTTTTCTATCTGCTGTGGTAACCTCTTTTAGTCAAGCTGCCTGCCATCATCCCATCTTGGGCTGTGACTTCTGTCAGCTCATCAACACTGGGTAAGGTCAGTTCTTGGGAAGATGTACCTTGAGGGCCTTTGAAGGATGGTCTCCTTGCACTGNATGAGCAGACTCTGAGATGGTAAACTTCAGATCCTAAAAGAAAGGCCAAACAAAATCTACAAGCATCTTCTCTGTCTTCCAAGATCTCTCTGCCTACATGTGTTCATACTGAGTGCACCTAAGTCTCAGCTCTCAGCAGCAGATTTGTCTGCACTGAGACTCGGGGTTCTGTGGTCTTTCTTGAGCACACTGGTGTCCTTCTCAGGAACTCCCGAATCTTGTGAAACCAATTTGTCTGAAACTGCTGCCGCCAGCCCTCTCTTCAAAGCTTTTTCTTTATCATTTTACTCTAGTTTTAGAAAATAATTTAAGGCTCAACAATGTTTTTAAAATGATTTGAAGGAGCCGGTGAAAGGGATCAGTTGATAAAGGTGTGTGAGGCCAAGCCTGACGACCTGAGTTCAACTCCCAGAATTCACATGATTGAAGGTGAGAACTGGTTCCCACAAGTCTTCTGACCTACACATATACACACAAATGTGCACACACACACACACGCACGCGCACACACACACACACACTCATGAATACCACATGCACATGTGCACACACAGAAAATAAATAAAAGAATAAATAAATAAATACATTTAAAAAGAGAAGAATGATGTGAAGAGTTTATGCATGTGCTGGACCAATTGATCANATATTATTGTAGAGAGAATTAGAACCCCAGTGCTGGAGCTAGGAAAATAGAGGACGGTAATAGACTTCCATTTTACCATTAGGACAATGACAGGAAGTTTCTAAATGTGACTTTGAGGTGAAGCACATTATAATTTATCACATCAGAAACATCAACAAAATGATGAACTTTAATCCTATCCGCTGGGATCCTCGATTGGTCAAATTCCCTACCCTGCTGGCCTGTCTAACCCCATCTCCTGATACATTCTATACTCAAGGCAGAGACAGTAGAGCCCAAGAAAGAAAACTTATCATAGCTGTGACATGGAAAATGTGTCCAGACTGACAAGTGCTTGCTTCCTGTCTCCTGTCTCATNAATAATAACGACACAACTAAGTCCTGTTGAGCAGTTGTTATGTGGCAGACACTGTGCTAAGTGAATTGCATCACTGTCTCTGGCTAGCCTCATGGCAATCCCACGGCTAAGTCATCATTACTATTGTCCTCTGTGCAAATGAGTTTTTAAGCAACTTACTCAAAGACAAAGCCCAAGTCTGAACCCAGGGTGTACGGTCCCAGAACCCACACTCTGTCCTTCAGCACTACTCTCAACTACAGAAAGGAAGTTTCTAGNGACAGNGAAGACCTGAGGTTCAGGAGGACTTTAAGAAAGCATTCAAGGGCTGGGGAGACAACTCAATTGGAANAGCTCAGTCTGGCAAGATGGCTCAGCAGGTAAAGGTAAACTTGCCAAGTCCCCAAGTTCAATCCATGGAGTCCATCTGGTACAAGGAAATAACTGACTCTCCTGGGTGACCTCTGACCTCTACGTGCATATGATGGTATGTGTGCACCTAGACATAAAGATAAAGAAAGAAAGAAAGAAAGAAAGAA
>LZPO01034894.1:222912-237708 GCA_001675575.1 Neotoma lepida | reverse complement strand
CTATGTCAGCCTCCTGAGGACTGGCATTGTGGCTGTGTGCCACCACACTTAGCAAAAACTTCATATTTTTCCCCTAACAAAATCAAGCTTTCTGGATAACATCACCCAAAATGTACTCACTCATTCATTCAGTGCTGATTTAGCTCCTACCGTGTACATCATGAAACACATGTGCTTTAAATGCCTTCAGAAAGCTGGTGCCCAAAGAGACTTGCTACAGACCATAAAAATGGTATTNTTGTGACTGAATTGAAGAAGAAAAAGATAGACAATACAGGATTGTGTATANGAGTTAGAAGGACAGTACAATGAATGGNAAAGTTGACGCTTTTGGCTTTGTCATTTAGAAAACATCGTGGAGCCTTTTGTGACACAGTTTTGTCATCGATGCAAAATAGCTATACACTCAGAAATACAGCTTACACAATTGCATGTACCTGGNACAGATTCCAACCTTCCCTCAATTTCCAGGAGTTATGAGACACGCTGTACATGGACTTACAACACAACGAAGAAAGAGGTGAGGAAGGAAGTGAGGAAGGGTGCAGATGCTACCANAGCTGAGGACGACTTGTGTTTGGATTATCAGGAAGGAAAATACATTCGATTTGGGTCTTAATGGAGGGCAGGATCTGGAGGTACAGAAATAGGCAGAATTATACCCAGGTAGACGGAGCAAGAGCAAAGCCACACAGGAGCAAAGCACAAAGTTCACATCAACCTTCAGGGTCTTTGGAAGGCCTGGATGCTGCCTTCCTGACTGTTCTCTTGTTATTTGTTGCCTAGCTGAATTTTGTGAGCTGTGTTCTTTGTTGCTGNTGTTTATTTGTTTNTTGAGTCAGGGTCTCAGGGAGCCTAGTTTGCTCTCAAACTCTACATGTAACTGAGGCTGGCCATGAACTCCCAATCCTCCTGCATCTACCTTCCAAGTATTGGGATTACAGGTGTGTACCACCACGCCTGGCATTGTCATACTCTTGATCTCATTTCTATCTCTAAGAGAATTCATTCAAAGAAAGGTCCTAAAGGTATGTTAGGGGAGGGGCAGGAAGAGAATGGCACAGGGTCTTGTATCAGATGATAGACACAGAGCCAGGAGGAGGCANGNGACTCAAGGGAAGAAGATGAGGTGTCCACGGAAGCACCAGCAGACTGCAGTCGCTGTGGCTGACTTTAGCTAAGGGCATCTGAATTCTCTGTAACAGGTTGGCATCTGCTGAGTTAAGGAAGCTGGAGGGATGAGACTGAAAAAAAAAAGATGAAGATTCAGAAGCTCAGTGAGATGCTTGGGAAGGATGGGAGGATGGGGAAATGGCCAGCCCTGGTGATGGAGACAGATCACAGAGCAGCTTCAGTCAGGAATCGTGAATGTATATTGCAGCCAGACAGGATGGGGACTTCCTTGGAGAACCCAACCAAGAAAAGATCTGGGAGACAGAAGTAGTAAGAGAGAAAAAGCTTGGTGATGAAGGGGACACAGTGGTAAAATACAGTGAATGAAAGGGATGGGCCTCACGGTGGCTTGAGCAAAGCTTTGGAGAATTACATGGATATGATTTCCTCTAGGCTTATTGTACTGGGAATTTAATTATGTCTGGCCCAATTAAAAATGGGAACTAAGTACATTTTCACTGACTTTTTAAGTGAACNTGAAAGTGTCCAAATAACCCTTTTAGTTCCCCTGTATAAATGTAAATGTGTCTCTAAAGAAGTCAAAACTTGGGGAAATCACCTAACTCAGAGAAGANGAACAGATTTAAACTAAGAAACCAACTCCTTTTGCCTGGTGGAGGTCACCTAGAATTCTGTGTGTTGAAAATTCTGGGGATCAACACGAGACATGCTGTGATGGATTTGGGGCCACAGGCCAGGTCATAGGAGACGCTGGGTCTACGTGCCACATGGTCAACCAGCAGGTCCGTTATTTTCTCAGTTATGCCATCCAGGTGGCATCAACNTTGTGTAAATTGGTGCACTATTAGACCAATTCCAATCTGAAAATTCAGAATGCCCCAAAATGTAAAACTTNAGAGGCTTGTGTCACCAAGGAATCCATGTCTGCTAAGTTCTGTTTTAGGCCTCCTGTCTGTGTTCTCACTTAATCCCCAAGGNAGCCCTGTAAAATGGGGAACTCAGGCTGGGGAGACGGCTCAGCAGGTAGAAGGGCCTTGCAGCAAAAGCTCCAGAAACCTGAGTTTGATCCCCAGAAGCCATGGTGGAAAGAGAGAACCAACTCCTNAAAGTTGTCATCTGACCTCTATCCCCCTCCCATAATCATCATAATTATAAATTAAAACAATTTTTTTAAAAGGATGGAGAACTCAGTGAAGCTGGAGTGTCGAGGGGACATACCTCTAATGAGAGAGGAAAAAAGAAGACACCAGGGTCCTACAATTTGCCTGGGGGGCACACCTTCACTTGACCTAAAGGTATCCTGCTAGGTCCTACCTCAACATCCACCATTTCCCAGCAGGCCAAGCTGAGGACCAAGCCCCAGTACAGCAGCCTTGCAGAGGACAAGGGCATTTAAGACTCAAGCTGCACCTGTTATTTAATGCCANGGTNTGCTCTAAANGTCAGGAGGTTGGGGGTGTAGCTCAGCAGTGAAGAACATACCTATTGTGTGCCAGACCCTGGGCTCAGTCCCCAGCACCGCAAACACACGGACTCACAAACTAACACCATTAAGGAGGGCGAGGCTATCTGTGGCTGTTATCCNCTAATGTTGAAAGTGGAGTGTGCATGTGAGAGTTGANCTGCTCCTTNGCAACACTCAAGCAGTCCCGTTCTGTTCCTTTTAGCCNAAGAGTTCATACTAACATCTTGATTAAATAAGGCATCAGCCCAGGAACGCTGGGGCCACTGAACCAGATGGATGAAAGTAATAAGCGACATTGATCCTCAGAAACCCCAGGGGCACCACCAGCTTGGAACCTGCAGAGGGTGTTTCCAGGGTCCACATCTAAACTGCCTCTCTGACTCAAAAGGGAAATCTAACATATTAAGTGCTTCAATGAAGGCCCCAGTTACGTTTAGAATTTTTGCAGGGAGTTTATTTTCACATGCAGCCTGAAAAGCTGGTGGTCCAAATTCTCCCATAGACTTATACACAACGAGAATCTGTCTTTTTATATTTAGCTGCAGGCCACCTAACAAGTTCTTAGGCGAAACACATTATTTTGCTAGCAGCAGAAGAATAAATACTGTATTTGGAAAGTTCCAGTGCTCTTCTTTAAAATATCGTCGTTGCCATAGCAATAACATAATGTACTAAAGAGTAGAATAGGGTTTCTTTAGAAACCACGTGTACGGATGCGTGTTCCCAGGAGGGGATTTGAAGCACCTCACCTNCGTGTGGTCCAGAAATGGAACATCGGTAACGAATCTTAGAAAAAGTAACGTAGCGGGTATTTATCCGTNCACTTAAACGAGGCCAGCTTTCTTCCTTGGGGCACTGTATGATATCTTCTTGGGATCTNTGATCTTAATGGATGATCAATAAAGCTGTGTTNGCTCATTAAGTTGAAAACTTATCAGAAACTTTTGATATGCAGGGCCAGTTTAGGTGAGTCTTCAGTGGCAGTATGGAGGTGACACTTTGATGGGAAAAATAAAAGTCTCTCTAAACAACAGGAGATGTCACACCACCCAGTGCAAGGCCTTCTCAGTGNGGTCAATGCTGATTTAAATTTTCCTCAAGAATTGCACAAGAAANAGTANCAAGGTGGGATAAAGGACACAGGTAGCGGGCGACNGACAGTGGAAAATTAGAAACTCCCAGGTTGCTCTGCCAGATATTATGATGGGAAGCCTAGGATGCGTCTCACTGTTAAAGTAACAGAAGGAGTCTTGGGGTCTGGATAATTAAGAAATCACATGAAAATATAAAGGCTGGGGGATGGATAGCATGTGCGTAAATGCTCTTCAGGAAAATGAGCCATCCCCTTGGGCTCGCACGATGATCTTTAAAAACTCCCACTAGACAGAAAGCCTCTTTGAATGTGTGCCTCCTCCTCATTCTGTCTTAGAGTTGGTGCTTCTGCCTTCCTGTGCTTTCCCAAACTTGCTCTGTGAGCTTATTGTGCCCCACTGAGCTGCACCTTGCTTTGAGACTCAGCTCTGACGCCCAAAGCCTCCTCAGGGGGAGTGAACGGGTGGCAGAATGTCACTGGAAAGGTCGCTTCTCTGGTTAACTAATGGCCGTCTGGCATCTGGCAAGGGGGATGGAGGTCACAAATGTCTCCATGCTGGGCCCGTCACTATTCAGCAAGAGGACAGTGAAAGGATCAGGGCTGTCCCTACCCCCTCCCAAGCCTACACGGCTTTGTCTCCCACACAAGGCTCCACTTGTACTTCCAGGAACAAAACCTTGAAACCTTTCAAGTCTTGAGAAACCCATGTCTATCTGCCCACCTCCAAAGTCTTTTGTGCAGCCTCACTGGTGCCCTGACCACAGGCCAGCAGCAGCCTCCCAGACGGTGAAAGGCGGGGCTCCGAGTCCTCATGGCTCTGAAGAGCTAGTGGTTGCAGACACTTCCCAAGCTGCCCAGAAATCAGAAAGTGCTTGGTTGGGGCAGATGTGGGTTCAGAGGGTCAGAAAGACTCTCAGTGCCTCCACTCTGTCCTCACTGTCTGACCACCGACTGACCACCCCAGATGCCCTCATGGACTGTGGTAATAACTCAGTGAAGCAGTAGGTCACAGAAGGAGCGCTGAAACACAAGGGCTAATTTTTCAAGGGATGCATTTCAAAGTTTCACTTTCTCCCCCGTGGGGCCAAAGGTCTCAGAAGGGGCAAATGCTTATTCTATTATAGAGGTGAATTTGGGATTGCCAACTCCCCCCTTTTGGAAAAAAAAAGCACCCCTGATTCCACCCAGATGTGTTTTTTTTTTCTTAAATGCAAAGGCATCATTTTCTTGCCAGAATTGGAATGATTGATCAGCCTCCTTTAAAACATTTTATCCTATCCTTTCCCATCTGAGGGAACAGAAAATCGCATTAATATTAATATTCTTGCTGTCTCCCCAGAGACAGGAATGCTCCCTTAACTCCCCTCCCAATTACTGCCAACACCACAGGGATGTGAAGTCAGAGGAAGCTACTGAGGCAGGGGCTGCAGTTGTTTTATTAGCAACAGCTGGTGGCAGTCCCTCCCCCAAGCCCTTGGCTGCTGCTATGCTTGTCAGCCCAGCTTCTTGAGCCTGCATGGCAAAGGGTGAGACAGGGACAGGGCACTCTTCAGCTTTTGCATGCAGAAAAAGGGCCATACGCTGGAGAAGGTGCAGGCAACCTTCAGGAGGGGCATGAAGAGACTTTTCCAAAGATGATGTGTTCTCCGTATCACTCAGGTAACATCTGAGCAATTAGACATATACATATTGAGTAACTAGAACCACCTGCACGGGTGAAAAAACACCACGTCTTTCCCTCTCGTTTGTCCAAGATGCCTCAAGAGGAAGAAAAATGTGGGCTGCACATGTCTTACATTTATCCTTACTGTGACTTTGAATGCATCCATGATCAAGGGCAGAGTTTGTGGACACTGGGTCTTTTTCTGGGTTGGCAACAGGTCTACCATCAAAAGGAATTCTGTCCATTTGCCCGGCAGAGAAATAAATCTTCCTTTACTCACTTTAGTCTTGACTCCTATCTAAGGAGCCCAAGAGGACACTGTTTCCTCTCATTTCAAGTGTGGAATGCCAGGTAGCACTTTCAGGTGTATTAAGTTCACATGTGGAATGCCTTGTTTCACAGCAGCTTTCTGACCAATCAAACATGTGCCCTTGGTAATGGTAACTATTTCATCTGCATCTAGTTTTTCCTGTGATCAAAACAGCGTGCCTCTGANGAAGGTATTAAATTATGGAGCACAGCCCACACTGTCAGAGTTTCACAAGCATCCAAATTCTACATAATACAATCATAAATTATGAAAATAAGAAAATAGGAATTTCAGGTGGGGGGTACTGCTCAGTGGCAGAGTGGTTGCCTAGTATGCACGATGCCCGAGGTTCAAGCCCTTGTAACTGCCAAAAAAGGGAAGAAGGAAGGAAAGAATGAGAGAAGGATGGAAGGGAGAAAGAGAAGATTTGAATAAGAAAATGTATTATAAAGTTTAAAGAGGTTTTTTTTGGTTGTNGTTTTCAAAGTATGATTTTAAAATGTTCTGCTTGCTGAAATCTAAACCAGTGATCATTGGGGAGAAAATGGTTAACAAAATCCCAAATGTGGATCCATGAAGTGGCCACCTCTGGGGACGAGAGACCAGAATACTGTCAAACGGGAAGGAGTCTTGGCTGCCCTTTGGTTCTTTTCAAGTGTAACAAATTTAGGACATACATTTCTTCCCTAAGGATCAAATATTCTTAAAAATAAAGCTTCAAAATAAAGCTGTCCAAATGTAAGAGTAACTCTTACAGGACTAATGCAGGACTAACACCTCATGGAGCCTTAAAATAGCAGTAGCAGGGGCTTTGGAAACACACGCTTCCTGCTAGACAGAGCTTGCTTATGGTCTGTGGATTCCCTGTCCTTTTTATGGTCAGGTTATAAGGAAGGTCAAAGCCAGGGAAGTAGGTGCTTCTACCTTTGGTTGCTGTGACTGCCTACTCAATATTCTGGGTACAGTTTTGGGGGAAATTCATTTGCTTCCCGTAACTGACGAAACACCATTTTTCAGTGGGAAGAACATTGCTACTGTTTGGGGGCACTGGGGATCAAACTGAGTACCCTGCATCTACTGTCTAAGTTTTCTACCATCCCAGGCATAGGAACATTACTTTTTGCACAGTCCCAAGGATATTTTGACAAGACAGAACAAATGTCTGTCTGCATCCTAAACTCCTGCAGACACTCGGTAGATGTGACTGTCTTGTAATGGACAAATGATCCTGAATATCAAGGTGGCCTGATAGCATAATCGTGAGAGTTCATAGAACTGAGGATGGGGGCTGAAAAAGAGCAAGAAGGAGGGGGAACAACAGACAGAGGATGTAACACAAGAGGACCCCAACTCAAGTTCTTGGCTTTGAAAATGGAGGGAGGGGCCATAAGCAAGGGATGCAGAGACCTCTAAAAACCATAAAGGGCATCAAAATTCTAGGCAAATTCTACCCTAACCAAGGGTCAGGCTGAATTAGGCAACCTCAAAGCAAGCAGGAATTTCCCATGATGCTGAGTCATGAGATGAAGTCCTTAAGTACGGACAGTCGATGAGGTTGTCTCTTGTTCTTCCTCAGCACCTTGGCATGATATTCTGATTTTTTTTTCAAGTACAGTATTGGGAGCTGTTGACCTCAGAAATACCTTTCCTCTCAAATGGGGATATAACCTTATAGAGTNCAATTAAANTGGAAGCTCGTGGGGATGGGGAGATGGCTCAGTCTTTAAAGCATGAGGAGATGAATTTGAATGCCAGCACCCACATGAAAAGCTGGCTGTGGCAGCAAACACTTGTAATCCCAGTGCAGAGGAGGCCGAGATGGGCGGATCCCTGGAGCTCACTGGACAGCCAGCCTAGCCTATTTGGCAACTTCTAGGCCAGTAAGAGACTTTGTGTGGTAGTTTGAATAGGAAACTGAGTCCTTAGTAGGCTCATTTATTCAAACACTTGGTCCAGTGGGTGGAGCTGTCTGGAGGGGGTCATGGAACATTTAGAAAGCAGGGCCTTGCTGGAGGTGGCCTTTGAGAGTTCACAGATTTTCCCCACTGCTGGTTTGCTCTCTCCGCNTCTTGTTTGCNGTTGAAGATGTGACCTCTCAGCTTCCTGCTATAGCCATCTGCTGCCATGCCTCCCTGCAGCTTATGAACTCTCTTTCCAGAACCGTAAGCCCAAATAAGCATTTTCTTCCATAAGTTACTTTTGGTAGGAGTGGGATGTTGCTGCAAAGAACCTGACCATGTGGCTTTTGGACTGTTTTGTGGGAGGAAAATGGAAGATTTGGGAGCTCTGACCTGGAAAAGCCATGGTCTGCACTTGGTTGTCACTGTGATGTACCTGGGAAGAGGAAGCCTCAGTGGAAGAAGTGCTTCCATCAGATTGGCCTGTGGGTATGTCTGTGGAGCGTCATCTTGATTAATGGTGGACGTGGGAGTGCCAAGCCTACTGTTGGCAGTGCCACCCCTGGGCAGGTGATCTTGGATTGTATAAGAAGAGGAGATGGGAGTGAGTACAGGAAGCAAGTCAGCAAGCAGTGTTTCCCTGTGGTCTCTGCTTCGGCTTCTGCCTCCAGGTTCTGCCTTGAGTTCCTGCCTTGGCTTCCTCTGATGGTGGGCTGTAAACTGCATGCTGAAACGGGCCCTTTCCTCCCCAAGTTGCTTTGGTCAATGTCTGAGAGCAGCCAAAAGCACACTAGGACACCTGTTGCTCAAATTTCTAAAGGTCATATTAATAAAAAACTCTGAAGCCAGATATTGGGATAAATGCTGAAAGATCAGAGAGACAAAGAACAAGCCACAGCCACCTCTTACCTCTAGAACTCCTCAGTCTGAAAAGGCTCAGCCAATGGGCCTCTAGCTGAATGAGCTTCCTCAGCCGAAAAGGCTTTAGTTCCTGTCTCCTCATGCCTTATATACCTTTCTTTGCCCAGCCATGTCATTTCCTGTCTCAACCTTCCTAGTGCTGGGATTAAAGGCATGTGACTCCCAAGTACTGGGATTAAAGGTGTGTGCCACCTCTGCCCAGCCTCTATATCTAATCTAGTGGCTTGTTCTGTTCTCTGATCTTCAGGTAAATAGGGTATACAATGTATCACCACAGTCAGTCTCAAAAGATAAGGGCTGGGGTCAGGGTCCCTTTTGCAAATGACAANAAAATGTTTTCTTTTGTGAATATGGGTGTATGTGTGTTTGTGTACATGTTCATGAGTGTAAGTGGTGCACATGTGTGTGCGTGCTTGTGGAGGTCAAAGGACAACCTCAGGTGTCATTCCTCAGATGTTGTCCATATATATATTTTTTTGAGACAGGGTTTCTTCATGACCTAGACCTCACTAAGTAGGCTTGACTGACTGGCCAGGGAGCCCCAGGGATCTATCTGTCTTTACCTCCCCAGTACTGAGATTACAAGNTGATGCCACTATGCCCAGCTTTTTATTCTGGTTCTGAGGATTGAATTCAAGTCTTCATGCATGCCAGCACTTTACCAGATGAGCCATCTCCCCATCCCCAAAAGCTTTCTGTCTGAAGTTCAAACTTTAACCTTAGCATGTAGAAAGTCCTTATATTTATGAGGATGAACAAAGAATATCACACTCTCTTTTGTGCCCTTAATAAAAAGTCTCTTAGCTAGTTAATGGATAACTCAAAGCTCTGATACTGATGAAATTAATAGATGTTAAGCAGCAATGGACATGATTTCAAAATTGTTGGTCAAGTCTCAGAGGTGAGCACACATGGTGTCAAGGGTATTTGAACATGATGGTGTATTGTGCCACTTCATTTGCCAAGAAAATAAACCAGATATATCAAAGCTAAATGTAGCATGTACATCGTACATCCGTGAGTATTAAGGTTTTGTACCTATGTCAGATGTATGATTAGTAGTCTACTATGGTTCTGGAGATGTCCGTGGCCTTTGATGTTTCCAAAAGGAATTTATGAAGTAGGAATTTCTGATAGTATCAGTGTGCCTAGATACTTTGGAAGGTGTCCATAATTATCTTCAAGGAAAATGACTTGTTAGCTAACCCCCACATGACTTTCACCCGTGGACTGAAAAAGCATGTGTGATCTTGGAGTGGATGGCTATGGTTGATAGAGACGCTATTTTAATACTTCTCCAATCCAAGCTATAAATCTTTTGACTCTTTTCCAAGACATGTGGCTTCAACATTGTGTGTGGATTCCTTTCCTGAGGAATATTATAAGCAGCTTTGAGAGATGTACAAAAACAAAGTTTGTGTGTGTGTGTTGAAGCAAAGCTGTGTTTTGGTAACTTTCCAACCAAAACTATCTACCTTGCCTGACATGCTGAGAGACGAATGGTTTTGTCAGATTCCTGTTTCTACTGGGAGGGTCTGGGCCACAAGAGAACACCGTGGCTTTGTAGCTGGTAATGCTCATGAATGCAGAGACAAAGACACAGACACCTTAGTTTTTCCCTGACAGTATCCCCGCTGAATATAGGCCTACAGAGAAAGTAGATGCCAAGCTCCACTTCCCTTCCTTACTGTTTGCAGGGAATGACTCTTTTGCCAAACCATGGTAATGATGACTGGGCTTGCCTTCCATGAGCATGCAGAATNGTATCCCTTGCCACCTGCACATTTGAAGTAAAATGACACTACTTTTATTTTTGATTTTTGTGTGTATGTGGTATATGTTTGTGTATGTTGTATGCATGTGCATGTGTCTGTGTGGCTGAGTGCACATGTTCCTCCATCGGTCTCCACTTTATTTTGAGGTCTCTTGATGAACCTGGTTCAGAGATTCAGCAGGCTCACTAGCCAATGAGCCCTAGAGATGAACCTATCTCTGCTCCCACCTACCTTCAGTACACAGGGGTTATAGATGGGCACCACCATGCCCAGATTTTATTTAGAGAACTCAGAAACTCATGCTTACATGACAAGCACTTTGCCAACTGAACCATTTCCTCAGTCCCTGGGCACCATTTTTAAAGGAAAATAATTATCAAAGTTAACTGGAAGGTGAAATTTTTTTAAAAAGACATTTTTCCCCCCTAAGGCTCACCCATGAATTCCCATGCAATCCTACTGTATTCATTTGTTTTCTTGTCTTTTCTTCACTGGACTGAGCTCCTGTGTCCCTACCAGAGCCAACGGCTTCTCATAATAACCATGTAAGGTAGAAATGCCTTAGCCAGGGCAGTGGTGGCACAGGCCTTTAATCCCAGCACTTAGGAGGCAGAGGCAGGCGNTTTTCTGAGTTTGAGGTGAGCCTGGTCTACAAAGCAAGTTCCAGGACAGTCAGAGCTGTTACGCAGAGAAAACCTGTCTTGAAAAAACACAACACAACAAAACAAACAAAAAATAAAACAAAAAAGGTAGAAATTCCTTATTCTGCCTTGCATACCACCTATCCAACTCTCAGAGTAATTAATAAGCAGTGCCAGCTTCATGATATATGCTTATTAAAATTAGTTGACAAAATGAATTAGCACATGCATAGGAAAAATAACTTGTCCACTTATCTCCACCACCAGCCAGGGAAGGATCCTTGATAGAGACATTCCAATTGACCTGCTGAGTTAGTCTGAGTTAGACTGAGTTAGTCCATAAAGCCTATCACATCCAAATTCCAGACTGATGAATTTGGAACCAGAGTGCCTGAGTTCAGATTCTATGTGACGTATTAACTTATACATTGATTCTGTAAGCACTAGTAACTTGTGTATTTATTCCCACCCATGGTGTCAGNATTATTAGTTACCCCCTCTGAACCTTGGTTAACTCATCTATAAAATGATAACATTAATATGAATTTCACAAAATAACACAAATATTAGAGGTTAGAAGCTATCTAGGCTCACTCTATCACATTGTTCTAGACACAGAAGGTGTTGATAAAATTTAAATACATAATCAAGATCATCTCACTTCCTTCACTTCGACTGTATTCATCAATCAACATTCTCATGCTAATTTAATCCTTTGAGAAAATTTTGATTTGGAATTAAAAGAATAAAGGAATTGATGTGTGGTCCTCATTTTAGTCAATACATGTCCACAAATATCATGTTTTTAGCCCAGGGAAGATGGCTCAGTAGGTAAAAAACTCACTGTGCAAGCATTAGAATCTGAGCTTGGATCCCCAGAATCCATACAGAAAGCTGTGCACATAGAGAGACATCTGAAACCCAAGCCCTCCTATCGGGAAGCAAGAGATGGAGCTAGGAGAGTCCTCAGAAGCTCTAGAGCTAGAGAGATTGTCGGATTCAGGAGGAAACAACAAAGATATCCTTCCTCCAACAAGAGAGAAGGCAAGGATGGGTTCGAGCTTCTCCATCTCCACACCTGTGCTGTGGAGGTGCCAATGTGCACACACACACACACACACACACACACACACACATANCCCTCCTATCGGGAAGCAAGAGATGGAGCTAGGAGAGTCCTCAGAAGCTCTAGAGCTAGAGAGATTGTCGGATTCAGGAGGAAACAACAAAGATAACCTTTCTCCAACCAGAGAGAAGGCAAGGAAGTGTTCGATCTTCTCCAACTCCACCCCTGTCATATGGAGGTGTAAATGTACACACACACACACACACACACACACATACACACACACACCCATTGCACATCCACAAACAAAAATAAAATTAAAATCTTTAAAAGATTCACTTGTTTGTTTGTTTTTTGAGGCAGGATTTCACTAGCCCAAGCTAATCTGGAATTCGTTATATTGCACAAGCTGGCTTCAAATTGGCCACTGTTCTGTCTTAGTTGTCCAAACATGGGGATTATAAGTATAAATACTGCCATGGCTGACCTTAAAATACCACTTTGGGGGATGGGGTGGCAAAGCCAACTGCAACTTTATTTTAGGAGAGACAATTAAATTGGGTTTTGGTGAAAACATGAGCCAGAGAGGTCTCCCAGGCAGGAGATGTCTCCCGATCGTGGACTGAAGCTCCAGGTGAGCCCCTTGTTTTCTGCCCAAAGACCTGTCTCCTCCATAGGCTCCAGGCTTGACTAAAGATGCAGGAAGAAAACAGGCTTGCTGTGACCCTTGTCTTGGAGAAGACATCAAAGATTAGATGCCTGCCGTGACTCTTAATCATCTTCATAACCATGGCGTTGGTATGACAGAGCTTCCGGCAGAACTGAAGCTAAGATGGAAAGAACTCATGCCGTCACTGGAGCCTGGTCTCCTGAGGCCCCTGTAGACAGAGCTTGACCCTCCTGAGTAACCATCGTTGATGCTCATCTGGAATCCCAAGTTCTGCATCCCAGACTGCCCCAGCTCCCTCGGCCTCCNGCAGCTTCTGTAGGTGGTGATCTCTGTGTCTGTAACCAGNTTGAAGTTCATGAACTTACAGTACTCATGCAGCTTCCAGGCAATGACCTGCTTGGCCTGTTGTAGGGTAGCCTCTAGCTTGGTCAGATTGCCTTTGCCATCCTTAATGACCAGCTCCCCACACTCTGCTTAGCATCAGTCATGGAAGCTCTCAGACATAGTCTTGGAGAGCTTTGACCTCTGCCTGTAAATGGCTGATGATTCATCTTGGAGAACTCTTAAGTCACCCCTGTGTTTCCCAGTCAGTACCTGTTGATCCTCATATTTGACCCAGGACATGCTCTCAGCCTCAACCTAGCTACTTGCTGTTGGGATCTCCTCACACTGGGCATGGACTTTGACCATGATGTCGTCCATGTTCAGGTAGCAGCTGTTNTCTGTGGACAAAACCATAGGCATTTCCAGGCTCTGGGACTGCAGCACGTGGTTCTCCCCTAAGTGGGTCTGCAAGAGGAAACTCATTAGCGTTTTCAGGCCCAACTCCAGCTCCATTTTGTTTGTGTAGGCCTCATCCTCATCTTTCCTGATGGGGACAAATTCATTCTCCATCTCTGTCTGGTTGATCTCATCCTTCTACTAATACTTAGTTTTCTAAGCCAGCATGTTACCGAGCTCCACCTCCATCTTCAGCTTCTTCCGGCCCAAGATGTCCAACTACCACCTCAGGCTATTGATGTAGCTTTTACATTTGTTAGCCATATTGCTTCAAGCCACTTTACGCTGCTGCAGGAGGTCCACTTGCTTTCTAGNATCTTGTTCTGCTGCTGAAAGACCTATACCTTGAGGGTGAAGGAGGGGAACTTCTTGTTGAGGGTCTTGATCTTTTCCTTCTCCTGAGCGTGCATGGCCTAGATATTGGAGTCCGCCTCTAGCAACAAGGGGCACAGCAACTTCTGGTTCACCATGACCACACCACACACTGGCCCTGATATAGCCACTGTCCAGACCCATGCTGGTGTTCANGCTCCTCCAGAAGCTCAAGCTCACTGAGGGGAGCTGATGAGTTCACCAGGCACACTCATGTAGGGGTTGGTGAGCCTGGGGCCAAAGGTAGATACTTTGTAGGACAGGTCATCTTCATGATTGGAGTGAAAATGGCAGGCTGAAGACAGAGGTCTGAGAAGTAGGCAGCTATCTGCTTCTAAGCTGTGGAAAATCACTTCTGAGTGTGTACATAGCTGTGCCCCATGAGTCTTATGAGTCACTTTCCATAGACCATTGTTCCTGCGTGAACAAATATAATATAACCCGTTCTCTTGACCTGGAAAGCTACGTAAGGACCAGGCCTGGATTTATGATGACTATGTCAAAAGCATATGCCTTCAGAGGTGCAGACAACCTATCAGCTAGTATTCTCTCCCTCATCTTTAACTCTGNGCCTCTTAGCCCTAAAAAAGCAGATTAGAACTTGACTAGTGTTCAAAACCACAGAGTAGACACGNCGAGATCTCTGTGTAGAGAAAGCCACNTAGTGACTTCCCTGAATTTACTCATTCTCTTGGCTGAAATTCCCTGAGTATCAGTCATGTGCTAACCTCTGTCTTAGGTCCTTGTAAAAATGGGAAGTGCCCTGGACCAATTCATGCTCCAGAATGCACTTGAACAAACTGAGGTTGTAACTATTTGAGGAAATGGTTGAGTCTCTGCCTCGTTAATTTATATCATTTGTGGAATCCACCAAACAAAAATGGGTCCAAAGGGAGAGATGGTGGGAACNGGCAGGCATGTGGATGTGTTAGTCAACTTTCCACCANTGTGACTACCTGAGGTCATCAACTTAAAGAAGGAGAGATTTGTACTATTTGTTTCAGAGAT
>LZPO01034894.1:186519-211494 GCA_001675575.1 Neotoma lepida | reverse complement strand
ACCTCTTAACCGCTTCGCTTAGTGCTCTTAACCACTGAGCCATCTCTCCAGCCCAGAACATTGTTTTCTAATGAGACAATTAGTGAATCCAGATGGGAGGGGAGGTGGAGAAGAACTGAGGGAGTAGTGGAATGGGAAACCATAATCAGGATGTATTGTATAGAAAAATTATTTTCAATAAAAGGGAAAGACATTTTTAAAGCAACCAGAAAACAAAACAATAACAACAAAACCCCACAACTCTCAACATTCTAGGAAATGTAACTTTAAGTGCCATAAACCAGAGATTGAAGCCACTCTTGTTCAAATCCTAAGATTCTTCCATTAACATATTAGGAAGTAGTTATTCATGTGTTTTCAAAGAAAACCTCAAGTTATCCATGAAGGAAAGCTGTTTGGAGGTATAGAAAGGAAGCCTCCTTCAGTAGAGGCCTCAAACTCCTCCCCCTTTGGAGATTCACACCCGTCCTGTATATACCTGTCCAGGTACTCGCTGTGGATAGAAGAAATGAATAGACAGGATAGAGAAAGACACCATGTCTTTGGAAGGCAGGGGAATTACTTACACACTCAACCGAAAAGACTTAGGATGATCGATGCTTGTTTTAACACCAAATGCCGGCATGAAGTCTTCAAGGTAGGATCTACACTACCAATTAAGTTGACAGCAGTGACCAATTGTGCCTGAGTCAGTCGGCTTTGCGACCAACAGCTACCACCCCCCGCCACACACACAACATCCTGCCAAGAGAATAATCTTCCTGTTAATTCAATTAAGCTGTTCAGAAATTGGTGTCTTGTTCAATGGGGCCAATTTCTTCTATGGGAAGCTTGTCAGCCTTTGTTGTGCTATGGATTGGGGTTTTAGTCAGAGGCCCAGAAAGCGTTCNGATGACTGCTTTCTTGACTCTTAAGTTATGATTGCAGTATTTGCTACCTGTACAGATATTTGGAAAACGTTCTTTCATGCTATTATGGCCGTTTATTATGAGTGCAGCGTAGGCTAAAATGCAGTCTTCCAAACACTAATTTCTGTCTATATTAAATGCAAATGTGAATATATCTAAAAGAACTCATTTAAATGCTCAATAGCACTACAAAAAAAAAATTGCAGACTTACAAATGCAAACAGAAACCATTGGCTGTAAAGTGTCCAGTCAGCCAAGTAAATGTGTGGTGAATGCCTGTTTCTCTCTCAGCACCCTTAAAACAAACACTCTCAAATGAGGAAGACAGAAATGAGTAAGTACAAAGTCCTGACCTATATCATGTTTTTTAGGCTCAGCTACACAGGGGCATTGAGATGTTATTTATTTATTGTTCTAGTTGGGCGTTTTTGTTTTGTTTTGTTTGTTTGCTTGTCAACTTGATACAACTAGGGTCATCTGGGAAGAGAAAAAACTCAACTAAGAAAATGGTACTATCAGATTGGCCTGTAGGCAAGTCTGTAGGGTATTTTCTGGATTGGTAACTGATAANTGATGTGGGAGGGCTCACTCACTGTGGGCAGTGCCACCCCTAGGCAGGAGGTCCTGGGTTCTATAAGAAAGCAGACTGATCAAGCCAATAAGCAGCNCTCCTCCATGGCCTCTGCATCAGTTCTTGCCTCCGGTTTCTGCCTTGAGTTCCTGCCCTGACTTCCCTGCAGATGGACTGCAGATCATGAGATGAAATAAACCCTTTCCTCCCCAGTTGCCNTTGATCATTGCCTTTATCATGGCAATAGAAACCCTAACTAAGACATTTATACACACGCACATCTCAAAGGTATGGAGCAGTTTCAGATACTAGTAATAAAAGCATGTGTATAATAATGTGCCTGACCATTAACAAAAGGGGGAATATTAAGTCAAGAAGTTCTGTGAAGGGCCAACAAGATGACTCCGTGGGTAAAGGTGTATGCTGCTAAGCCTGGGGACCAGAGTTAGATCCCTAGAACACTGTGGTAGAAAGAGACCTCTGNACACGCCTAGTGGACTGACATGCCCATACACATAAACACACACAATAAATTAATACACACAAAAATTTTAAGAGAAAAGTTGTGTCATTTTTTAGCCCTTCTTCAGTGCTCCTCTTTGACATAGCTGTGTGAGTTCACGGAAGCTTCTTTAACCACTCTGCGTCACTTCCCTTGTTTGCAAAAGATGAACGCTAATTGAACCTATCTGGTTCGAATCCAGAGGCTAACGCTCACACCAGCAGCACATATACTGAAATTAGAACCAAGTGGCTAATGCAAGTCAATAGGTCTAAAGTGCTTAGGACAATGCCTGACGTATAATGACCTCATCTGTCTTTGTTTTTTTTTTTTAAGTTGAAAACAACAACAACAAAAGAGCCAAAGAGAGAGCTCAGTTGGTAAAGTACTTGCTGAATTTGATCCACAGAACCCAAATTTCTAAAAANGTCAGGCATGGTAGTGTGTGTTCGTGATCCCAGCACTGGGGAGGCAGAATGTGGAAATAAACAAATGATGGAAAGGGTCTGAAGAATGATAAAGATGATAATGATAATGATAAAGATGTTCTTCATATAGACACACAGACACACACAGACACACATACANACAAGCTATTTTGTTGTTATTGATGTTTAGTGATAGAATAATTCCCAGAGTAATCCGGTGGGGGGGGGGATGACAGTCACAAAGCTAGGGCTGAAGTCTTTAACCACATCCACAGGTTTCGGAAGAGCTGGAAGTGTGGTTCATTTTGTCCATAACTTCGAGGGTTCAGAATGGGAACTACTGACNTCTTTTGCTCATCTGAGAAAATGGCCATTGAAAGCATTGCTAGTAGACAATCAATCCCTCTTTCTATGAAATAAATATTTGTGCATGTCCCTCCTGTTATTATGACGTTGATATCCAACTATCTTCAGCCTACAGAGAAAGTGGAACATCTAAGTGGTTCAATAAAACATTAGTGGACGGAGAAGAACAACGTTCATTGGAAAGTAATGGAAACAAATTCTCTGGGATGTTCCAGACACCAAGTCTCACAGGGAAAGTCGTGGGAACTCTCCTGTGAGTTCCCTTTCAGCCTATAATGAGAGGAAATCATCACTCTAATGTTAGCCACAACATTTCCTGGAGTTTCACACAAAATATAACTTTTTTCTTATCATTCTTTCCTTTGTAGGCTCAAGGATGTCAAACCACCTTGGCAGTCCAGGCACAACTGTAAATGCTCACCATAGAGTTAGGTTCAACAAATATTTACTGTGTCTCCTAAGCCTGACCAGTAGGAATTAATGCTTACTACTGGGCCAGGTGCCCTGCACACATTACTTCCTTAAACGACCTGCGGAGTAGGAGTCCTGCTTCTAAGGCTCTGGGGACTCAGAGAGGGGAACAGACAGGTNTCCATGATGCCATGTGATAGACTGGGCATGACATGAATTTTAATGCCTGGCACTCATGCCAACTCTGTGCCAGGGGATCTGCACGCAGCCATGGGCTTCATCTTCGGTAACCTATGCTTGCCTTCATTGAATGATGGAGAAAACAATAGCNTGGGCCATGTGAACTCAGCTCTGTCTGCCTGAGTCCCTTTGTGTCCCTAAAACATATATTGAACCCCTCTTCCCTGGCATGTGTTTATTTTCCAGTACCAGCTTCCTCAGTTTTGCCTTGGTTGTTTTAAGACATAGCCTGGATATGGAGCCCAGGTTGGCCTCAAACTCATGATCTACCTCAGTCTCCCAAATGCTGATATTAGAGGTATGGTCTACCACGCCCAGCTCAACCTCTCTTCATTGTCTTCATGCTTCAGTCTCTTGCCTGCTGTGGTTTCTGCCCACCCCTGCCATCCAATAACAACTCCTGAAAGGCTCACAGAGAGGCCTGTGAGTGGAGAACAAGGTGGGGTTTTTATCTAGAAATGGGCCAGGGCTTACGTGGAGAGTCTACCAAAGCCCTAATGGATTTGTGTCTTAGAAACTTGCCCCATTCTCTAAGGAGAAGGTAGCAGAGTTCTGAAGGGCTCTCATCCATCAGTTCAGCAGTAACATGCTGCTAATATTTACCAGCTGTGCGACCGGGCCTCCGCTCCTGCAGATGTGGACACTGATGCAGAATGGAACACTAAAGGGGTTTCTCTAGGGTCACATGCAGCACAGCAGGGATTAAAAGTCACAGACTTGGAATTTCTCAAGGACTGCCTAGGCTGTCATTCAGTCTCCCGTGCAGGCATGAAGGGAGGGCTAGCTGTCTCTTTTGACACAGTATGAATACGTGTCACGTGCTTTTAGCCCACCATGCTGAGGCCACATTGTACAGAGTTTGAACTATGCTCTCGCCCCCACGGAACACGGTGGAAAGCTTCGTATGAAGGAGGCAGATGCCAGAAGCTAACTCCAAGATCAAGGCAGACCCAGCAGGCCGACTGGGTGGGTGTTGTGAGCTTTGCTTACACTGCAAAGCATGCACGAAGCCACTGAGTCCCAAGGAGGAGCCCACAGGTAGGGATCCAGCTCAGTGCCCCCGCCTCGTCTCTAGGCCTGCTTCCACACTCCCGCAGTAGGAATGGAACTGCGCCCACTTGCTCGAGGCCAGCGCTTTGACATTTCAAAACCAACTCCTCTTCAGTATGACTAAACCAAGATATATATATGTGAAAGTAAGCTGACTGCCATATCTTTGGAAAGCCCACACTTAGGAGAAAATGGTAAATAGGCCTTCTTTCTCCTTTAGCCGAGGATGCAGGCAGCCAGGCAACATCACACATTCTAACTTTTGTTTGCTTTCCCACAAAGCAAGTGGGAACGGTTATTGGTTTTAGTTTACACTTTTGGCCTAAGTCAGTATTCCTCTCTGTAGATTCANGCAGAATTTTCTAGAATTCTCACACTTAGTAGATACTCCCCCGTAGTGAAGTTCCCTCATCCTTTGTGTGGACAGTTTGACCTGGAGTAGAAATAGCTCCTTCAAGCACAAAATTGAAGGTGTGAAAGACTCCTGGAATCCTCGTGCACCCTAATCCCGCCTGGAAATCGGCTCACTTCCTGTTACTAAAAGGAAGCCCTAAAAGACGAGTCTTGGAACGGATGTAGCCAAATGATTTCAGAGTCCATCTTCCTCTTCATAGTTCTGTGAATGTCTGAATGTACTTTCATGAAATACTTAATTTTTAAAAACCCCGAGCCCATCCATAGTGTCTCATGTGATATAACAGGAGCATTTCAAAGAGCTCTTATGAGACTGCTTCCTTTTAGAAGGTCAGGGGTTGTCAGCAGAGCAGACCCTCTGTGGGTTCTTATCCTGTGGGCTATAAAATTTCCAGAGGCACAAAAACACCAAGTCACAATATTATGATAATTGTGGTTTAAGAAACAAGAATGTCTTATGGTAACTTTACAATTATAAAACATCACCATAAAATTGGAAACCTGGCAATAAACTTGAGAGACAATCTTCACTCTCACTATGAGTCAGAAGTTTCTAGCAGTCAAACAGGTCTATAGTTTGTTTTTAAATCAAAGTATCATAACCCTAGCAAACAGACTTCAGAAGCCATCTTTTATGTAAGGCTTAGGTCAGAATTCCCCAGTAATAAGACTCTATAATTTGCTATATTTTTTTCCAAGACAGGATTTCTCTATGAGGTTCAGACTGACCTTGGACTTAAGATCCTTTTTAACAATCCAAAATATTTACTGTGGTGGTTTGAATGTATTTGGCCCCCATAAGTGCATAGGGAGTGGCATTATTAGGAGGTGTGGCCTTGTTGGAGGAAGTGTGTCACCGTGGGGGTGGGCTTTGAGGTCTCNTCTATGCTCAAGCCACACCCAGAGCCTCAGTCTACTTCCAGTTGCCTGTGGATCAAGATGTAGCAGCTCCTTCTCCAGCACCATGCCTGCCTGCATGCTGCCATGCTCCCCACCATGACGATAATGAACTAAACTCTGAAACTGTAAGCTGTTCTCCTTTATAACAGTTGCCATGGTCAAGGTGTCTCTTCACAGCAATGGGAACCCTGACTAAGACATTTACTTGCTGTATGTACTATGTGTATGACTACAGTGTAAATGGAACTGTAACGTCAAATGGCTCATAGGCTATGTGTACGACTACAGTGTAGACCCTGTCTCTTATACACATCTAGATGTGTATAAGAGACAGTGTGTACGACTACAGTGTAAATGGAACTGTAACATCAAATGGCTCATAGGTGCTACATCAAACACAGTGTTTGTTGCAATCTTTGGTTAACACAGTTCACAGAGGGATTATTTTTCTTTCTATTCTTTGGAAGTTCCACAAAGGTTCTAAGAGTTTCCTGGGATCTCAGATCTCCCACCAGCCCGCCTCTGACCTATCTCTTCCTATTTATGGACATGCATGTTTGCACTCTAGAANACGCTACACCTTTCTTCATAAGGCAAAGTAAGAGTGATGAGAGTACAGGGTAGCTGATTTTGAGACACTGGCTTTGCTGAAAATTATTTTGTATGTAGTATCCACCTATCTAAAACCAAACCGACCCTCCCACACCCTAAACCATAATTATTCCCATTTTACAAATGAGAAAAACTGTAGCCCCAGAGCTTAAGTGGATTGTTTGTGATCATCCAGCATATAGATAGCTAGATAGATAGATAGATAGACAGATAGATAGAAAGATAGATGNATATATAGAGATGTATGTATATGTATGTATAAATGTGTGTGTGTATATGTATATTATGCTAGATAGTTTTATGTCAACTTGACACAAGCTAAAGTCATCTGAAAAGAGGAAATATCAATTAAGAAAATGCCCTCATAAGCTCAACCTGTAGGCAAGCCTGTAAGGCATTTTCTTAATTAGTTGTTGATGGGGGAGGGCCCAGTCTATTGTGAGGGGTGCCATGCCTGGGCTGGTGATCCTGTGTGCTGTAAGAAAGTAGGCTTAGTCAAGCAGTGGTGGCGCACGCCTTTAATCCCTGCACTCGGGAGGCAGAGGCAGGTGGATCTCTGTGAGTTTGAGGCCAGTCTGGTCTACAGAGTGAGTTCCAGGTCAACCAGGGCTACACAGAGAAACCCTGTCTCAAAAAACAAAAAAGAAAGAAAGAAAAGAAAGAAAGAAAGGCTGAGCAAGTAAGTCATGGGGAACAAGCCAGTAAAAGGCACCTCTCCACGGCCTCTGCATCAGCTCCTGCCTCCAGGATCCTGCTCTGTTTGAGTTCCTGTCCTGACTTCCTTCGATGATGAACAGCAATGCTGAAGTGTAAGCCAAATAAATCGTTTCCTCCCCAACTTGCTTTGGCCANGGTGTTTCATCACAGCAATAGAAACCCTAACTAAGATAAGTTGGTACCAGGACATTAGGACATTGTCGTGACAGACCTGACCATGTTGTTTTGGGAGGATTGTGGAAGGACTTGGGAACTTTGGTCTAGAAGAGGCTTGAATGTTGAACCCCAGTGGCTGTCTCTTATACACATCTAGGGAGGATTGTGGAAGGACTTGGGAACTTTGGTCTAGAAGAGGCTTGAATGTTGAACCCCAGTGGGCTGTTCCGTAGGAGCTTGGGAGATAGGAATGTTGAGAGTAGTGCAGATAATGGAGGCCTGGCTTGTGAAGTTTCAGAGGGAAGTGAATACTCTACCAGGCCATTTGTGTGGAGTTTCTGTGGTGTTCAGTCAGCTGGAGCTGATGAATCCGCTGTGATTAACAAGAGACTAGAACCACTGAAGTAAAATCTTAGTAAAAACTTGTACAATTGATGCTCGTTAGCTGGAGCTGAGAACTTAGTGATTAAAGAGACCAGCGTCACTGAGGTGAAATCTTCTGAGAAGTGTTTCTTCAGGGTCAGCACACAGAAGCTGTGTTCCAGAGGTGGCCAAGGTTGTGCCTTGCACTGGCAGCTGAACTGGCAGCTTGGAGATGTCAGTACCACGGGTTGATCCGAGAACAGCTGTAGCAGCAGTGGAGCGGAGCCTGCCTGAGCTTAGAAGACAAACTGTGTGTGCTGTGGAGGGCAGAGCTGGAGAAGCCCAGAAAATTGTGAATCCCAGTGAGTGAATCTCAGACATTGGACACTGAGTTATTTATACTGTTGGAGTTTGGTTTGGNTTGGGTTGGTGGCGACTGTGCCGTGGCTCTTCCCTCTTGAAGTAAGACAGTATTTAATTTAGTTTTGGTTTTACAGGAACCCACAGTTGAGAGAAATTGAATTTTAAAAGTCTTTGGATTTTAAAAGAGATTGGCTATTTTAAAGAGACTAAACTTTTAATGAGTTTGAATTTGTGAAGACTGTGGGACTTTTAAAGTTATTTATATTTTTAATATAAAAATATTGGGGATGAATGAGAAAGGAAAGGTTGTGGCTTAATGGTGATGTGTTTGTGTGTCGGGTTGATAAGGAGTCAATTGTGCCAGATAGTTTTATGTCAATTTGGCATAAGCTAGAGTCATCTGAGAGGGAGGGAACCTCAATTTAGAAAGTGCCCTCATAAGACCAACCCGTAGACAAGCCTGTGAAGCATTTTCTTAATTAGTGGTTGATGGGGGAGGGCCTAGCCTATCATGGGTGATGCCATGCCTGGGCTGGTGGTTCTGGATGCTATAAGAAGTCAGGCTGAGCGCACCATGTTAAGCAAGCCAGTAAGCAGCACCCCTCCATGGCCTCTGCATCCACTCCTGCCTCCAAGTTCCAGTTCTGACTTCCTTTGGTGATGAACAGTGATATGGAAGTGTAAGCCAAATAAACCCTTTCCTCCCCTACTTGCTTTGTGGTCATGATGTTTCATTGTAGCAATAGAAACCCCCTAACCAAGACATATGTGTAGGTGTATGTGTGTGTATGAGTATGAATCTTAGAGCAAAGCCAATGGCCTTGACCACTGTAGCATGGTGGTCTGTGTGTGCTTGGATAGCATCCTAAGTACCCCTTAAAAGAATGTGTTAGATTTGTGTCTACCTCCAGGGACTACTATCTATTACTTAAATTGTCTGATGAATTAAATCAGTTATTCTTTGTCATCCAATGAAAAACTTCATTCTTTGTCTTTGTCCTCCAATAAAGATTGAGTAAGTACCTTTTAGACTTGAGATTGAACTAGATGCTGAGGACGGATCAGGGAGCAAACCAGACCTGGTCTTGGTTCCCAGGGAGTAGGAAAGACAGATAATGTCCAAGTAATTACACAAATAATTCCTTAATCACAATTTGAATGCATTATTCAAAGAAAAGTCTAGGGAGCAGGAAGGATGTGAGTATGAGAAGAGGGGCGTCCCTCTTGAAGAAGGGCTGTTAAGCTAGGGGAGGTGACCTTCAAGAGCAGTGTGAACACATGTCCGACTCCCGAATGTTCATAACTAGATGACAGCTTTGTCCTCCTACCCAACCCCAATGCAGCTGTCACTCAGAAACTTCTGTTCTCACTTTCAGCGTTGCAACATGGAATCGCTACCTAAAGACACTTGTTTAAAACTTCAGACAAAAGTCAACTGTTTCTGGAGTTTGCTTAAGGCACTGGATTTCTTTCCTCTTCTTGATCTGTCATCTTCAGTCCCTGCCATTTAGGTATCACCATTCACTGGCCAGTGACATCTCTTAGGATGTTTGCAGTCACCTCTCTGCCTTTAGGATTGACAAATAACAGTCCCCTCTGCTGTCTGTCAGCATGTTCTCTTGTAAAACATGCAGGTATCCAAGCAGTTTGTATTCTTCCTTTGGTAACACCTATTTATTCCTTAGGCTCACTTAGGTCTCTTCAGGCAGAGGACCTCTACATCTCTCCTTCAGTATGCCACATCGACACTATTAGCCTTGTGTTAATTGTGTATAGAGAGCCAGACAGCCTAAAACTTGGGGAAATACATGCAATACAGTAAGACATTAGTTGTGTATCACAAGAGTCAAAGACAGACAAGTCCAGCAGAGGCGGTGGAGGTGGTTAGCTGTATCTTGGTAGAGATTGAAGATTTCAGAGTGAACAAAAAATTAAGACACAATAGGACTTAATTAAGGAGTGTGGAAAGTGACAAATGCCTATTGTACTGACAATAAACAATTTCATGGTGTTTCACCGTGATTAGAGAAAATTTAAGTTCACGGGTATCTCCAAGTCCTTAAGAAACTTCAATATACTTGCATGAGTTGGTGTGATAAAAATTATATTTATTGATTGAGATATAAATATATTAATATATAATATGCATTATATATAGAAAGATTGTGTATGTGTGTGCATGTNTGCATGTTAAGACCAAGGAGTTGATTCTCTCCATTCTTGTTGGTTCCAGGGGTCAAATTCAGGTGCCAGGCTTGAACAACAAACCCTTTTACTCACTGAGTCATCTCACCAGCCCCAAATTTGTTTTATTAATGGGTAAGTTTCAAATTTTTCTTAAGATCTTATGCCCAGAATATATAGCATTAAATACTAAAACCTGAAAATGAGGGCTGGGGATACAGTTCAGTGGTTAAGAGCACTGGTTGCTCTTCCAAAGGACCCAGGTTCAATTCCCAGCACCCACATGGCAACTCACAATTGTAACTCCAACTCCAGGGGATCCAACACCCTCATACAGACATACATGCAGGCAAAACACCAATGCACATGAAATAAAAATAAATAAAAGTGTAGAAGCCTGAAAAATGAATCAAAACAAAATACTAAGATTTTAAACTAAATTTAGAAATAATATGTATATATTTGCTATGTCAAATATTTGAAATATTTAGGAAGAATAGGCACATTCCAATATATATATAAAAAAAATCAATCGAATTTCACAATTCAATTTAAAGGTGAGTTAATTCATTTGATATATGATTATAAGTTGAAAACTATAAGAAAATATGACAAAGGCTATAAACAATACAGTTAATTTTTATGATATTAACAAACTTTTGTGGGGGGAAGTTCATACCCCAGTAAACATGTAGAAGGCAAAGGACAACTTGAAGGAGTCGGTTTTTTTCCTCTCACTATGTGGGTCTTGGGTTTCAAACTCAAGTTAAGCTGTGTGACAAGCACCTTTACCAACTCCATCCTCTCGCTGAACCAGCTTGAGATCCATCACATGTAGACGCTCCCTCCTTATTAGATTTAAGGAGTGATAGATGAACTTGGGGATGTTTTTTCTATCAGTCAATTGAAATATTTAAAAAGGAAATTTAGTACAGCTTTAAAAATACCTTAAAATATTTAAGGCAGTTTAATTCAGAAGTGAAAAAAATTCTCAAAAGCAGTTGTAAAAATCTGTGCAATGTACAAATAGAATAACAAGATGTGTAAGTTAAACCTAAAAGCTTGAGGAAAAATTAGGTTGTGGATTTTGTGAAACTTTTTAATTTTGATAGATCAAGTATTACTTTTTAAGACCTTTAAATCTCCACAAGAGCCAGAAAAATTCTCATTGAGAACCACATTTATTAGTGACTTGTCAATCTCCTTTATTCTATGAGTACTTTGGGAGGTCAAGGGTCAAGTCTCACCAAAGCATTGTTTTTATTGAGCTTTTCCATCAACCATTTTACCTCTTTCTTCTACNGAGTGGCTTCCTGCTTTGCCTTNCATTTGGATTGCATACTAAGATAATATCACTTGGTTTTTATTCCAGAAAGCTGTAAGGCAGAAGTAACCTGGAAANGAGCGTGTTGAAGAAGTTACCTCAGAATCTTAGGGGGGAAATCTCACAGAGTCCTACACCTGGTGAAGAGCTACAGCTAATTAATAGCTGCTAAGAGNGAGAGTCAGACTTCTCCAGGCACGAGCCGTCGGATGGATAGGTTGTCCANTCCGGAGGGGTGAGCCGTAACACATGTACATCTGAACAACACTAAATGCACTCAGCAGGCTGTATTCATATGCGTGAGTGTGTGTGTTCTACAATAAAAATTGAAGAAGAAAAGGTCGTGAATTTGAGAGGTGGGGACACAGGAGGTGTTAGGAGAGAGAGAGGGATGGAAATGATGTAACTATAATACTCATGTAAAATTTCCAAAACATTATGTTAAAAAATAAGCATACGTAAATTTAAATATGCAAAAAAGAAAACAGAAAGAAAAAAAAAACTGTCTTAGAACCTGTGGGAAATATTTTCAAATCAAGACACCTTAAGCATACTTCTTAGTTCTTGAGTCAGTCCCCTGAGAACAAAGCAGGCTCTGAGTCTATCATGGATATAGCAACTCTGAGCTTATTTTTATCTCCTTTGTAAGTTCAGTACCCTACACTGGAGTGGCTAAAATAGTTGAGCATATTTTCCAGTCCTCTTCAATGATGTGNCCCACAGAGCCTGCGATTTTCACAAATCACAAATGATCCAGCCTTAATAAGTCAGGCAGGCCACTCACGAAAACGGTTGACTAAGAAGAATCTTTAACTGAGGCACAATTACGCTCAAGTTCCAGGGTCAGGAGNCTGAGGAGCGGGCTTGGTAAGACAGCTGCTTATCAGGCATGAGGCCCTGTGCAAAATATGAATTAAATAAAATAAAACCAAATTAGAATTAAAAATAAAATNGTAGATTCAGATTTCATCATGACTTTTCATGGGTTCAGCCCCTGCTTTCTTGTCCAGTCTCTTTGGCAGTCAATCAAAGCTCACCTCTACGAGGTATGGGGTTAGTCGGGCCTCACAAATAAAGTGTGTACTGAGCCAGACAGACCACGTGGACATCAGACTTGCGACTTTGGCCCAGGTAATGCTAAAACAACTGGCAGGAGGGCAACAGCCAGCACTGGACATGGGACAAGGTCAGTGGTGACTGGCAGGGCGTGGCTTGAGCAAGCTCTTAGAACAGAAGGGCACACGGCCTATGCTGGGCTTTGTGGGCCGGATGTGTACAGGGGGCCTCTGGGCAGCTGCTCTCANGGTGCCANAGCAAGTGGGACAGCTGCAACAGATAGCCAAAGAGCCACCTCAAAGACACACTGTGCCCAACTTCAAACATGCAGCCTCACGCAGACAGCTGAAGAACAGCAGCAGCAGTGGACAACAAATGGACCCCCAGGACCTTGGAAGGGAGGCTGGGATGACTATTGTGCAGAGTCACACAAAGCTTTGCTGGGCAGCTGCACTCACCAGCCTGCTAAAAGAGATCTTTACATGTGAATGGCCTGGATGGGGCTCTGGTCACAGGTCACACAAGCATTTCCTTAGCCCAGTCAGAGGGAACAGCAGCTCTGAAATCATATCAGATAGTGTCCGGAAGGACAACCCAAACAATTTTGCTGTGTCCCTCATCTGCTTGATTTCCATACAGTGCCATCCAAATCTGCAGCACCTTGTTTTGCTGGTGACGATCGTGGACAAGACTCCAGCTTTGGGGCAATGGCTCGATCAGTAAAGTGTTTATTGNGCCTGCATGAAGACCTGAGTTCAATCCCCAGAACCCATGGAAAGCCTTTAATCCTACCACTAGGGAGGCAGAGACAGGGGGATTGCTGGAGCTCACTGGCCAGTCATTCTAGCCAAACTGGCAAACTGGTTCAGTGAGAGGACCTATGTCAAAAATATAAGTTGAAAAGTCATAGAGAAAGACACTTGACATCTACCTCTGGCCTTCACATATACATGCACACATATACATGCACATACACATGCATGCACGCGCGCGCGCACACACACACACACACACACACACAGAGAGAGAGAGACAGACAGACAGACAGACAGAGAAGATTCCAGCAATATGGCTTTCCACCTAAGTATGCTGAGGCAGGTACAGATACTATCTTCTCTGCTTCATTTGCAGGGCTGTATTTGTGTCTTTCTTAAAACTGGACCCCAGAAGAAATGAGCCCTCTTGGTAGACCCGTGCTTGCCACTCAGATGTCTTATGGGGAGCAATGGAGGTTTGTAGGAGGAAGGCATACAGGGATGCCACCACTGAAAACTTTGATTGAACTGTATTAGATCCCTCAGAAAGGTATCTGCCCCTGTTCTCGGTCACTGTCATGTTGTTGTAAGCACTCAACACTGTGTCACCCATTTCAAACCCATGGACGTGAGGTGCCGGGATCACTGTAGTTTGAAAGCTCATCAGACACTTTTTCTCAGCCCTTCAGCTTGTGGACTTCCTTGACACGGTTGAGAATGCCTGAAAACAGCTCCAGTTGGAGGTGGTTGGTTTGTTTGTTGGATTGTTTGTTTGTTTGGTGGTTTGTTTTCTTCTACATTGTTCTCATTTTATTAGGGCCAAGCTGGCAAACTGTTGCAATGTCTTCCAAGTGTGGGAGGCTCACACTCCACCCTACCCCACTACAATCAACTACAAGAAAATGTTGGGCTGGCCTTCCTTCAATCATAATGCAGTCACACGCAGTGCTCAGGAAAAGACAATACATTAATTTCTTACTGCAGTCAAAACCAAAAAACATAGCTCTAGACATTTGAAAGGGAAAAAAAAATATGTTCAACTTCTTTTCAAGAGTCTAAGAAGAAACACACAGGTAGAAAACAGTTTCTCCCATGCCAGAATTTCTGATATCCTCCCTGACNAGTTCCATATTCATGGTTTTGTCATTCTTTACTGATATTTTTCTATTTTGAAACTTCGATTTTTTTTTTCACTTTCTAACATGTATATTTTAATTCCACTCCAACTCCCCTGCCCATTCATTAGGCAACTACCTGCTGCAAGTCTCAGAAACATGTTACCTTACCTCAGTTCCCATGCTGGGTTTGTACTCCCTAGGCCCCTCAGGGTATTTGGTGAGCAGGAATTTAAGGGTTTATCATTAGAGTCCAGAGACACCAAACACAGTTCTGTTCTTCACAAGTTTTAGATGCCGAAAAGCAGAGGGCAAACAAAGTGGGACTCCTCTGGTAGCTTGCTTGCTTCCTNAGAGTTATGCTAAAGCTATATATAACATTGTCACCATTTTGAAGTGCACAACCATATGGCATTAAGTATGTTCATGACACTGGGTCACCATTTCTACATGTCTGGGGAGTTTTTAATCTTTCTAAATGGAAGTTCTGGCTTTTGCTTGTTTGTGGCACTAAAGAGGCAAGTGCCCCACCACTGAGTTCCATCCCCAGCCCTAAATAGAAACTGTCACCACGAAGCAATATCCTCTTGCAGCCNGTGAGAATCTGTGTTTATTGTGTCTAAGTCTCTCCTCTAAGTTGCTACACTGTATTTGTCCTTCCGGGAGTGGCTCATCTGATTTTTCTCAGCACAATGTTTTCAAGGTTCATCCNTGTTGTAGCTTGAGTCAGGGTTTTCCTCTTTGGGTGGCTATGGTAATGCCACACTGTGTTTACCCACTTACTTGTGCATGGACATGTTTCCATCTGAATTAGCCACTCTCCTCACTGCAGCAACAAAATGTTCAGCAGAAGCTGCTTAAAGGAGGAGGAGGAGTTTGTTTGCACAGAAGATTTAGGAGATCTGTCCATCATGTCAGAGAAGGCGTAGTGTCTGGGGACACAGCTTGTTACATCTGGCTGGAACAGGAAGAAAGATTGGGCTACAAGGGAGGCTCATTCTCCAAGCAACCTGCTTCCTCCAATTAGGCTAAAGGCAGCTCTTACAGGTATTACAGCATCCCCAAACAGCACTGTGACCTCAGGACAAGTGCTCACGCACAGGAGCCTGTTAGGGACATCTCACATGCAAATCATAGCACCATCCTGTTTCCTTGTGTGAGCTGCCCTGGCAGTTGCCTTTTGAGGGTAAACAGCTGTGGTCTGACTTGCNACAGAAGTATGTGTATAGGGGAAGGATTTGTGGAGTTATTTTAACTAAACACACAGTATACAGAATCCTTAGGTGTATGTGAGTAGCTATTAACTTTACACTCTCTACTCTCTCTCTCTCATTACATTTCAAATGCTATTTTAAAAATCAGAACATAGCAGAGAATTTATATGAAGAATCATTAGATACACTTNCACAATTTCATGTCTATTAGAGGCAGCCAATATCGCAAGAAGCCCCATCCAGACATTAGCCACAGGCCCTGGGAGTCTTTATATGATGCCAGACAGGAGGAAACCATTGTTTCAGTACAAATATACAATTTTCTGCATGAATTACATAATTTGCCATGAGCTACCCCCTAATTTGGCATTTTGTGATAGAAATGGTACCTTGTGGATGGAGATATAGTCCTTTTTCCTTTTAAACCATAGACATTGAGCACAGTCATAACTACTCCTCAAANGATCATTTGTCAGCTGACGTCATCAGATTGTCTTCAAGCCCCACCACACCTCCAACCCCACTGAGTTCTTTTCTCAATGGAGGACTTTTCTTCTTGAGAGCCACATCTGCAGTAAGTCGGCAGGTAATGGGGAGACATTCCCAGCTGCCAACTTTGTTTCTCTCCACTTTCTTGCTTCCCAGCTCCTCTGAGTCCTGCTCCCTTTTCTGCCAGCCCTGGACTCTCAGCAAATACAAAGCAAGTCTCTTACCCATCTGTAAATAGAGAGTTTTAACANCTGTAACCTCAGGCCACTTTGGGTCCAGGGGGGTGCAATCACATTCTGTTGACCGTCATGAAATAAGGGTGGTAGCTGTGACTTCCTAAACATGTACTTTACTCATTGGTCTAGGGACAGGAAAACAATGCCACATATCTGTGTCCCCTGGCAATAGGAGCTTGATATGATGCTGTGAGCCTATCTGCTGGTTTGGCANTGCATCCTAGTGAGCAATGTGGAGTGGTGGGTGGAGCTTTGCAATGAATGAGAACAGGGATTGCTAGAGTAGACTCCATATTCCTTATTTGGAAGTCATAGCAGTCCCTAGTCAGGGTTCCCAGACACAGAGCTGTTAGGTATCAGTATTCTGCCTCCACCCAAGTCCCCTAGTGATGCCATAGTGGCTCACGTTACTGCATGCTGGGAAACTCTAAACACCTCACTCAATCACACCATAATTACAGGAATTCTATTCACACCCNTTTTTGCTGATGAGGAAACTGACGCTTGACAAGGTTGACCTTTCTGTGATTGCCCAGCTCAGGAAGGGCAACAGTGAGATCCAAGCAAGGTNCATGAAATCCAAGCTAGCTACCCTTCCAACTTAGTAGGACTCATTACTAAAGGTTCTTTGAGTGTCCTAGGAACCACATCATGCTCAGATGCAGGTCTTTGGGTTTCCTGTGCCACTCCCAATGCCTCCTCTCCTGTGCTGTCACAGTCCCAATGACATGACTCTGCTCATCTCTTTTACATCAGCACACACTTGACCTCAGTTCTCCTCCATGGAGTCTGTTTTGGTCTTCATGTTTTCCTATGGGTCTGTCAGCTTGCCAGACATCCTGTGGTGTGAGCCCCCACTCCCTTATATTGTGAAGAAATCCAACTGATCCGACTGTACCTGCCCTCACTCTCTGCAGTGTCTAGAACACACCGTTTTTTTTTTTAACAAATGACTCTCCTAACAACCAAGTAACAAACATAAAATAAATCATAAGAATAAACTAGCTGCCCAGTGAAATGGACTTGGGATGAGAAAACTCCTACTCCTCCCTTTATTTAGTTATTTTTTTATTTTAATGGTACAAATTTGGGGAGTATAGTGTCATAATTTGATACATGGACATAGTATGTTGATCAAATCAGGAGTAGTTAATATTCTCCTTAGACTTCTTTCTTCCTTCTTCCTTCTTTCTTTCCTTCTTTCTTCCCTCCTTCCTTCCTTCTTCTCTGTCTCTCTGTCTCTCTTTCTTCTTTCCTTTCTTCCTTTCTTTCTTTCTTGTTGTTGATAAGAGTGAATCCAGGGCCTCGCACATGCTAAGCACATGCTATGTTGACATACCTGTCTTAATGGTTTTTCATGAGTATATAACATCAGTGTGGGGTCTTTCTGCACTGCCGAAGCCTGCTCAGCTCTTGGTGTGCTTACCTCAAGGATCTAAGGCACTGGATGNTTAATGGTCACCAAGCCATCCCTAACCAGTGGCTTCTGAGTTCACTGTTTCATACCCAAGAAGGTAAGAAAACATACACAAGGAGTGAGGCCACTACACATAGATTCGTTAAGGAAAAGTGAGAAAGGGGTGGTGAAATGGCTCAGCGGGAAAAGGTGATCGATCGGTCAGTGTAACAGTCTGAGTTCAGTTCTCAAGACCCACGTAGTGGAAAGAGAGGACTGACTCCTGCAAGTGTCCTCTGACCTCTGTACAAATACTGCAGCATGCAGCTTCCAACACACACATACACACACACACACACACACACACACTAAACAAATAAATAAAAAAATGTAATGAAATAGGAAAAGTGAGAAAGAACTCCTGAGAGTAGGAAGGGTTCTAATAGAGAAATTAGGCTGAAAACCCCACCCAGTGATCTTTTATGGATTTATGGAAAGAACAAGATGGAGACTGAGATACTTCGTTGAAACTGGACAGTTCTTGAGAGCTTAAGAGCCAAGTCAGTGACAATACTGCATAACTCATCCATTCAGGGGATGGGTCCTGACTATGGGACCTGACCATCCAGGGATCCATCATGAGCCCTACCTTATACTGTATCAGGGCAGCCAAACTCCTGCCTCAGAATTTGTACTTATTTATGGGTAAGGTGATATCTCAATTCATGTATAAATTGTATAATGACCAAGTCAAGGTAATTAACATTTCTTTCTCATTTCTTTGTGTTTGGAGCCTTCCAGTTCCTCCTCCTCATTATTCATAAAATGCACATTGGACTGTTGTGACCTCTGGTCACCCCACTGTACTGTACAACACGAGAACTGTTTGCTTCTACCTAAACACGTGTTTGCTACCTATTATCTGGCTTCTTAAAGAGTCTGTAGACTCCACCACAATTTCATTTTCCTTGGCCCACCCTCAAGATTGTGCTGACCACTTAGAGGCCACTGCCACCTCTACTGTCATCTCTTAGCTCCCTGACTGCCCTAGTCACAAAGGTGGAGTGTTGAGTTGAAAATCCAGCAGAACAGAAAAAAAAAAAATCACAAAAGCCTCCCCGACTCCTCATGCCCTGAGTAGTCTTAACTATGGAGTCACAGAAAGATCAGCAAGGCTTGCTTCCCTGCTCACTTCTTACAGCACAGATGGCAAGAGCACATTGTGTGTGTGTGTGTGTGTGTGTGTGCGCGCGCACGTGCCCGCACTTCTGTGAGTGTATGCGTGGATTCATGTATGTGTGCGTGTGTGTATATTCCTAAAGCAAGGACAATGGAGTAATTATTGTCTGATCTTTGCATTCTGCANAGAAAGCAAGTGATTTTTGTCTCTCTTTAGGGCTGGAGAAAGGGTTAAGTGCAGGCCTTTGACCTATTGCTTTGTGGGTGGCCCCAGTATCCACTGTGACCCAAGGTTGGCCAAAAGAAAAGGAAATGAATACCAAGGTAGGGGTTTGTGCTGAACTTAAGCTTGAGCCCCCCTTTCCTCCCCCCAAAAAAAGAAGAGAAAAAGAAAGAAAAGAGAGCCCTGGAGCATATTTCTTCCTCGGTTAATTAAGCACAGACAGGGGATTTATGNGTCAGTGTGTGGAAACCAAGCAGGCNTTTTCCATTTTTTCCTTACCTATGGCCATGGCACCGGAATGTGGTGGGAGCCGGGATGTCCATAAATAGTCTGGCTCCAGCTTCACAGAGACAGTCCCTTTCACAGGCACAGGGTTAGCATGTGCTAAAAATGACAATGCCATCCAGTGTCAATAGTTCCAGGGAGACCCTTCATTCCTAGTTACAGCAATGAAACCGCTGGTGGGTGGTCCCTGCCGCTGGTCGCCTCCATTATCATCTCATTGTGGCTGTGAGGCCCGGTGTACTTTGGAACTCTCTGGCATTTTAAAAGCCTTTCATGCACTCGAGTGGCTTGACATTCATATTTATACATCTTGCTTGCATGGCAGCCCAACTTCTATTCTCGGGATCCCCGTCCTTTGTGTCTCCCAGGTCACACCCCATTTAAGCGAGGATTGTAATACACCCTGAGAACATCGAGCCGCCATAATTCAGCTCTGTGATCCAGAGTCCTCCTGGGGTTTCACACTCGGACTCTTGATTCAAAGTCAAAGTATGGCCTGGGGTAAACTCCTTGAGTTGAAATAATTTTGAGCTTAACTTTAGAAAGGGGGGTTTCCTATGGAAATAAAGAAAATTTTNTAGCTATTGGGGGGAAATATATGTATCACTAGCATATTAAAAGTGAGAGTGGCTTGTCTGTATCAGAAGGCTGGGCATCACACCAGACTCCTTTACATTTGGTGGGTTGTGAATTCTGCTTAGCTTTACCTCACCTGAGCCTCTGGGCTTTACTCTTTTGCATTCTGTCCTCACCAGGATGACTTTTCAGCAGTGACCAGGCCAGCTTCCCACAGCCTCCACAATAAATAGCAGCTTTCACAGAGTTGTCTAGAAGAATCTCCACTGCTTGGCCCCTGTGGGCCTTATCTTCCTTCAGATAGGTACACCCACTGTTTTCTGTAGCCAGGTACCTGAGAGGGCCTGGCTTATCTGTACCACACCTCAGTTTCTCTTTGTCTTCCATTTCTTTGGGCTTCTATTCCTCCTTGAAATCTGGAGATGTGAAAGTCCCCTCCCTCCCAAAGCATTTCCTTTTGGAGGTCTCTGAGGTTGAATTAGATACCCTGCCCTTATCCCAACATGGTCCTTCCTATACCTCACAGGCCCTGGGACTTCCACCGTAAACTTGCTGGCCTGCATTTCCCACAGTCCACCAGTCCACCCCTTGAGAGCAGGAAGTATCTTTTCTTTCTCTGGATCTTTACAGACCTCACAAGGCTGGTCTACACAGAATGAGCAAGTGGTTGGTAATCAAATAAACGCCAGTAAATCATACTTGAAGGAATCCGTCCAGGTGATTGTATATGTCAGGAGTCTCAACCCAACAGAGTAATAAATAGCTTTTCATCAGCCCTTGGAAGGATATGAAGAGCAAATGACATTCTAGCCAGGAAGCTCTGAGACATGGAACGACCCAGCACTTGTGAAGTGACAGAGATCGGGCACAGTGCTGATTCTAATTGCCGATGGCATGGCATGCTGGCTACTGTTTGCCTGGGCATAGGTTCGTTTGTTTGCTTGCTTTTATAGTTCATGTACCATTNCCCTTGTACAGAGATGAGTGGTGGCCTTAGAATCCTTCCTTCCTCCAAGGCCACCAAGGGTCCCAAGGAAAATTTTATACCAAACAGTAGAACAAGTGAGTCCCAAGGAGACCCCAGGAAGCAGGGAGACGATGTGTACATTCATNGTTTATCCTTGAAATAGAACCTCTAGCATTCATGGTGGCGTTTTTCCCTACTCCCTTCATGATAGCACTTTAATTGGTTGCTTATTAAATATGAAAATATGCTCTTGTCCAGCCTCTGAGTGAAGCCTGAGAGTCGGCCGGGTAAAATATTCTGACAAGAGAGTGTGGATAGATTTTGTGATGCTCAGACAAGCAAGTTCCTGTATCTTTCCCCACACTGGGGTACCAGGTACAGCAGGCTGGCAGCCTCTCCCTGGTCTTTGGATGTCCTTTAAGGGTTACATGGATGCTTGCAAGATTATTCTAATGAATTCCCACCATTTATTTCAAGCATTTACTGTAGGTGGCTTGGGGAATTTTAAGTAACATGTAAACTATAGACAGACCACCTGCCTCCATGCACCACATANACCCAACACTGGCTTCACATTCACACAAGATGGGATAAGGTATAGTTCTAGTTACCAGCTGCTCAACAAGGCCATGGGAACACTGGAAACACCTTGTTGGGGGCCCTCTTCATAGTGTGACCTGACTATCAGAATATGTCCTAGACTTACACTTGTTATAGATGGCTTCACCTAAAGATCCTTCCTGAGACACCTTTTGAAGGATTCAACAGTAGAGTATGAAAAAGCATGGTAGACAATTTAAAGCCTAACAGCGTAAAATATTAACATTAAACTTCTTCTCAAGTCCCATTGTCCTCTTGCAGTACTGTTCAGCAAGCACCGACTCACTTTCCTTCAGGGATAGAATTTCCTCCGTGTGAACTCCTAATGCAGCGAGAGTCTCCGAATGCCTTTGCTGTTACCNACCTTCCTTTAATTTGACTGCTTTAGCGTTTTCAGGCTTTGCTGAAGGTGTTTTCACCACACAACACCATCTTCATAGCTCTTGGCACTACCTAAAATGNCCTCAATGCTGGACTGGTCCCTGGGGACCAGCACCTACCGTNGGTGTGATCTGTGCCTGTAGGAGTTCCGTCTNCAGAGTACCTCCTCAGCTCTTANTTCTATACCCCAGGTAGACCTGGATGCACTCCCTCCAAACCAGTGAGGGCAACCCATGACCCCTAGTGTTAGCCAAACAAAAGCTTCCCTTCGGACTAGGAGTGAGTCATGTTTAAAGGTCTCCTGAGGCTCTCCTCAGACCCTTCATGTCCTTTGATCAGGTGCTGGCACATGGTGAACCCTCTCAGAGTGATTGTCACTCTGCTCCAGACACCTGTTCTGGATAATTAATCAACATGAACCATGAGAAAGAGAAGTCATATCTACATTGATANGTCAATGATCTTTTACTATTTCACCTTGAGTAGCACACTGTCACATCTACACATGCATGTGTGTATGTATTTATGTATATGCATATAAATGTATGTAAATGTATGTACGTACTCACAGTTCTCTGAGTACGACTACTTCTGGTGATGATGATTATGTGGAAGAGGCATATTCATCTTTATTCGACATGGTTCCATGGCTGATGGAAAGAAATATCATCTGAGACTGAGTCCATGGGATGTTGCAATTTTATAATCTGACAGAGACAAGGAGCAGATGCAGAAAACAAACATGATAGCTTCAAGTTTTTCTATGTGCCCTAAGAGATAAAACTGAGCATTGTAAGAGGAGAGGCCGTGGGCTGGGGTGGAAACAGGGCACTGCTTGAGCAAGGGAGTCTGTGAGGAGGTGCCGTGTGAGCTGAGGCCTGAAAGAGAGTAGGAGGCACACACAGACCTGAGGGAAGAATGCTTCATACCAGCTGGGTAGCAGGTGCAATGGTCTTAAGATGGGTATGAGTGTGGCTGAATGGACAGAAAGGCTGGAGGACACAGGGAAACACTGGAGAGGCAGGATCAGATCAGGGCAGCCATTTTGGATTCAATTTGAAGCCTAATTAAAAGACAGCACAGAGTATTGGGCATAGGAGTGACATAGCCTGATTTATGCTTCAGGGAAATCTGCCATCTGCCCTGCGCAAGACGAACAATAGGAGGCATGGTGGAGGCAGGGAGGCAGAAGAGAAGCAGCAATTTGGATGATGAGTGCTGATACTCAGGCTACAAGGGTTGTAGTACTGGGATGAGGTCAGTGGGGGATGTATTTTGAAAGCAGGATTGATAGGACTTATTTGTGCTCTTACTCTGAGCAGTTGGGTGGGTGGTTGTGACATATACTGAGACTGGGTGAAAGCTCAGTTATATTGAGAAAAAAAAAACAAAAACAAACAAAAAAAAAACAAGGTTCAGTGTAAGGAGCCTGTTAGTCATCTAAGAGAGGGTCAGGAATAGGCAGTTGTGTGTTGACTTGAGCTCAAGAAATATCAGAGCTACATAAGTCAATGTGATGGTTGGAGGAATAAACAGGTCCTGAATCTGTGGAAATGGGTGAGAGCACATTGGGAGAATGTAGGTGGCCAGAATGTGAAGAGCAGAGTCCAGAGTCAGAGGAACACAGCCTAGAGTGAAGCAGAACAGCCCAGGTAGTAGAGCACCTTGGAAGCCCCCAAAATGGAGGATTCCAGAGGCACTCACACCCTTGCCCAGTACTGCTGAGAAATCTGGGAGAAGGCAAAGATCTACTACAGGGCATTGGCACTGGTACCAGGGACCAAAGCCATGCTGGGTCAGTCAAGGGGACAGTGGTTGGGTTAGACTGTTTTTAGGAGAGTCTGTGAGGGAAGGACATGAAATCAATGAAGAAGACCCATCAACCTGGAGACTTTCCTCTTACGGAAAGCACAAAATCTGAGGCTGATCTGCATGGAAATACTTGTGAATAGTGACATCTTGGATATGGCCACGGGAGTTCAGGAAAAGTGCTCTTGAGCAAAGTAGATCAAGAACCAGAGGCCAGGGTGGGAGCTGGATTATTGCTGTGGAGGATGACGTGTCCAGGAACGATGGCCATGGAGGGGGCATTGTGAGCGCAGGAGGCAAAGTCTTCCCTGAGTGGCAGAGGTGACTGGGGTCTAAGGAGGAGGAAGGGAAGCAGATGTGCTGCTCATCTACTTCACAGGAAGGTTTGGAAAGAGGAAAGAGATGTCGGCAAAGAGACCAGGGTAGCCAGCACGCCTCTGAGGGCGTGACCCACAGATATAGAGTTACAGGGACAACTGAGTCCTCAGAACATGTCATGAACCTACTCACTCAAACTTTCAGATAGGCAAAAAGAAAGGGTAGAGGCATTTCTTCAGTGTTTTCAAGGATAGCTGCAGTGAGATACCTAGATGCGGACTTGAATTTGGCTGGAAGACACAAATCTCCATACATGCCACAGACTAAAATTTTTTGTGTGCATGTCTGGTGTGTGTGTGTGTATGTACTTGCTAGTGTGGGCGTGTGCATTTGTGTGCATGTGGAGATCAGAGGTCAAAGACAGGCAACTTCCTTGGTTGCTTTCTATTTATTTATTTATTTATTTATTTATTTATTTATTTATTTATTTATTGGTTTTTCAAGACAGGGTTTCTCTGTGTAGCCCTAGCTGTCCTGGAACTTGCTCTGTAGACCAGGCTGGACTCAAACTCACAGAGATGGGCAGGTTATTTATTTATTTATTTATTTGTTTATTTATTTATTTATTTATTTATTGGTTTTTCAAGACAGGGTTTCTCTGTGTAGCCCTGGCTGTCCTGGAACTTGCTCTGTAGACCAGGCTAGACTCAAACTCACAGAGATGGGCATGCCTCTGCCTCCTGAGTGCTGGAATTAAAGGCTACCACACCCAGCTTATTTATTTATTTTATTTTATTTAGTGTATTTATTTGGCAATACTGTGGATTGAACTTAGGGCATCTATATGTGAGGTAAGTGCTTTTCCAC
>LZPO01034894.1:159289-179600 GCA_001675575.1 Neotoma lepida | reverse complement strand
GATCGAGGTGGGACCCAAGAGGAGAAAAAAATCCCCTCACTGCTCTGTCAGGCTAGGCACTGCATTTCTGTCTAAACAAAACAAATTATTTTTTAATCTTTAAGATTTTGATCTAACATACAATTGCAGCCTTTTNTAGGTACCGTTTAAATGTGACTCATTGCAACTCAAATATTATTTTTACTGGGTGTGGTGGCACATGCCTGTAATCCCAGCACTTTCAAGACTGAGGCAGGGTGAAGAGGTTGAGGCCAGCCTGGGCTACATAGCAAGTGCTAGGCCAACCTCGGTTGCATAGTGAGTCTCTATCTCAATAGGGGGGAAAAGTCACCAAATTATTTTTAAATTCAAGATCCCAGGCTTCCTTAAATAAATAAAAAATAGTAATTTGGGTTAAAATATGAAGGTCATTCCAAAGAGAAATGACACACTGTCATTTTTATTAAAGTTATTTTACTTTCTATAGGTGCCACTNTTTACAAAAAAGAACAGGGTCCAAATAAATGGGGTGTCTTCCTATAGAACCTCCTCTTCTTGTCCCCAATCTTTCCAGGGAAGATGGTTGCACTGAGGGGCAGACTGAAGAGGTATAGTTTGATTGCTCATCCTATTTGGGGGACAAATACATACCTCTACAGAGGCAAGCACTCACCTACAGTAGCCCACAGGCCCTCCATATCAGACAGAGAACTAACTAGCATGCTTCTGAGTTTCAGGTCTCAAGACAGAAAACTACAAAGGCCTCCTTCCATTTAGTGCTTCTGAGAATAGCTGGAACCAGGCTCCTTTCAGTGGTCACTCAGCATAGTATTTGTGCTGAAAGGAAGGCAGGAAAGAAATAAAAGTGAGGATAATTTTTCATCTACAATTAGACATTGTTTGGGCTGGTGGATTGGCTCACTGGTCAAGAGAGCTTGCTGGGAAACATGAGGACTGGCGTTCACATCCCAGCACCCATATAACTAGCTGGACATCCCACAAAGGCCAGAAACTCCAGTTCTGAAGTATCTAATGCCCTCTTCTGGTATCCCCAGGCACCTGCACTCACGTGTGCATACACTCACACAGATACATAGTAGAATAGCTATTTCACCTAACGGTCTTTGTCAGAAGAAGACATCAGATCCCTTGGAGCTAGAATTACATGCAGTTGTGAGCTACCCATCATGGGTGCTTGAATGAAACCTGGGTCCTCTGAAAGCGCAACCGGCACTTTTAACTGCTAACAAGTCTCTCCAACCCCATAAAATAAATATGAAAATATTTAAATTAAAAAATTAGATCATTTCACTATTCATACTCCTTCTCATTGGTCCTCCCAAGAGTTGGAAAGGAGTTGCTGCTGCCTGCCAGCAGCGAAACCAAAGGGTTTGCAAAGTGTGTTTTTGCAGCATATTTCTGAGTTGAAGCAGGAGGGTAGGTCTAACTCAGGCTAAAAATGTTAGGATGCAAACTCAGGTTCATCACTGTTGCAGTCAGTAGGTCCAACATTCCAGCATGTCAGGCTGGGTCCATGATTTGTGTCATCACAGAGAACGATAAATCACATCTGAAGACAGAACAACTGGAATGGCCGCCACCATATCATAGATCATGATGTGCCCCATCTATTCCAAATGTTATTTACAGATAGCAGAGGTCAGGGGCAGCAGAGCAGAAATGGGTATTAATCTTTGTTCTCTCGAGGCTCTGCAGGCTCAGAGCTCCTGTGCTTCTGAGTCTTCCCGTAATTTCCAGCAATGTGATAAGCTCTAGTTATGTGCAGTCTGTCCAAAAGGGATCAAATGTAAATATTGCCAAAAAGAAAGTGTGTTTCAAACCCCATCAATCAAAGTCTTTGAGAACTCTTGTTACTGTAGCATTCTGGAAAGGATAGCTAGGGGAGAGTTTGTTCCAGAAAAGAGTGACTGAAGTAAATGTATGAGGCCACGGTGTGGAAGGCAGAGGGGGAGGCNGGGTGCCCACGGGAAGCTGGAGCAAAGAGGCTTTCCTAACCCGGCTCTCTGCAGCGGGCCTGCTCTTCACCTCTGCCCGCCTGGCTGCACAGATCAGGTGAGCACTTGTCAGGACCTCACTGACAACTTCTCAACTACAGACCCTAACCCCACATCTCATATCCAATCTAGTGAGTACTTTTTTTTTGCCTCAAAAACACATTTTAAAATGATAATTTTTGCTTTTGAAATGTTTTGGCTACGAGTAATTTAAATGATGATTGGCGGCGGCTTCCTGGCANTTCTTACGCCTGCTTAGGAATTCTTGCCGGGTTAAAAAAATAAAGAAAACTATAGATTTTGTTGGTTTCAAATGTGTCATTTGATTAAGAATCAGTTGTCCATATCTGGAGGTCCTGAATGCCATGCTGGATAGAAAATACTTGGGGGAAAGTGTGTCTGTAAAGAACTCATACAGGCTTTATTTTATTTTATTTTATTTTATTTTATTTACATTATCCCCTAAGCAATACAGTAAAATAATTATTTCAATAGTGCTTTCACTCTATATTGGGTTCTTAAAGTCATCTAGAGACGATTTAAATTATTTGGGGGTTATGTGTGTTATAGGCAAATATGTCACCATTTTGTACAGCACAGGAATGTCTACTGATTTAGATGTGGGAGTGTGNTCCTGGAGTGNGTCCCCCATGGACACTAAAGGACAACTTTACTAAGCTTAGCAATTAAATAAATCATTATGATGCCATTTCTACAAATTAAAATTTTATTAATTCAATTTAACAGTTTTCTTTGGGGACCAATAAAGTTTTCAATTCTCATCCATTTTTATAGATTCCTAAACACCCGTATCTAAGGCTGAAATCACAAACCCTCGAGAGTAAAAGCATCACGTGTGGAGGNGATGGGGATTCCATTCATCCAATGCTGCACCTCTGTGAACTAAGTCCCACTAGCTCTCTGGCCCTCTATAATTTCCTCACAGTTAAGCAACTAGAACTCATGTCAGTACCCAAACTGCTGTCCTGTGATACTCTTGGTAGTTGAGTCCTCTCTCAGCAGCCTTGAGTCCTTGAGNGGATGGTCTCTGCTGACCAGGGCTCCATCCTTCATCATGAATGCTTTGGAATTGACAGCCTGTCCACCTCTCAAGTGTATCTGTCACATCTCTATGACTGAAACAAACGGAAGGAGGGAAATCTTCATCTTGGCTCTTGGCTTCCAAGGTTTCAGTCCATTGCGCTGGGGACAGTGGCACGGTAGAGTACATGGTGGCGGGAGTGTGCAGCTCCCACATGCCAGCAGACCAAGAATTAGAGAGCAGCTGGAACCAGACGTAGATAGAGCCTTCAAAGGCTTCTTCTCAGTGACCTGCTTCTAACAGCCAGNCCCCAACACTTCCAAAAGGTTCTGTGGCCTCCTAAAATAGCACANCCAACAAAGACATGAGCCTGAGGAGACATTGCAGATGCAAACCAGCACATCCTTAGCTNGCTTAGGACTTAGGCCCGAGGCATGGATTCCTGACACGTCTGACCACAACAGAAACTAAGGGAAGGTGCAAGCACCTCNNTCTTGGCTCAGTTTGGAGAACGTGGTGGGGGGCATCTCCCTGGGTTGCCTCTCTGGCTTAGTTTGCTCTCAGAATAGTACAGAGATACAAACCTANTTTTTATCTAGTTAACAAACAAATGTTAACTAGAATACCCTTAGGTAAAATANACAGAGGCAAGCGCCCTTTCTGACCTTTTCCTTGTCTTAGGCTACGCTGGCAGGTCTCTTCTTGCTTCCTGTTCTAGTGAGGCGCCATATTGGATCTGCTACATGATTTCTGCCTTAGGCAGTTCACTGGGGTTGTGATTCTGACCCTGGAGTTTTGTCTCCATCTTCCAGAGTTTCACATACCACCTGTGGCTTTCTAGCTCTGTTCCCTATAGCTACCATCTATTCTTAGCCCAGCAGAAATATCACTCATCCAAATTCCCACCAAGATCAGATCCCTGACCCAAAACAATGGTGAACAACAACCAGATCACATTCATTGTAAAGACGATGTTCTGAGAGNCCCCTCACACTAGCTTCTGGCTTCCACATTCGCACACCACATGCATGCATGCACACACACACAATAAATCAAGGCAATCTTCCTCGCTGGGTGTAATGATCCATATCTATAAGTCCAGCACTTTGGGAGACTGAGGCAGGAGGATTGAGTTTAAGGTCAGTACCTGGTGTCTTCCAGGCCAACTCTGTAGAGAAAGACCCTGTCTCAAACAAACAAACAAACCTCCAAAATAACAGCAATAATAAAATAAAATAAAGGCACCCTTTCATGACTTCCATCATGACTGTCAAGATACTCAAGACAACCATTTTGTATTTTAGTTCCTCTTAACTTCTTCTTGACTTCCTGGTCATTTCTGGTGCATCTCTTTGTCCAACTGTCACATTCCCCTGNAGGCCACCCTAAATGCCCCATTCCTAGCTGTGAACTTGACCCCACCCTCTCCTCACTCTTTTTCTTCAGCTGATCTCTCTCCTTTTTTTTTGTCCAGTGTCCCAGCACTGCTAGCTACTTCCTTGTCTGTGAAGGATGCAGTCTCAGTGCTCTGACGCCCTAGGCTTTAGAAGATGACTCACTGTCTCCAAATCACCCTCAGCCATCAGTCCATTTGCCCTAGTGACATCCCAGTACGCTTGCTCCTAACTTTGTCCAGTTGTTTTCTTCTTTAAAGATCATACAAACCTTGGGGCTAGAGAGATGGCTCACTGGGTGACAGCACTTGCTGCACAAGCATGAGGACCTGAGTCCCATTCCCTAGCTCCCATGTTAAAAGCCAGATGTGGCTGCATACATCGGTAACCCCGACACTAGAGGAGCAGGAGGAAGCAGAGGCAGGAGGAAGCAGAGGCAGAAGGATCACTGATGCTGGTTGGCCAACCAGTCTAGCCCAAAACTATACACTCTACACTCAGTAAGAGACACTGTCTCATGGGAATAAGGCATAGGGCAATAGAGAAAAAGATCCAACTTCCTCCTCTGACCTCTGCATGAATATGCATGGGCCTGTGCACACGCACAACTTTTCAAAAACTTAAAAAGAGCTTTCCAAATTTTACTTATTTACTTTTATTGAAAGGGGGAGGTTTTATTTACCTTACACTTCCATATCACTGTTCATCATCAAAGGAAGTCTGGGCAGCTGATGCAGAGGCCATGGGGAAGTGCTGCTTGGTGGCTTGTTCCCCATAGCTTGCTTAGCCTGCTCTCTTTTTTTAAAGTTTATTATTCTCTCATACAATGCAACCCAATTGCACCTTGCCCTCCTTCTACTCCCCCTCCCCCAGATCCACTCTCCCCACCAGCCCTCCCCCAGAAAAGAGCAGGCCCTCCAGGGACATCAATTAAACACGGCACAACAAGTTACAATAAGACCAGGCACAAACCCTCATATCAAGGCTGGGTGAGGCAACCCAGGAGGAGGTAAAGGGTCCCAAGAGCAGGGAAAGGAGTCAGAGACATCCCCACTCCAACTGCTAGGAGTCCCACAAAAACACCAAGCTACGCAACCATAACATATATACAGAGGGCCTAGGGCAGATCCATGTGGGCTCTGTGATTGCTGCTTCAGTCTTGTGACCCCCTACTTATTTACTTGTAATTTTCATCTGGTGCTAGTGATAATTCCAAGGCCTCACCCCATACACTAGACAAAGTGCTCTACCTTTAAGATACACNTTAACCAAGCCATCTTTTAATCTAAAATGTGATTTATTTATTATAGTATCATAATACACATTCTAAAAATATCCCTTTTCCAGAATGTCAGCATTACAAGAACAGGGGATTGTATCTGGCTTTTGTTTGTTTGTTTGTTTTATTTTGTTTTTGTTTTTCTGTTACTTATATAACACAAATGTCTACAACAATTCATGAGATACAATAGCCACTCAACAAACATGTGTTAAACAAGTGAATGAATGATATCTCTTTCTGTGACTGNGGTAAAGATCTGCACTACAAGAAATCCTTCCTAACTACTACTACAGATTCTTGATGTCAAGTGTTAATGTCTATAAGCGGAACCNAAGGATCCCACTTGAAATCTTAGACAGACTAGTAGGTCCTTTGCTTCCTGGGCAGCTTTTAAAATGCAGTGATCTCATTAGCTGTGTAAACACTCCAGATGAGAGAAAAATCATCATCCAGGCAGGGTGTAGTGATGTGTGAACCTGAAATGGGGTTACCTCCATCTCAGAAAGCTAATGTATTGAACAAGTGCACCCTACAGGTTTCCCACTTCACTGGAACTCATCTTTGTTTGTTTAACTGAGAATTCGCTGATCGCAGGAGGAGCCACTGCAGATGCAATGGTACATTTACCTTTCTCAAAATGCTCTTCCTCNTTGTACCTCAAACAACTTACAAAAAGATGCCTATAAAAGAGTAGTCAGACCTGAACAGCTGCGATGGCAGGAAGAGTCTGTCTGCTTTGCTCTACTTCAGAAAACAGAGCTTCGACACACAGGTAGAGCATAGGGAGATGCTTCAGCATAGGAAGAACATTCAACAACAACGTGGATTTGAGATGAAATGAATACTTGGAATATAGAGGTCTCCAGTCTCAGGAAGAATANGCTTGGGGCTGACTGCTGNTTTCCAGGGATGACATGAGNATCCCTGCTATGAGAAAGGGGTCAGATAGGGTGACCTTAGAGGTCCTCAACAGGCTGGGATTCTGTTAGACCAATATNGGTTATAGTGAGTCAGATCCATAACTTGCTGTGTTTGGAGGTTGNAAAGAATAATACTATAGTTAAGAGTTACGAGTTAGGTATGAGATGTCCCAAAAAGCCATGTGTCANCAGCCCTAGTACTGTTGGANAGCCACATTTTGGGAGGTGGGGCTTAGTGGAAGGACGTTAGGTCACTTCCCCTTCCTGCATCTNTCCATTCCCCATCCATCCCTTGTACCCCTTCCCTGTGTCCCCTCTCCACCTCNCAAACACCATCTGCCTCACTGTGGCCCAAGGGAAGCAGGGCCAAGCAGCAGTAGACTGAGACTCCTGGAATCACGAACCAATAAACCTTCCTTCTTTTAAAGTTGATTGTCCCCAGGTATTTTGTCACAGCCACAGACAGATGACTAACAGCCACAGCAAGTTGACAGCTGATGAGTAAACTGAGGTATGAGAAAACTAACCAGATGACCTGAATTTTCAGAGGGAAAATTCATNAAAAGAACCCATATTTCTGAATTCCATTTTTCTTTCACATCAGTTATAATTAGCTTTCCAAGTGAAAAGTATCAATCAAATGTGAAGGGCAAGGCAGAAATGTTCCCATATTCTTTCTACTCAGATAAAAAGGCACTGGCTTCCTAGCAGTCAAAATCCACTTCACATAATCCAAATTAACTTAAGATAACGTCATGGGCATGAGCAGCCATTTTTAATTGCCTCTAGGAGTAGTCAGAAATATCTCAAAAGGGAGAAGATGGGGGACGGACACCATCAGTACCAGAGATTCTCCGGCAGCAGCATTTGGTGTTCGAGACCGATGACCTAGGAGCAAGCTGACCGAATAATAGAAAATCAGCACCAGTACCACAGACACACACCTCCCAGGGGGCTCTCTAGATAACACCTCCAGTCTCTTACCCCTGCCACCCCCTGCTCTGGAAAGGACCCTGGAAAACTGTCTTGAGTCTGTCTCTAAGTGACACTCGGGTCATCTTAAGGTGCCTGCTCACAAGTTGCTGTTANCGTTTGTCTCTCTGAATGTATTGAAAGGGGCTGGAAGGCCCCGGGGGAATAACGGTACCTCTGAGAGCGCCTGAACTCTTGTGCACATGCTCACACACGTAAACGTAATCCAAATCCAGAATAAATCTTTACAAGAAGGAAAGTGGGCTGCCTTGAAGATCTCTCCTGACGAGGTGCTTGGACCCTGAACTGGAAAACCACGCAAACCCATCAGTCCATGNATTAGGAAGTTCTTTTTAGTTCTTTTTTGTTTTTGTTTCTTGAGACAGGATTCACTATGTAGCCCAGGCTGGCCTCAAACTCANGGTCTTCCCACCTCGGTCTCCCTAGTGCTAGAATTACACATGTGCACTACCACACACGGCTTGAAGTCCTTTCTCTCTTATTTGTGTTTCCTGTCTGAGGAAAGGCTTTGGGAGCTCATATTAATTCTCCCTCCGCCTCTGCCCACGTCTCATGCTGAGTCGATACATAGCCAGACAGGATTAAACAGTGAACTGAGGTCAAATGTGCCTATTTCCCCTTGAGTGGNTGAGGTGGAGATTCGGGGAGGGGGCGGCAGTTGTCCTCTACTGTAGTTCCCAGAACAGCTATAATGTGCATGCCCTCAAAATTAGGGAGAAGTTGGCTGTGGTGATTGCAAAGTTGGCACACACCACCACTGGACACGGGCCCTCATAGGGGATTCTTAAAAAAGAAAAAAAAACAACACATTCATTTATTTATTTACTCATTGTGTGTGTGTACAGTGGATGCTCACGGCACTGTGCATGTGTGGATTTTAGAAGACAACTTCAAAGAACCAGTTCTCTTTTTCAATGTGGGTCCCAGGATTGAATTTAGGGCATCAGGCTTGGTGACCAGCATGTTTACCCACTGAGCCATCCTGGGGTATCCCCAGCCCACGTGGGGGATTGTCACTGTGCTCGGAAGGATTATTTAACTTATTTAGCAGGCTTGTTTCTGTCTTTCCCGCTGCTCCCCCCCCTCACGGTCCTCCTTGGGTGCTTTCTTTCTGTTCTAGTTGACATTGTTGCCGCTCTACGTCTGTCCGCTCTCTGAAGGGCACAGCCCAGAGCCTTGGTTGTTCAAATATCCTGGTGATGGGAGGGTAAAGTACTGTTTGCCAAATCACCAACCACTGGCTCTAACCAGAGGTATGTTTGAAGAAAAATACCAAGACCTGAGTCAGCAAGCCATGGCTTGGGGACCATTGAGGGCTGCCACCTGCTTTTACAAATACAGTTTTACTGGAACACAGCCATGCACATTTGTCTGTGTGCTGTCAATGGCTATGGTGGGTTACAACAGGCCATGTGGCCCACTGAGTCTAACTGGCCCTTTAGAGGAAGAGTCTGCTCACCTCTGTCTGTACCACATGAATACCGTATGGTAGAAATAGNTCTTGATAGGAAGGAAAAGGCAGCCAAGACCCAGCTCCATCTCTAATTACCTCTGTGGTTCTGGATGCATTGGATTCCTCATCCCCCTCCTCCAGCTGCTCCTCCTCCAGCTGCTCCTCCTCCAGCTGCTCCTCCTCCAGCTGCTCCTCTTGCTCCTCTACCAGAGAGTCCTCCTCCTGCTCCTCCTCTTCCAGCTGCTCCTCCTCCTACTCTCCCTCCAGCTGCTCCTTCTCCTCCTCCTCCTCCTCCTCTTTCTTCTCCTTTATCTCCCCAATTCCTCATTTGTAAAACAAGAAAGGCATCCTATATGTTTCTGGGGTTTTTCCTCAAGACAAAACTTCAATCAGCTATGAGTGTGACCTGCCCTGCTGCCTCCTCCTCTCCAGACAGTTGATAATAAAGCTTCTCAATTTGTAACCTCGTTAGGAACATCCCTTCCCTGTATTGCAAAGGCCCTTCCATCAGAGGCAATGATGCTCAAGCAGGTCCCCTCCCTGTTTCCATCTCCTTTCTCTAGGTGCTTACCTCGTGAGTGATCCGTCACTTGAGTCCCCGTGTGGTGCAGGCTGTGCACAGGCCCAAGTCACTCCCCACCCAGAAATATAGTGCAAAGCTTTGCTTCTCCATAAGCTCTCCACAAATACTTGGACAAAAACCAGAGTCCCGAAAGCAAATCCTTGACACTGCCTTTCCTCCTGAATCCCTCTACAGAATAGCTCTGGTGAGTCATTTTCCCCAGGTCCTAGGGCATTCAGGAATATGGTGTCAAGTGCAACAGCTGGCCATAACTTCCCTTCCTGTCTATTTTTGGAGAATCTTTGATACTGAGTTCAAACACTTACCAGGTGTCTAGCTGTGAGGCCAGCTGTGGGTTATTTGGCCTCTTTGGGCTGCATGCTGCTATATAAGCAGAGTAGAAATGGTGATGTCCACCTCACAGGCTTGCTCCAAGACTGCAGATGACTGACATAAAATGTCTGTGATATAGTTAACCTTGGTGGCCGCATCGGCACTGCAAAGGCTTTTCTAAGGAAGTGCCCCCTCCTGCACTTGTCATGTCCCTGTCTGTCTCCTTCTTCCTGGGCTAATGGGCTATTCTTCCTTAGGGGGACTGAGAAAGCCAGAAAAGCCTCCAGAAGATGTCACTAGGCTCTCTGGAGAACCAAAACCCCACTCCAGTTTGTAACACTTGTCACCTCTCTGAAGACACAAGAAAGTACAAGGTTGGTCACCTTGTGGGACATTGTGTTAGTTTGCATCACATCACTGTGACAAAATACTGGCAACAAAGAAGTTCTAAAGGGGTGTGGTGGTCTCAATGAAAATGGGAGGGCATGCCCTCATAGGGAGAGAATCATTGGAGGTGTAGCCTTGTTGAAGGAAGTGTATCACTAGGGGGTAGGCTTTGAGNTTTCAGAAGTTCAAGCCAGGCTTAGTGGCTTACTCTCTCCTTGCTGCCTGTGGATCCAGATGTGGAAATCTCCACTGCCTCTCCAGCACCATGTTTGCCTACATGCCTCTCTGCTTCCCGCCATGACAACAATGGACTAAACCTCTGAACTGTAAGCCAGCCTCAATTACATGTTTTCCTTTATAAGAGTTGCCATGGTCATGGTATCTCTTCACAGCAATAGAAACCCTAAGACAGGGGTAAGGTTTATTTTGATTTTGGCTTCAGAGTCATGCTTGCTTGGCTCTGTGACTTTGGGGCTGTGAGGGAGTATATGACAGAGAGGACCTGCTTACCTCATGACTCTGGGAAGCTAAGAGACAGGAAGGAGCTGAAGTCCTGGTATCCACTTTAATGGCATGCCTAACTTCCCTCTAAATCCTAGAGGTCCCACCACATTCCAACAGTGGCAAAGGCTGGTGACCAAAGCCTTTACACGTGTCCTTTGGGAGACATTCTAAAGTTCCAGGCATCTAACCTTCTGACAGTTCAATGCGGTGTGGTCATCTACAAATTTTGCGTTTGAAACTTACACAATTGGCTTACCAAACAAAAAAAAAACAAAAAAAACTCTTGTTCAAAAACACCTCCAAGATTCTAATACCATATATGCTAATAAAAAGTTTTAAAAAATCTCAAAAATCATCTCATAAAGTTTGAATTAAGCTTATGAGTTTGGGCTTCATTCACAGCTATCCTGAGGCATGTAGACCACAGGCCCAGACAGCCTTCTTTGTCTTCGGGGTACAGTGGCTCTCAGAACCTTGTTTCCTTATTCTTTGCTGGGTTTGCTTTTGACCTAGGTAAATCTAGACACTCCTTGAGGGGGATGTGTGTCCTGTATTTGCTGGGCCTGCCATAAGCAGAGCTTCCAGTCAGGGGCCAGTTCCTGAGCACATGAGTAANCCCCACTGATTCGTGGATGAGTTAATTGGGTATTGGGAAACGGAGACCCTGGGACATTCGTCTCCTCCCTCCTATAGAACAATAAGCACACCATGACCAGAGAAAAAGGAAACAGATTTCTGCAAAAGTGGACCAATTGACCAAGGCCAGGCTGCAGGTACCGATCCCCGCTCAGAGCCTAGGCCACTGCCGGGAGCAGTCACGCATGTTACCTCAGCAGCCCAGGCCACGCCGAGCTTTGCCAACTTACCTTCAGCTACCAGGGCCAAGTCACTTCACCAAGCAGCATTCTCTGGTCCCTATCCCTTCTTGACATTGGGAGTGCAGTGTGCAACTCCCAGCACACAGTAAGCAAGGTCAAGGAAACTCAAAAGAACAACCCCATCCCTTTGGCTAAGGAAGATGACCACAGCATGAGAACCATTTCTGGACTCCGATGAAGTGGTTGTATGTGGTTCTGTAGCTTTGTAGAAGTGTCTTTCCTCTTAGTGCATCCCACACCCACCTCTCAGATCTGCCCACAGCAGCCTGAGCAAACTCCACAGAGCCAAAGTGCATTGCTGGGTATGCATAAGACCTGATTGTTGGCTAGGATTGTGGTTGTATTTCAGAATATTTTTGTTATAGCGCTGGCAATGGAACCCAGGGCCTTGAGTCTTCTAGGCAGGTGCTCTACCACTTAGCCACACCCCCAGCCTTCTGTTGCTCCTTTCTTCTGAGAAGATCAGGAGTTAAAGTTCCTGCTACAGATGAGTCACACTCAAGTGACACAATGTTTCAGCAACTAGGACTGTGAGATCCCAGGACACTGTAATCTCCAGGACCTTGCCTCCATCCTTGACGTTGATTGCTAGAGGAAATACTAGATGGTTGTCCTTGGCTCTGTCTCTCACTGGCTGTGTGTTCATGAAGAGGATGAAGTTGCCCTGTTTCCCAGTTATCTCACAGGCAAATGCAACAGCAATAGCTGTAGCTATGAAGTTGTTAGAGGAACCAAATGAGGTCACACCCATGCGAACACTCTTGACCAGCACGAAGCTATACAAAGGCCAAGTGATGGAGTGATACTGTCCGGAGGAGGTGACGTGTCTGTTCTTTTGAGAGGGCGAATATCTTTTCTAGAAAGGGATCTCAGGCTGCAGGCTGGTGGTTGCTGCAGGGAGGGTAAAGAAGTTCCCCATGTTGCTTTAACATGATTTCTCAAATTTGGTTCTTGCTAAAGTCACAGAGTTTGAGCCTTCTAAACTCTTGCTTGAAACTTTAAATTATGTATTTCTNTTTATTTTCTGAGATTATGTTATTTTCCCCCTTCCTCGCTCCAAATCCTCCCTTGTTCTCTCACAAATTCATAGCCTCCTTTTCTTTAATTGTTTCTACATGCGTGCGTGCGTGCATGCGTGTGTGTGTGTGTGCGCGTGTGTGTGTGTGTGTGTGTATGCTTAAATGTATAATACAACCTGCTTGGTCCATATAATGTTACTTGTATGTCTATGTTTTCAGGCTTGACCATTTGGTACTGGGTAACCGACTGGTGTGCTCCCCCCTGAGGAAGACTGTTTCTCCCCGTTCTCAGCCTTCCTTAGTTGCCTGTAGTTCTTTGTGTAGGGTTGAGGCCTTGTGAGCTTCCCTCTTCCACATTAACCTGTCTATTGGTGATGTCCTTGTTCAGCTCACATTTAGGCAGCCATGTTAGTGAGATCNTATGGTGTAATGAGAGAAGAGGGCTATGAACATGAAAGCCTTCTCCAAGTACAGTCTCATGATGTAGCTTCTCTGACATTTCTAAGAAAACCAATATCACAGCAAAACCCTGTTTCTCCGGCTTTGCAGCCTTTCCACCCCTCTTTTGAATTGATCCCTCAGTCTTAGGTGCAGGGGATGGGATTGAGTTCTACAACTGCCTTTTGAGGGCTTATAGCTTCCTCTAAAGTCTTCATGTATTGTAAAAAGAAGGTTCCTTAATGAAAGCTGTCATGTTGAGTATTAATCCCCAACATTNCGTATGATGGAGGTTGGGTCTTTGTAAGGTCATGAGGGTGGGGCCCTATGATGGCAATGTGGCTTTGTAAAAGATAAAAGGAACATATGTCCAAGTCAACAAGCTTATCCTGTCTTAACCTTGTAGTGAGAGAAGAGGGTCCATGAACAAGAAAGCCTTCCCCAAGCACAGCCTTATTATTCTCTATAAGCCATCCGACCTGTGNTATTCAGTTATAACAATAGAAAGCAGACTATTGTAGTCCTAAGAAAATGAGCAGAAATTGTTCATTGCTGCTTTATAAGGAAGGGAAAAAGGAAAGAGCCCAGTNAGGGCATAGAAGGCCATATTCTGGTCCAGGTTTCCAAGAAGTACGTATGTCTCATCACCCCCATCCTCTGCAAGCTCTTCTTTGAGCAAGGTCTCCTCATCACTGAAGTGGTGATGATAAGCTCATGGTGTGTTCATTTGTTCAGCACCTATTTATCGAAGCCCTTTCTGTCATCTGCCCTGTCTGGGGCATGGAGGAGATGTCACCATTGAGAAAGGTGGCAGGATACGCTCCGGATGAAACTTGTCAGGTCTTTTAAACTAGAAGTGGGAACTGCTGTTTCATGTAACACCCACAAGTGAAATTACTCAGATAATACATTTATGGACATCACAAACCCACAGAGACAGACANATCTAGGTGGCATAGAGGTACCAACAGGTCCCCAGAACTCTAGGGACACTGTTTCCAGGTTTGTTATTTACTTCACTTTGCTTTTTATTTTAACGGTGTCTTCTCATCAGTGAAATCCCCAAGTGAGAAGGTCCTTGAGAGATACCCAGTCCCTAGGATCTAAGATCCTGGAATGTCTCCACGTGGCAAGGTTTGAATGTGGAGCTGCTACTAGAGGGTGGTGTTCCTGGAGAGGGCCTGGGAGCTCTGTGCTCTTCCTCTGTGACCCACTCTGTACACTCTTTATGGTGTCCTTCATAATACCCTTTGTAATCAGCCAATCCAAGCAGAAGAAAAGCTCTGGTCTGAGTGTGCTCTCCAGCCCCTCAACTTTATCCCTCACCCAAGGAAAGCTAGCCTGGTACATTCATCAGTCCTTCAGAATGTGTGGGAACACAAATCCCTCTTGGTCATGATGAAAGCACAGTGTCTGAATCCTTGGGGTAGAGAAAAACAGCCATTTTCATGGCTTTCTACTCCTTGGACTTTTCCAAGCCAGGTCCCCCAGGAAATCNTGCAGTCTCGCTTCCTTGCCTTTCCATACCCATAATTCTAAGCCAGGTGGACAGGCTGGACTAGAGTCACAACCTCCCCTTCCACCCCCCAGCAGCCCACTAAGGGAATCCTGAAGGTGAGGTTGGAGAATACCCAGGTCTCAGCATGCAGCAGCAGTAAGCAAGCCTTCCTGCCCGGAAATGCCGTGTCTGGAGGCCAAGCCTCAGAAGTGCTTGCTTAACTGGCCGGTGGCAAGCTCCCTTCTGGGCCATTCTACTGGGCGGCAGGTGTGTGGGGGCGGTCATCTGCCAACCACACAGTGGGCTGGATGCTCCGCTAGACCACCAGTGGTGAGGAGAGGAAGCAGGGTGTACATGAAGGCAGATGGGAAATGACTGTGGGGAAAAGGGCAGGTAGAACAAACAAGAGGTGGAAAAGACAGCCTTTGTGAAAATAAACAAGGGACAATAAACATCCAAGGTGACAGTGAGGAGAGAAAACGCCTCATCTCTCATTGGTACTCTCTACCAACTCCACACATCAGGGTTTGCCTTCTAGTCCTTGGAGAACCAAATGATGCAGGTAGCAAGGACTATGAAAGATATATTTTTGGAAAAGATAATTGAACTTCTTAAAGGTATACCTTAGAAAGGCTGAAGACGTGGTTCTGGTCTAAGGTAGACCGCTTGCTTAGCATGTTTGATGCCCTGAATTCCATCCATGGGAGGAAAGGAGGGGANGAGGGGGAGANAGAGAGAACCAAAGACTACCCAGAGGTGAATTATTTAACATCTGGGGATGCAATTAGAAATATATAAATAATCCAAATACATGGATGTCTTTAAGAGAGTGAAAGCACTCTGTAAGGTACTTTAATGAAGGAGACATAGCATTAACNATCTGTATCACTCCACAGAACATACACAATGCCAAGAGTGAATGAGTTCTACTATAAACTATGGAGTCTAGGTGACAATGACAGACATCCTACATTGTAATAAGCACTGTTCTGGTCTAGGAATGCACACNGTGACGGAATTATAGGACAGATGTACAGCTATGGATATTTAACCCAGATATCCAGGAGTAGTGGAATGGCCATGCCCATTATGATATTACTAGAGCGATTTAGCCAACCATTCAAGAGACAAGAATGGTGGAGGCTGAGGCTGTAGCTAAGTGGTGGCGTGCTTGCCCATCAAGTGCAAGGTCCTGAGTTCAACCCCCAATGCCAGAAAAACAAGTAATGTATTCTACACTACTATATGAAAACATGTACATAAATCANATTTGTCAACCAAGAGAAGCACAAAGTAGTAGGTACATACTGGTGTCAAAATGCAGAGAAGTGCAATTTCAGGGCATGGAGATAAACTTGGAAAAGCTATAAATAGGTGCAACTTTAACCCCGTGTCACTTCCCTATCGAGCCTTTAAGGCCACAACACAACTGAGCTTATGAAGGAGAAGACAGGATGTAAGTCAAGAGAACGTGGGAGATCCAGAATAGAGGAAGAATGGATTTCCCAGGGTCACCCATCTCCTGACCTTTGTCCTGGTTTTCAGCTCTCCTCTAGTCCCCGGCAGTGACCCCATCTTTATTTGTCATTGATATTTTTTCATCTTTGATGAGAAAGACCGAATGTCAGTGTTGTGTTGACACTGCCTATAACACGGATTCTGGAGATTTCCATGAGAGCAGGCCCCCTGTCCGAAGGCTCAAGCTCTCTCAGAGCAGACTTGTGTGAGAGAGAAAACACTCCACAGGCCCAGAGTCTGGGTTCTCCACTGGCAGCAGGTCCCAGGGCCCCTGATCCAAATGTGAGCTCCCCTGGTCCAGCCGCAAAGCATCCTAACCTCTCCAAGCAGCCCTCTGGCAGAGGAAAGCAACCTATGAGCTCAGGAAGCTAATGACCTTGAAACTATCCATTTATCTTGGCCTTCCCCCTCCGTGAGAGACGCCACAGAAGGTGCCAGTCTCTCTCTTTCTCTCTGAAGAAGAATGAACATCGCCAGAAAGCCAGGCCTCAGCCTCCCTTCTCCTCCTGGGCCAGGCCCAGGGCTGGAATATTGACGGAGCCAGAGGGGAGAGTAAATCACTCTCGATCATTCCTGAGCCCTCCACCTCGGGGAGAGCGCTCACCTGAGGTCTGCGTCAGAGCCTAATGTCTGTCGGCTTCTCCATAAATCTTCATAAGTAGGCAGTGTTGCTTCCTAACAAACCTGCTTGGAGCCAGAGACCGATGACAACTCTCCTAAGCCGAGCTGAGCTGGCAGCCAGCGGTGGACAGCACAGCCCCCAGCCACCTCCAGCCTCCCACCAAGAGAAGGAGGAAGGTGCCCACCACAAGGAATTGGAGGCTCTCTGAAACCATCGCTCCTCTCAGCTGCCCAGCATCTGCTTCGGTGGCTGCCCTCACCCTGGCACGGGGACTTCAGATTCCCGCTGGGCCCAGCTGAAGCCAAGAGCTGGCACCGTGAGACTCCCCTTTGTTCATGGCGTTGGCCACTTGGGTGTGGGATGTTTCCTCTCCTCTCTCCCGCAGCATTCAATGGGATTTGGGTTAAACACCAATTCTTGGACTATGGCTGGGTTGAGAAGGCGACTTGTCCCAGCCTGGAATACAAACAAATAAAAAGACCAAAATCAACAAAGAAAAATGAATGCCCATACTCTCGGAAAAGGCACAGCCAATTTGAAGATAAGGAACACCCCCCCCCCACTAGTAACTGCTCTTGCATTTGAGGAGTCCTCCGTGTGCTTTCCTTTCCTTCCCCACTAAAACCGTCTTTGTCTTCTTTAGTGGGCTCACACCATAGAGACCATCGGGGATGCCTTGTCTTAAAAGGTCTTGGGTACCACCTCATTTCCAGTGGCATCCAAAGGGGATGTTGGAGAGAGGGCAAAGGACCAAAAGCTGAAGTGATNCTCCCATTCAAATTGCTAGAATGGTTTTTTGGGTTTTGTTTATGGCTTTAAGGATTAAAACAATGTAATGTATTCTTGTCAGGCAAATCCACAGTTTTAGTTCAAATTTCCAAGGTACATGCAAAGGTGAGTCAGTTTGTTTGCTACTGTACTGATGTGTGAAAGGGCTAAATTAATCCTTCCATATGATGTCTGAATAGGTTATTATAAGGTGCTTAGAGACTTGGCAGGCTCAGCCCCATCTTTCTTTCAAGATGCTAAGAAAATAAATGTAAANGCAGAAAACACGGCATGTGGGGCATCTGCTGTCCAAATTCATAATCTGAATGTCAGTGCAGTATTGAGGAAAAGTTAACTCAAGAACAAGGCTACAGGGTCCTCACTGGAGCCGATTCTGCTTCTGACCCTCCAGTTAGTCTCATCTGATCCCAAGGGACTTGAGACTTGATCACCTTCCAGTCCTTCAGCCGCTTTGTCTTATTCGAAGACTGGATTTTTTTTTGTCTTCTAATGAAAACCAACTTGACCTCATTTTGAACCAAGAGGAGAATTTATTAAAAAGTTACTGGGTCATCTCACAGGACCCACAGGCAGTGGGGCCTCTCCAAGAGCACAAATAGGAACTGGGAAGTTGTCGAGAATTCCGGCTGTGCTCTGGTACTGTTTGTTTTTCTCCCTCCGCTGTCCACTCTACTGTTCTCTGGAGGCTGGCTTTCTCTCCTGCCCCTTCCACTCGGAGTGGGGGAGAGGAAACCGAACTCCTAATCGGGTTTTAATCCAGTTTCTCCATCCCATTCCACAATGAGAGAATGGTCACCCCCAAATTAGAGTTTCCCTCTGATTAAAAAAAAAACAGAAGACAAACATCGACACCCCTGAGCTCCTTCTTGTGACCCCCTTTGAACTGGTTGCTTTTGTTCCTTTCCCAAAGCATCCTGTTCTTGTTCTGTGAATGTGATGTTTCTCATCTCTCATTTATGACACTAATCTGCTGAAGCTCNTGTTGTTNTTTATTTAATTTTCAGCTCTCTATTTCATGCCTTTCAGTCTCTCTTTTCCNCCCCCCTCCCAGGTTCAGTTTATTGGATTTCATTCTGCTCGTCTTAATGCTACTCATTAAACTCTGAGGTCTGGTCTATTTCTAATCAAAGGTAGATGTATTGGATTTATTTGTGGGTAGCTGGGTGTCTTTCCGCTGCTGTGGTATGCATGTTGTCTATTCTCCTGCTCATTTACAAAAGACATTGCTTGACGGGAAAAAATTGTAGATTTGAACACCTGGAGTTTTTTCATTTTTATTATTTGTGTGTATGTGTGTGTGTGTGTGTGTGTGTGTGCGTGTGTCAGGGGTATATGCATGTGTGTGCAGGTGACCACAGAACTCAGAAAAGGTCATAGGGTCTTCTGAAGCTAGAGTTACAGGTGGTTGTGAGCCACCCAGTGTGGGTGCTGGGAACTGAACCTAGTCCTCTGGAAGAGCAGGATGCACTCTTAACCACTGAGCCATCTCTACCATACTGTGAGCATTTGCTAAGTGAGAGGCTTCACTTCAAAACAAGCCAAGGAAGAGGTAGCTTGCGGCAGCACCAGATTTAGGACTGGAAATACTCATGCTAAGGAGCAGAGAGGATGTACTCCAGGGCAGTGTGTGTCGTTCACTTTAGGAGTCCCGCTTCTTCTCAGGCTGCGCACCCCTTTGTCTCTTCTGAGCTGCCTTCCAACAGATGGACACAGGGACGGAACATGGCCAGCCAATCAGTGTGCAGAATTCTGTGTCTACCAACTGAGCACAGAGGCTTTCCTGGTGTCTGTGGAGCAGGTAAATTCTCTGTGATAATAACCTCCGGGACTGCCCAGACCAGTGTCTGTCAGCCGTCTTCTCAGCTCTCTTTAATTCCAGGTATTTGTTGAGAAACTGCCTACTGATGATAGCTTCCATATTATGGATTTAGTCCCTTACATTTTATTAGGCTCTTAGAAAGGAGGAAAGAGAAACACATTCTCATTTTATCACCTTGAAAAAGAGTTTAGTAAATTCTAATTTCAGTTTTAAAACAGAGACTCTGATTGGTCCATCTCTGACCAATAAGCAGAATAGGAGGGGCTCATGGTTGCCAAGGTGGTTCTCAGCAGTGTTCATTATAAGATGGACGGAGAACTCTCAAGAATCCACAAACCGTGAGTTTTTTGAGGGGTTGGAATTTTGCTGCATTAGTGGCCTTCCNTTCCTATAGAGACTGGTCCCACATAACTCCCTCATTTTATCTAAAACAAGATGAGGTCCAATTGCAGGCTGGTAAATGTTTAAGAACAGACTCCACAAGGGTGGAGGGTCAGATTCCTCATCTGTGGAATTTGCAGTCTGTGGTGCAAAGACTCCTACTATTGTGGGTTTCAAGCTACGTGCATGAAACCATAGAATTTGGAGTGAGGGAAATATGCACAAAATTGACTCATGAATGTGTGCACAAACCACCAGCAGCTCACTNATGGTTAGGTCAGAGGCTACTGGACAGTTCAACCCAAAGCACCACCAGGTAATAAAGTAGGTGGGGTTCATTACCAGTCATCGGTTACAGGCTGGAGAGATGGTCCAGTCAGTAAAGGGAGGACCCATGTAAAAGCTAAGCCCAATGGTGGGCATCTAGTCCCAAGGCTGATGAGACAGAGACACACATATCTATGGAGCTCACTGGCTAGCAAAAC
>LZPO01034894.1:128355-145017 GCA_001675575.1 Neotoma lepida | reverse complement strand
GTCCACTACACCTGGCATCCTATGGTCATTTGTCTTGAGACAATTCACTTCTCCATGCTCATGTGAGGCTGCCTGGCCTCTCACCAGAGATCTATCCGGGTCTACATAGCAAAACGCTTCTCCCTTCCTGAGTAGATCCTTCTATCCAAACCCCAGATCCTAAAATGTTCATGTGCAATAGNTGAGGCAGGCCTTATTGTGAAGTTTAGTGACAAATTTCTCAGGGTCTGCATGGGTTTATTCATTTGGTGAATTTATTTGAAAATAGTCTCCAAGACCACTGGTGTGTATTGAGGGTGGGTGGGAAGAAGGGCTGAAGAAGTGTGGAGTCTTCCAGTGAGATCCACCCACACCAAGGCTGTGGGATGTCTAGAAGCAGTCTTAGCATCCCTGGACTTCACCTGCAGGAAATGGAATTCTGAAAACCAGAACAGGGAAGACTATGAGGAGATTCTCTGCTTCTCAGTTTTGCCGCCGCTGAGGTGCGTGTGACTAAACTAACAGATCCACTTCCGCTGTCACTTAGGCACAGTCGCCACCATTCCACTGGACAGTTTGGCACTCCATTCACTTGTCTCAGGGAAGACACCTGGGACTTGGTCTCAGCAATTTGGAAATCCATTTCAGCACCCTAGCCTTACTCTACATTTCTCTCTGTGGGTCCCCACCCCTGAGCACCCAAAGGTCTTGCACTGTCTGCTGAATATTCAGTCTCTCCCTAGAACAGACCTTAGAAAGATTGTTTGCCCTGTCTTAATAGTAATCAATATGATTCCCAAACTGTGATAACAAATGCAACTCAGAAAACATTCTCGTTATTCTTCTAGTAATGTGTGATTCTTTTAGATATTATTTAATGCTGCACTTCCTTTTAATACTAAATTTTTCTAAATCAAAACCCTGATGAAGAACAGGCACTATCCTGCTGCCGAGAGTTCAGAGCTTCTGGGTGCTGGAAGCATCATACTGCCTCCGAGTGTTGCTGTAGTTTAAATATAGAGTATCCCCCAAAGCCGCGTGTTAGAAAGTAAGTCCCCCGCCCATGGAGCTCTTGGAAGTGGTACAGTCTTTAGGAGGTGGGACTTAAAGGAAATTAAAGCATTGGAAATATGTTCTTAATGGGGGCATTGGCACCCTGTCCCCTCCACCTCTTTCTTCATTTCTTAGCAACAACGGTACAAACAGCTTGTCCTACCATATAGTGAAGTACTAGTTCACAATGGAGCCCTACTGACCAGGGACTGGAACCTCTGAATCCATGAACTGATATACACCTTTCCTCTTTTTAACTTGATTGTCTCGGGGTTTTTTTGTTACAGTCATGGAAAAGCTAACACGAGTGTTTTCAAGTATACTTGAGTGCTCCTCCAGCCACAGGGGACTGCTTCATCATCAGAGACAGAAAGGACCAGATTCTGATGCGAATACTCGGTTCCTGTCTCTGAGCTTCAGTTTCTTCATTTGTAAAGTAACGTTCATAATGCCTACTCCACAAGTGTTTCTCCAAAGATTAAATTACATAGCAAATGGGAAGGCTCAGCAGCAGCATCCCTGGTCCCACAAATCCTTTCTTTTTCTAATCATCATCTTCATAGTCAACACTAAGCACAACTCACCCCCAAGAAAGCCATGCTTTCCTGCTATTGTTTTCAACACCAATGGAAGGCTGGCCCCTCAGGAAAGCTGTGAGTCCATCCCCTCTCCATCCTGGTTCTGAGCCTTGGACTGATTGATCTCTGCTCTGAGTCTGACTCTTCATCAAAATGGGAAAAGAGCCATTTCCATAGGGGATGCTGCCATAGCCCCGTGTGTGGGAGTAGAAAGCACAGCTAGGTTTCCTGGAGATGAGGTTGCTCTACCCTTCGCCTCTTCTTTCCCTGGGATAAAATCATTTTGTTGCATGGCAGATCAAAGTGAGAGCGCATACATCTACCTAGAAGGCTTGTAACAGTATAGGCCAAATATTTAGCCCTCTTTCATCAGACTGTATTCTCTTTGGGCTCTGCTGGTTCACAATAGGTATTAATCACCTAATCAGACAAGGCAATTCCCACTCATCTGTTAATCAGTTAATGGCTCTTTCCTAAGCATTTGCATAATGTCTTTAGCCTGAAAAAAATTGTAATCTCCCCAAGGCTCCCAGGAATACCTCTGGGATGAGCCTGCCATGTCCAGTGACAGGGGCCACTTTCCAGGTGACTCTAATNTCCCAGGAGTGGCCTGCCTGCCTTCCTGAGCTCTGATCTGGTGATGGAGAAGGAAGTTCCTATGTCTGACNCATCTGCTTGGCTGGATGTCCTTTGATGTCTTGGGTCTTCCCCTACTTCAGATGCACAGCTCAATACATAGTTACAGCTGGACCCGCATCCTGGGGTCGAATGAGGAGACAGAGAGGAATGGAGAAACCTTCATCTCTTGAACCTGGACACTTGTGCTTGTGTCAAATTTAAGACAGTATGACACTNGGGCAACCAGTCCAAAGCAAGGTGGATGATCTCAAGGCAAGATGAACATGCACAGTGTGAAGTCTATTTCCTTGAAAAGCAACTCTGAGAATCAAAGTTAAATGACCTATTGCCATTCACACCGTGGCCAAAACATTAGGGCAAATGCCTCCTCCGTTGGACTCGGAGTGCCCATTGTTAACACTGTCTTCATTGTACAGATGTATTACTCTGTTGGATGACAACTCATCTTTGCTCAGTTACTGGGAGAGATGTGTTCATTCTTTCAAACAGAGAGGCCAGCTCAGTCCATTTGCAATCAGCTCAGGCTCCAGAGATGAAAGTCTCATCATGCTTTGAAGGAAGAAAGGTGGCTGGAATCTAAAAGAAGGTAGGTCAGAGACTGACAGAGGCTGGGGAATGATTGACAAGGAATGTGGGTGAACCTCTCGGAGGTTAAGTGATTCTTCTCANATTAAATCATAAACTGCTTGGACGTTTGGCTAAGCAAACACTGAGAGAAAACATGAGCCACAATAGCCGTTGAAGAAGCACTCAGCACATATCTCTGTGGAATGATGTTGATGTGAGGGACTTGTGCACACTATATGATGGGTTTAAACCAGAGTCTCACACAGTCCTTAGGTTAGATGCTGCCGCTGTTGTTGTTGCTACTATGGCTGATATTGTATTTGTTGGGGCCACAAAGAAGGTGGCCAAGGGCTTGGTTCAGTCTCCAATCCTTTCCAGCACACTGGCTTAGGAAGCAGGCACTGGGTTCCAAGGATAGATGTCTCCATGGCCAGCCATCTGCTTCATGCTCGTCACTCTAGTGTGGGATGCAGACAGAGAACATACTTAGAGACAGAATCGATAATCTGGCAAAGAGAGGGGAAGTTCACAGCTTTACAAACAAGTTCCTTAGTATTGATTAATTTATTCATTAATTCAACAATAAATTATTAGTGGCATATTACATGATGAGCTATGTAGAAAGTTAGCTTGGAAAATGGAGGAGAGGGAGAAGATATATTATTACATAGATCTATGAAGATATACCTGTCTCTGTCATTAAGTTATACTTCAAAAGCCGTGTAGACACCTAATTGTAATATATTATTAATAAGTTCAGGTTTTGCTGGGTATGGTGGTGGCCCTACTTGGGAAGCAGAAGCAGTCAGATCGCTATGAGCTCGAGGCCAGCCTGGTCTACAAAGTGAGTTCCAGGACAGCCAGGACTGTTTAACAAAGGAACTCTGTCTTGAAAAACCAAAAACAAATAAACAAAGAAAAAAGTATAGGTTTTGACTGCATTCATACTCTCTAAAGGAACTTATTACTATGGGATGTGCAGTTCCTGAGGATTCCATTCAAACTTTATTGAAGGGAAGAAGACAGTAGGTCCACATCTTAAATGATAACTAGAAGTCTTAACAGACATCAGGAAATGACAAAGAGACAGCCTGTAAAATTTGTCAGACCTACATCCTAGCCCTAGATCTAATTATATATAGTTGGTTTCTTTAATTAGACTGGGTGGACCTCTCTTTCTCCATCTGCAAAATGCAAAGAATCATCACCTTGCAAAATTATTATAGGAATTTGGGGATAACCTATGTTACATGTTTGTCAAAGGAACAAACACAAAATAAATGGTGACTTTATTGCATTTAGNACCTAGGGCTGTGAAGTAGGGCATTTCAGGTAAAAGGTAAATCATGTGCAAAGACAGATAGGAAAAAGAAATGGTGGATTTTGGAAACATAAAGTCTGTATTGAAAGGAGAGAATTATAGGGAAAGCGAATGGACAGGCCACTGGAGTCTGTGTCTAATGGGCCCAGTGTTGTCTAGGGAGAGAAGAAAGAACCTTCTAGATGATTAGAGACTGACCTGCCCAGAGGCTCTTGGTCAGTCTTCTGTCACAGGCACCTCTAGGTCACTCTTCCTCCTCCTCCTTCTCCTTCCTCACCCCTCTCTGTCTAGTATCTCCAAGACTCATCCCACCATCTCCAGGTGCCTGCGATCAGCTTAGCCCTAGGCTGGTCCTTCTTGATTCTTGAGTAACCACATCTATTTAGAGATTGACTGTTAGTCATTTCTCTTGCGGGTGTATTCTGTTCTAATAACACCCCACCAAAAAAAAGTTCACATACTTACACAAAGAAATGTCAGAGAGGTCCCGTCTTGGATCTGTATGTAGCTTGCTAGATTTCAGTTTCTCCAGAGGGTTATTNGAAATAACAATAGTGACAACATCACGAGGTTTAAATGAGATTACTTTACACAGCACATGCTCAGTGCTTACGATTATTATTAGCCTTATAAAGTAATTTACCATTCACTGCACAAGGGCTTGCTGTGTGCAAACTCTGCAAGAGTTCCTTCACAAATGCATAGACCTAGAACTTTCCAGGCAGATGTATTCTGTGTAGAAGAAAGCACAGCATATGGGAGCTGCACGATTTAATCATCACCTAATTAGCCAAAGTATTTCAAACAGGCCTCCCAATGATGACGCAAACATTCTCACTTCTAAATGCCGGAAGCCGCTCCTTCCCCAAGACTCTCTCCCTTGGAAAACTGTAACTCTTGGCTCCTCACTGCGGCTTCCACCTCACTACATATTTCATTTAGACTTGAGAGAGTCTAGTCATTCCTTCTTTGTCAATAAGTGAGGTGAGAAGAACTTCTGCCATCTTCCCCACTCCACCGTGCTCTCTGTATTGCAGAGTGTTGTGTCTAAGACGGTGAGAACGATGTCTAAGATTTATGAAGATTTAAACCCCTTCACAGTGAACCCTACCAAGAACTCTAGAGTAACACCATCAGTGTCTTCATTTCCAGAAAGGAACAAAATTTCTAAGTGGCTGAGTCACCTGCCCGATGTCTCCCAACTGTAGGACAGCTGAGATCCACANGAGGCAGTGTGTTTCCCCATCTCTCCAGAGCCAGCACGCCTGTGCTCCAGCCCCAAGCTGTAAAGAGGACTCTTCATTAACCTAAAGCTTCTTACAGAATCTAAAACAATAGTCTCAGAGAATCTCCACAGTAAATTTAGGGAAAACCCAAGCCAGGCCGATAAATGTTCAATAGATGATCTCTCTAAACAGATGACTGATAAAAATCTGTGATGAAAATACTAGAGACTAAATTCTGAGAGTTCAATGAGCCTTTGAAGTCTTTGAAGGTGACTCCAAAAGAAAAATGCTGTAAGTGCAGAAAAAGCTTGCCAGTGGAGACCAAAATGCAGGAAGGTCAGCAGGTGAATTCTAGCGAGGATTCGAGTGGTCAATAAACAATTGCACTCGTCATTTTAAAGGGCCTTTCTTAAAACTGTGAGGCCAGTGTTCAGTGTGCGATACACTTTTTTAAATTTCCAGTTCAGATGCTTTTGGCTTCCTGGAATGAGTCACGGCAGATCAGCACAGCATTGCGCTTCCATCTGCCTCCTAAACATTTCCCCATCCAAATTTCACAGCGTCTTGATACGTCTGCAACCCAGGCCCAGCACACCGCTCCACTGTTCCTTTCTTTCCTGGGCACCTTCCCTCCTATAATGGTGTCACCATCCCCAGCCACCCTGGCTTGGCACTGAGTCCTCCTCAACTCCTCCTACCTCCTCACATCCAACTGGTCTACAAGCGCCATCAGCAGATGCCATCAGCATCCCGATGGCTTCCTCCTTTCAATCCCAGCTGCCCTATTGCGGAAAGTAACTCATACCACAATTTCTCTTTTGAGCAGACCAAATCTATAAAGATGTAAGTCTGTCCTTCCTCTCAAATAGCTCCCAGACTGGAAATGGAGGGGAGTATAAAAACCTCTCACTCAAAATACTGTAGCAAGCAGAAGAATGGAAATAAAGTGTGCCACACAAAGATCAAGGTGTAAAAAACACTCCTAAAGTCTCCCCAGACACAAAGCCTTCTAGTCTCGTGCTTCCTCTGCTGTACCACCATCTAGTGTCTTCCATGTTGTTAGGAGAATAGCCTTCTTCTAAGTGCTCTGGAGGTGAGGCAGCTCACACTTATTTCTGACTCACTGTCTGTCTGGGTCANTGGGAGCTTATGAGCATGTGCAGAAGAAGTGCTCAGAATAAGAAGAGAAAATGTGAGATGAAGGCCAGAAAAATTCTCCTGGACCTGAGCTGAGAAAGGGTGCAGGGATGATTGCAAACAAGAGGCTGAAAACAGCCGATAGCATTAAATGCCTCCAAAACCCAGAGCAACAAGACTGCCAGTAGATTTCAGCCAATTGGTAGGCTCCCAGGTCACTGTGAGGTACANGGCAAAATTGTGACTTTTCCTTTTAAGAACATCAGCCTGAAAACAATACATTTAAAATTTTAGATCAAATTAGTCTGTTGTATACTGAGATCATTTGACTCTATAGCACTGGCTTTATTTTGTGTGTGTGTGTGTGTGTGTGTGTGTGTGTGTGTGTGTACTCTAGCACTCACATACCAAGGCATGTATGAAGGTCAGAAGACAACTTTCAGGAGTCATTTCTCTCCTTCCACTGGGGGTTCCGAGAATGGGGTGCATCCGCAGACTTGCATGACAAAGGGGTCCCCAGGATGGGGTGTATCCACAGGCTTGCATGACAAAGAGGTTCCCAGGATAGGGTGTATCCGCAGACTTGCATGACAAAGGGGTTCCCAGGATGGGGTGTATCCACAGGCTTGAATGACAAATGCTTTGGCCTGCTGAGCCATCTTGCCACCCCGATACTGTTGATTTTGAAGGCTATCAGCCTGTCTTGCATCTTTACAGATCCCCCACTTATGTCTACCCCATGGAAACCAGCAACGTTCAGTGTGGGTTGGTTTAGAGATGTCACTCTTCTGTAATTAGGTCTCATGGGAATCCCCAAATAATCCAGGCTGTTGGCAAGGCTATAGGCTGCTCTCCACAAACTGAGGCAAGGCCCCATTGCTGGAGACAACACCTAGACAACTAACTCACTGGACATGGAGAAGTTGAGCTGGTGCCTATATAGAGCCTTCCCCGCTATGTGCTAATCTTTGGTACAGGAAGGTACTCTGCACACTACTAAAAGAGAAACAAACACCAGCCCAGCCTTTGATCTACAATGGTGTCCTACCTGCAANGTATGTTTGGGCAATGGTGGCACAAAGCTTGTGGGAGCAACCAACCGTTATCTGATTTAATTAAGGCCTGCTTCATGAGAGGAAGCCCATACTCAACACTGCTTGGGTGACCAAGAATCTGAGACTAGATAGGCCAGGGACTGAGCATAAAACCAAATACTACTATTCTTTTCACAAAAAATAGCAACAAAATGACTCCTAATGACATTCTGCTATACTCACAGATCAGTTCCTTGCTCTGACAGCATCAGAGACGCTTCCTCCTGCAGCAGACGGGAACAGGGCCAGACATTATGCAGAAGGTGAGAGACCTTGGAACACTCAGCCTTAAAGGAGATGTTCCATCAAATCCCTCCCCTCAAAGCCCAGGGAACCCCTCGGAAGAGGCGGCAGAAAGAGCATAAGAGCCAGAAGGGGTGGAGAACACCAAGAAAACACGACCCTCTAAACCAACACGATCAAAGCTCATATGAACTCACAGAGACTGAGGCAGCATGCACAGGTCCCGCACNGGTCTGCACTAGGTCCTCTGTGTATGTATTATGGCTTCCAGTGTAGTGTTGTTATGGGGTTCCCGAGAGTGGGAACAAGGGGGTCTCTAATCCTCATCTCTTGGGCTCTTTTCCTTCTGTTTGTTTGTTTTGTCCAATTCCAGTGTGTTAGGTTTTGTTTAATCTTATCATGTTTTATTTTATTTTTATCCCTTAAAAGCCTGTTCNTTTTCTAATGAGAGACAGAAAGAGAGTGGATCTGGATGGGAGGGAATGTGGGGAGGAACTGGGAGGAGTAGAGAGGTGGGGACTGTAATCAGGATAGATTATGTGAGAAAGCTCTATTTTCAATAAAAGGGGAAAAACCCACAGGCTTTTGATCAGTAACTGGCTTAGCTGGGAGACCACCTAACAACCTCTAAGCGCCTTTGACAGGGACTCCTGTCCCATCAGCAAGGCTGCGCGTCTGAGAACTTAAGATTGGCCTGTTTTCCCCACGCCTGACCATCACTATTCTCTTTAGGTTCAAGGTTTCCATCACTTGTTAAATTATATTCATTCAGTTGGGCGGTGGTGCCACACGCCTTTAATCCCAGCACTCGGGAGGCAGAGGCAGGCGGATCTCTGAGTTCAAGGCCAGCCTGGGCTACAAAGCAAGTTCCAGGACACCCAAGGGATACGTAGTAAAACCCTGTCTCAAAAAACAAACAAAAAAATTACATTTATGTATCTATTTATTTTTTCATGCATCTCTGTGTGTCTGTACACGTGTGAACGTGCGAGCCACTGGGCACAAGTGTGAAAGTCAGAGGGTTAACTTTTGGATTCTCTTTTTCTATCATGTGGGTCCTAAGAATCCTATTCAGATTATCAGGTTTGGCAGCAAATGTCTTTACCAGTTGAACCGTCTTGGTGGCCCAGTTTTGGTTCTTTTCAGCACTGGACCCCCGAGCAATACTATTGACTCTGCACCCAGAGCCGTTTATGAGGGACAACAGTAATGTGAGCACTAGTGGGTTTTGTGTTGGTTTATTGCTTCCTTCTTCCACATCCACAGAGCTCATCTCCAGCCGCTCCCTAGGTGAGCTCCAGGGCATTTGAAAATCTCTTTGCTCTTTGTCCCCTACCAGCCTCCGAAACCCAAACGCTCATCACCAAGTCCAAACAGGTGGGGGAAGCGATGGTGTTCTGCNCAGACCTGGGCCTCAGTCCCCCAACGTCTCCTCATCTTCTCCAAAACGGAGGACGTTCACCCTGCCTGCACCGAGCCAGCGTCCATCAAGCCTTGTCTGCTCTGCTGAGACTTGGCATGCCCCTGCTCTGATGCTGCAGCTCACGGGCCAGGAGGCAGTGCCAGCCCTCAGCAGCGGCAGTCTGCACACAGGCCCAGGGCCGGCACTGGCTCATTCGCATCTCTCTGGGGCACNAGGGAAAAAGAAAGAATACACTCACTGAAACACTGGATCAGTGAGTCCATCACTCATGGACAGAGAGGAAGCAATGGAGCAGAAAGAATGGAGCTCCTCAGGACAGGGAACATGGGAACAAATGGCAGGTCCAAGCACAGCGCCCTCTACCTCCTGCTGGAGTCAGTGCAGGTCCTGCGGCAGCTCCCTGTGCTGAACACAGGCACCCAGCTTCCTTGGGTCAGACAGCGCCAAGCAGGTCTCTTATGTCACAAACGAAGCCTTGCTGTCCTTAAACACAGGTAGAACATAAGCACATATGCTCACAAGCGCTAAGGGTCCTAATTATACAAATATTCTTCTGAACCGAATGGTCTTGGANAAATGGGAGAGAAAGGATCAGGCTTAGCCTCCTCAGGGGGTACCGACTTTTTAACTGACTATGAAAAAAGCAATTACTTGAGCCCATTGAAAACCTAAAGTGGCTTGCTTCTGCTTCCTCTCNGCCAAAGGCACTTAGTCATTTCTCCTCTTGTCCATCAAAACAGGCACTGCATCCAAGACATTGCCCAACTCAAATCCTGTAATTCCCTCTAAGTCTACCCTGTCCTTCCAAAGTAAGCTTGTTAGTTGAAAATAGACTTGTAAATAGCACTCAGCAGCTCACACAAAGCAAATAAGGATTTATACCTGAAAAAAANNGGGGGGGACACCATTTAGCTCATTGAGGAGGAAAGAATGATGTGTTTTGTGGTCAACTGTTTTTGTAATCACAACACATTTTTATCATTTTTCTGTGAAAATGAAACATGATCTTCAGCTAAGCAATAAAACAATACAATAAAGTAAACTACAGTGCTACAATGGATACTTTTCCTAGTGTTTTGATGTGTGTTCTGTCTCAAATTCATTCACAGGATGAGGTTACAATGTGCACTGTCCTCACTTCCAAGGCCACTTTATATGACAAAAATTAGCCTCAAGAAATAACTCAGAGCACACTGGGCAGTTTTAGTCCTGAAACTCAACCAGCCTGGGGATGGGCAGGGCATGCCCACTGGGTTCAAAGCACAGTAGCTTCCTTGGGTGTTTGGCACATTTTAATTCCATGTCACAGCCCTGGGCATCAGGCAAGAGCCGGGGAAGGGGGAGCCAAGTGGACTTAGCATAAGTCAACATGTTTGTTGATTCTGGACCAGTTGCCAAGCCAGAGGACAGGGATGCCTCACAGGGGGGACAGACAAAGAGTGGGGAAATAGTCACTCAGATATGACCAGGCACTATGCTGCCTCTCTTCAGCAGGGAGGAACCCTAAGATTCTTCCCATCTTGTGGACACCACAGTGGTCAGTGCCCCCACACTCTGTCAGAAGAGGGCCCCCTTCNGGGGGGTGGGAACTGTTTATTTGGCATTTGACCAAGGCCATTGGGGCTCCTTTCAGAAACATTTGATAGGGGGCCAAATTGTCACATACACTGGGGAGAAAGGAGGTCAGTTTAAAGAAAGTTTAGATAAAACAACAGCAGCAGCAACAAAGCAGTCTCTATGGGGCGGCCATGTGGGCACAGTGTTTGTAGGGGAGCGACACTGACCCCATTCCTCTGCATGTGGACAAAGAAGCTCATCCAAGGAGCTCACCAGCCCCAGTCATTCATAAGCATGAAAGAGGCCCTCATGCCTCCCCGGCCTGGCTAGGAACCAGAGGCACCGACAGCCTTCACACAATCGACCCTGTAACGTAGAGAGGTCTTGGGACAGAGCAAACTCTTCTGGGTAGCCAGCTTGTTGCCTTCAACAATCTGCCAAAGTCTATCTGAGTGATGTTTGTACCCTAAGTGGAAAATATGGATTCCTTAAGGGGTGGGGGTGGGGATGAAGGAAAAAAAAAAAGAGAGAAACGGAGTCCCATTTCCTGAACTCTTGCCAGCTGTGGGTCATTCCACATGACCTCGTTAGTTTTAACAATAGCCCTGAGAAAGCTATTCCCATTTCTTAGATGAGAAAGCTGAGGTTCCGGCTGCTTCAGGGACTTACCTGGTGTGCCTAAGAAAGCAGTGAGCATCAGAAGCCCTGTAGCCTGCTTCNGTAACTCATGGTCTTGACCTCTATGCTATTCTGGTCCCAACCTCTTGTTCAGACTTCTTTTTGCTGTGTTGTTGATTTGTTTCCCCTTTCATCAGAAAAATAATGAGGTTTTCCAGGTGATCATAATTAATGTGGAATCTTACTGTATTTTTTTTTCTAATAGACTTGCACTTCGTGCAGGAAACTACTAGCGGTTTCTAGAGGAGTGACCTTCGCATAGATGCCACCCTTTGCATCTCTAATTAACAAAGAAGTGCGTTGCATAATGACCATTTAACAATTCCATCTTATATTTAGCCAGGTTCAGAAAGGCAGACATAGAGAGTCAAGACTGAAAAGCGAGAAACAAGAAAGTGGAGAGTGGAGAAGACATTAATGGCATCACATAGAAGATAAGGTTTGTATCCCTTGAATTCTTAAACACTGCCGTGTCCCCCACCCAAAGCATCACCAAATGAACCTGCCCACTCTTCCTCCAGAGAGCAACGTTTCTCTGGGCAGGGAGCTGACTGTAGAGCACGCTGGGAGACTCCCGTCCATGGGACAGAGTCTGAGAGTGGTTTTCCAGGGGTGGAACCCATGGCCCTGGGCCATNTGTGCCCTCTCAGCTGGACCCCACAAGGTCTCACCATGACAGCTGAGCAGGGTTAAGATTGCAGCCTTCAGCANGCTGGAAAAAAACAGCTGCTGCGGTGCCTTTGCTTGCTGGCCTGGTCTCCACTGGCCAGTGGGACATTAAGGTCTTTGTTATTCACGCAGCAGTTGGAATCTCTGTCCATTTAAGGAAGGAAGCCGCAGGGTGATCCAGCCCTGGCTGTGCCACTAAGGAGTGACTCACTCATTTCTACCACGTGAACTGTGGATGAACCCTGGCCCTTCCTCAGACGTGGCCTCAGCCTGCACTAGATTAAAGTTAATGGGTTCTTAAGGAATATGTGCCATCTATATAACAAGGCAAATTAAGACCCAGGCACCATGAGCCACGCTGTTTGTTTTGATAAACATTAGAAAATACGAAGCAGGGAAAAANTGGACCAAGTCTGGGAAAAGAACAAGAGTATAGCCACATTGGCTTATCTCAAAGGGAACGCACGCCAAGGGGGACTGCGGGCTGAGGGTTTCATCCCAAGGGCACACTAGGCTAGGAAAGACAAGCCAACAGCAGACTACAGCACAGTCCTTAGAGAAAAGGAGGCCCTGGGTTCAGTCCCTGCTCTACTACTGACTAGCCGTATTACCATGGGCGGCTAACTGGTGTCTTCTAACTTCAAATTCTTTATCTGTAGAAGGATGCCTACTTGATAGGTTGCCATGAGAATCTAGGAGTGAAGTGTTAGGTACAGTAAAGATTAAAATGTGCATATACACCTATGTATATACATGTGTTCACACATGTGCATGTATATACATGTAAATATACCTATATATGCATGTGCAACTTATACATGAATATAACTCAGTGTGTATAAATTTGTATAAATACACACTGAATTACATACATGTATATACACCGATATTTGTTTATTCACATATATGTTTTTATGTACATGAGAAAAACATATATATGCATAATATATAGATCAGCCTATGTATACATATGGCCTCTTTTCTCTTTGTCTCTCTTGCTCTCTCTCTCTCTCTCTCTCTCTCTCTCTCTCTGTGTGTGTGTGTGTGTGTGTGTGTGTGTGTGTGTGTGTAGAAAGCCTAGGCAGGCAGGCAATGCAGAGGAGGCTCCAGGCAGCAGGGACGCAATGCCTTTACCTAAGCCTGTAAAGCAGTGGCTGCTCCCTGCCCATCCCCTGCGGTGGGCTGCAGAAGGGAGGCTGAGATGGATCAGGTGAGCCCTTATCACAGAAGTGCTTTCTTTCATGTTGTCTCTGCTATTTCTAAAAACAGAAACTAGAGGCCAGCACGGCTGCCAAGGGTTCTCTAAAGGGAGAATCCATCGGAAATCAGTTGTTTAAGTGCCTCTAGGATCAAAATCAATAAGCCAGGCCTGCGTCCTCGCAGTTAGAGGGGAGAGCAGAGCTGAGGGAGGAGGCACCCTGCCCGCTCCAGGCTCCTGCTGGTCATGAGCCCAGGAATGCCACCACCAAGACAGGCGCCTGCTTTTCCAGGCCAGCCTCCCACTGGCCAGGGGAGTTACATTACAAGCTCTCAGGAAGGAGGCAACAGCAGCCTGAGTAGTTGAAGGAAAAGGGGGGGAAGGCTTCCAACCATGCAGCTATCAAGCTCACCCCACAGCCCTGTGCAGCTACCTAGCCTCAGTGACTTCCTGGTCGTGTTTTTCACCTCTCTGTCTCTGTCTCTGTCTCTCATCTACACAGCAGACCCAGAAGCAGCAGAGGAAAGGGACGAGGAGAAGTTCACCACGGCCCTCCAGCCCTACCCACAGCCTAACTTTCCCTGAGCTCAAGAAGGGGTTTCAGATCCTTTGCTCCAAGGGTTCTCAGCTTTCTCATTGGTAAATGAAGGCAAACCTAACAAACCCATTCCTCTGAGGATTCAGAATAATTGCACCATAGGACCCGGAAACCAGTACACACATTGCATGTGTGTGTCCAGTACTGCATTGCACGTGTGTGTCCCTCTGAAGATCTACACACCACAGGAACTCTGGGAAACTGGCTCATATTTTTGCCACTAAAGCAGGAACAATAGCAAAATGCAAGGAACGTACCAGGTATGGCGGCACACACCTGTAATCCCAGCACTCAAAGCCATGAGACTGGAGGATCACAGGTTCAAGGCCAGTGAGGCAAAGCCTGGGGTCCCTCTATTCCCTGCTAAAGGAGGGACCCCTAGCCTCCTTGCTGTGACAGCAGCAGACAGAAGGATACAGTTTTTATAGAACTGGGTGAGTTTTGAAATTCTCAAAAAGTTTTCAGAATAAATCCTGTTTTTTACTTTGAATTTCAATCTGAGTGATTCCAAAAGACCTGGAGTTTCAGTGTGGGCTGGATGTTGGTTGCAGGAGTATCCAATAATACACATTCTTACATAATGTCGAAAAATAAACCAGGCAGTACTTTCAGGAACACATGGGCAGGTGCAGGTGGGAGAGAAGGGAAGCAGCAGAGACTGTCACTGTACCAGGGCACTGAATCGCCCAGGGCATGCTGGGACATCAGGCCCTTCAGTTACCCTCCTCGGCATCCAGCCAATAGATGTTTCACAGTAAAGCNCTCTGTCTCTCTGCCTCCCTCCACCCCTCTCTCATCAATAGCATTTAATCAAGTAACTTCAATGAAATAAATCAAAATCCTCCTGTCTATGCACTTTTCTTGCTTTGATTTCCAATTATGAAGTCCAGACCCACGAACCCTACCTCTTCCTGCTTCTCTTGTCATCGCTGTCTCTGACCAGAATTCTCTTTTTGGCCCTCCTAACCAAGGATGGTGCCGACGCTGTCCTTGAAGGAGACACCCTCAGCAGCAGAAGGTGAGGCGGCTTCAGTGTGGCCTCAATGAATGGAAGGACCAATCCCAGGAGCCCAAGCAGCTATTGACTCCACCTGCCAACAATTTGGAGAGAGAAACACAAAATGTTCACAGTGAGAAGTGCCTGTTAGGCATCAGCAATCTGTCAAGATGCTACAATATGCACCTCTGTGATCTTCAGGCTTGAGGTTGCAGGGACCGGAAGTGTTGGGGGACTGGGCAGCCGGAAAATGTATTCTCATAAATGCTGTCTTCCCACNTGCCCCACATCGGCTAGTGTGCCTCGCTGAGATTCTTTGTGACATTAAAAAGAGAAACCAGAGGAGGAGGTGAGAGACAGCACCTCCTTAGACCCAAAGTCAAATGTCATGTCCCCTGTGTGACTACACTTGTTGAGCGGAGAGTGACAATGCCAACAGAAGAGGGGACAGAATGCCAAATAGAACCCCAGTTTCTTACCATGTTCACATCCCATTAGTGAGAGTTCTGTCACCAGGGGCATTTCCCAGAAAAATAAAAGCAATACCCACATATCTTACACTTAATACAGAGAGTGAAATATCCCCAGTGTATCTGGCTAAAAGTAAGAAGTCCCATGGTTCCATCTGGNATCTAGAACATTCCCTCTGGGCTCCCAAGACCAACCATGCACCTTGATTTAATGAACAGCACCAAGCATGAGCTTGAAGAAATTGGGGATGCGGGTGCTACAGAATGAAGGATCATTCAAGTTTGGAATTCCCAGATCTATCTAATAAACTCTTTTAGGAAAGATGGCCAGATATTCTTGGATCTGCCTCTAGCTAATTCTGTAAGGTCCCTGCCTGGTGCAGGCTCTCATCACTGGGGCTGGTGTTGTCTTTTCTTGAACCACTTGACCTTCCTTGCCTATGAGTACTAGTATATTGGTTTGGTTAAAGCTTCTAGAAAGCAGAAACTGTGTCTTAATCATGTTGAGGTTCTCTGACATTCTGAGATCAGAGCCTTGTGAACGGCCAGTGTTCTAAATGCACTGAATCAAAAGGAACTAGATACATTGCAAAAACAGTTTCCTTGTGGGTCCACTGCCCTTCTTGTGCAATACCATAATGCNACTAGGTGAAAAATANCTAGGATACTGGACGGCAGTTGATGGAGTCTAGAGTCCTTTAGTCCCCAGAAGAAAATGGCTCTTGGGTTTTACCCCTGGATCAAAGGGCTGATACTGCAATGAGAAATGTAAAGTTCAAGGAGGCCAAGGTGACAGTGGTGGGNCTTGTGCTTGGAAAATCAGTATGGCCAGAGGGGAGGGGAGGGAGGGAGAAGAAAAGAGGGAGGAGGGAGAGAAAGGGGACGTATCTATTCTGAGCAAGGGGCAGATGAGGTAGAGCTGGCTNAGGAAGAGCCACCTCCAGGAGACATGGGGCAGGGTGACCAGGCTGTGACCAAAGAAGGAAGGAAGGCTCCCAGCAGCACAGAAAGGGNAGCCCACTGCCCAAACACAGAGAAAAGCCCAAGCCTGTGTAGCTCATCAGTCCTCGGGGGTTGGCGGGAGGACCTGGCAGCTTGTGCACAGAGGAGGACATNGACCACTGTGGTCCCTCTGATCCTGTAGGGCGCCCAGATGGTGACAGAGAAACCCTGGCCTTACAGTGAGGTCACAAGTTTGCTCCGTTCCACTGAGTCCAGGTTCTGGGCCCATAGAG
>LZPO01034894.1:92216-105869 GCA_001675575.1 Neotoma lepida | reverse complement strand
ACACACACACACACACACACACATTCCACAAAACAAATAAATAAATAAACTAAGGTAATAAAATAATTTAAGCATGCTTTCATCTACAAGTCACAGAAAATGGAGCTATGAGAGACATAGGGCCCATTTCTTTNCCAACAATAAGAAGTGTGAANGCTNCTATGAGGGCAGGGGCAGGTCATNAGTGATGCTATGGGGGACNTGGGTTGTGTCCATNGTTCTGTTCCTCACTCCATTCTGAATGTAGTCAGGATTTCNTACACATTTGCTGGATGCCACCTGGATCTTTTGACATCTGCAATTCCAGCCTGTCTGCCTNCTGTGACGGTAACACACNATATGNCTCAACTAATANAGAGAAACAGTTTATTTTGGCTCACAGGTTTGGAGGTTTCAGGTCATGATCATGTCNGTTAGGGCCTGTGGCAGCACATCATGGTGGCTGCATACACTGTGGTAGATCCATTCACCTCATTGCTGGAAATCNAAAGAAATAAACAGCAGTGTACCACAATGCCCTCTGAGGGAACACTTCCAATAACTTAGTCTGCCTGTCAGTCTCACCTCTTAAAGGTCCCATCACTTCCCAATAGCAGCATGTGGACCNGACACCTTTAACATATTGGTTTTAGGGGGANATCGNCAATCCAAACTGAAGCCAGAGGGAGGAACCAAGAGTGGAAAAGAGGGTCCTCTCTTNGCAAAGCTTTGCCTTCTGNTTTGAAAGNTGCATGCTGTCCACAGTCTCTTCCCTGTNCTCATGACCAGAGAANTGGATCCCCAGCTGTGTGAAAGCAGAGAAAAGGACTACTGTCAGTCAGCTGTCTTGCTACCCCCTTATAAAAATGGGCTTACTAAACAATGACACCTACCAAAGACAGATGTTAAGTGAACATTNGCCCCAGCAGCCAAGACCTAACAAGTTTTGTGCCTGTGTACAAGTTAGCATTCATCCTGTCAAGTACAATTTGATGGCTTCCCAGTGAGTTCACAGCCAGCCTATGACTACCATAACACAAGCATTTGAACAAGGGAAAGTCAGCAGCATCACATGACCACGCTCTGAAACCTCTGAAACTATGAACCCAACCCCTCCTTCTTCAGCAGCGAGTGGTGGAAGCAGGTTCTCAGCCCAGGAGTCTCGTTCCAATACCTACATCCTTAACTACTGTCTTACACCACTGGGTTCTCTTCAGGTAACAACCAAGGCAACAGTGAGACAAAAGGGGACCCTAGGCATCCTGTGAAATGATGAGGAAGGGCCGGCCTCATATCTGATTTCAGGAGACAAGGAAATGGTGATATGAACGAGAAGCCCAGAGCTCACAAGCCTGCATGATAGGATACAGATGCCCACCCCCCAATCCCTGTATAGAACCAAAGGGAAAAACAGAAAAACCAATAACATGGCAAAGTGAAGTGTCAGGAGGCCAGTAATCAATGAAACCATTTCTCATGTGTGAGCCATGGAGCTATAAAAAGAACTTCAAGCAGCCTCTCAGGCAAGGCTTTGCAGAATAGCCGCCCAAGAATCAGCTTCAGAATTAAGCTCCCAACTTCTCGNGCCAGGCCAGTTTTCATCAGATGTGTCCTCATCTTGCCATTTGAGTTAGAACAGCCCTGCCCTCTGGTTATTAGCTGAGTTCAGCCAGACAGCCTAATATCGACTCACAGCTCAGGAGAAGTTCCATCAGCAGCCTGTACTGCAGAAGTAGCAATCACANAGCCAGCCAAAGCGAAATTAAGAAATTTGCATGTCATTTATTAATATCCTCCTTGTCTGTCAAGCAGCCTTCAAAAACATGTTTTCCTCCTTTTGAAAGAAGCAAACTGTAATGAGCTCATCCATGCTAGGGACCTCAGGCCAGGCTCCGCTGTTGCAAAAGTGTACAGAGGGTGAACATACACCAAGGATGTTGGTCCACCAATACAGACTCTTCTCTGTCCTACTGTCTGGGACAACTCTCCTGCACGTGGTGACTCATGTCTCCGGTCCCCAGCATGATATCTTGAAATAAAAAGGTGATTCAAAATTCTCCTATATGGGAGCTAAAGAGGGTGCTCGGTGGTTAAGGGCACTTGTTGCTCTTGTAGAGAATCTGGGTTTGGTTCCCAGCACCCACATGGTGGCTCACAACCATTCATAACTCTAGTTCCAGGGGATCTGATGTCTTCTCCTGACAACAGAAGGCATCAGGCATGCACATGGTACTCATACATATGTGCTGACAGAACACTCATAGACAAAAAATAAAATTTTTAAAGTCTGAAAAAATTCCAAGATGCCTGGGTGTTTGTGGAGTTGTTGGTTAGTTAGGTGGGACGATGACATGGCAGTGCTGGAAGAAAACATGCTGATTGTTCAAGGATGCACTCGGGACTGAAATATAATATTTGTGTTACTTTAAAGTATATGAACAAACCTTTCNCAATAAATAAAATATTGCAGAATGTTAACAACTGATGTATCCACCTAATGGGTTGACACATATCCACTATGCTTTTTTCTCTGGCTTTGTATGTTAGACATTTTCACAACAAAATAACTCCAAGAAGAGCCCAGCCTGCTAGCTCCTTGGCCTCCTGCAGGAAAACACTACACTCTCTCTGACCAGCCACCACTTCCCTTCACTAGTACATCCCATGTGGGTCTGAGTTTATGTCACTTGACATCCATAGCCAAAGACAGGGTGGTAGTGACTGTCACTAACCTCTGAGGAGCTTCCTCTAGATGTAGTCGCATCCTAGGCACATGTATCACCTCACTTGGTCCCCACCACAGCCCTGTGCAGTTAAGATGTAGCCATCATTGGCCCCAGTGGTAGCAACTGAGACTCAGTTTAATGTGCTGAAGTCACTCAGCTGGTTAGCAGTCAGTTTCTACCANAGAGTTAATATTACAACAAACAGCCTCATCCAGGCGGTGCTCTGAGTCCACAGTGCTCCCCATAAAAGTGATTATGGAAGTTTTCTTCCCTACAGGTCACTGCTTACTGTCCTCCCACTACAATGATGCTAGGTTCCTTCTCTTTTGGTATTTCTCCTGATTCTTCATAGACACTTTTTAGATTATTTCTGACTGTCTGTCTGTCTGTATGTCTGTCTGTCTGACTGTCTGTGTGAGTGTATGCCACATGAGTGTGGGTGCCCTTGGAGGCCAGAAGAGGTTATCAGATCCTGGAAGCTGGAGTGATAGTCAGTAACAGCCAATTATCTGTTCTGGAAGCCAAACTCTGGTCCTCTGCAAGAACAGCAAGTGCTCTTAACCACTGAGTCATCACTCCAGCCCCAGACACTTGTAGGTTTTGACTGATAGATTTGCTATAGGGTAAGCTCCTGGAGAATGTCAGGCACGGTGCTAACCTGTGGCCATCCTGCAAGCCTGAGCTGTTGCCTGAGATGCCTGACCCTTCATGGAGGTGCAGTCGTCACCCTGCAGATGACAGCATTCTGTGGAGGTATTCTGAGTCCAGTTTCTTGCTATCTGAGACACTGCCAGAAATGACAGGGAAGAAGCCAGTACAAGCCCACAATTGGAGCCTACCGGGAACACAGTTCTACCTGTCTATCTTCTATATATCTATCATATGTCTCTATCATCTACATCTGTGTCTATCATCTGGGCCTAGCAACCATCTCTATTATCTATATCAATTGATCTATTGTCTCTATCATCTGCATTTATCTATTATCTTTCCATCAATGGATTATCTTCTCTAACCCTTATCATCTGTCTCTACCATTAATCTATCATCTTTGTCTGTATCATCTATCTCTACCATATTTATCAACCATCTTTATCATGTATACCTCAATCATCTGTATCTACTAATCAATCTATCATCTCTCTACCTGCCTACTTACCATCTGTCTATCTGTTATCTATCTACATCCAATTTTGATGGACACAAGAGAAAAGGCAATATCTCTTATTTTGCATTGGTTAACCTCGAGACACGAATTTTTCNATTAATCTCTATACTCCCTTATATTAGGAAAAAACACTTCTGTAGGCTTCTTAGATAGGCAAAGGTGTAACCAAGATCTAGCTCCAGGATAGGCAGGCTCTGGCTCCTTGGTCAGATGGCTGTGCCTCATCATTTGGAATCATATCTGCTCTTCAATATCCAAAGACCATTTTCAGTTCTTAACTAATATTTCTTATTGTTGTTGGCTTCTCCAGTTCTGGCTTACAGGAGAGTGGGGTGCAAGGTGTAAGAAACAGTTACTTTAGTCAGGTAAGACTCCCTACAAAGAGCAGACACGTATGGCCTAGCCTGTGTCAATCATTCCACAAAAGCCATGGATGAAGGTGCTCCGAGCTCACTGAGTTCTCAGGACCGTCTTAGAGAAGCCCAGAGCCAGGCCAGCTCTGCTGGAGAAAGGTCATTCCCTTCTGAGGACCCACACACTTGCTGCCATGGTCATTTCAGCCTGAGACTCTGTCCAAAGGTGATGAGTGAGCATTTGTTTCNTGCATGATAGACACTTCAAAGTGACTGGGCAAAAAAGACATGCTCCAGAGGTCTCCAGTGAGTTAGCTAAGCTGAGCTCAGGAGCCTGGCCTGAGGTAAGGCTTGGGGAAGAGATGTGAGGGACAAAGGGTGAGGCGCTATGGCTGCTGACCAGGACAGAGAACAGCTTGGGCTGGGCAGAGAGTCACAGGAGCACTTCCCAGACTCCCCTGGGAGTTGCTCTCATTCTCACACAGTTGACCTGTTTCCATCTGTGAGACTTCTCAGCCTGGGAAGCCTCAGGAATTTGGTCATGTTTGCCTTCATATCTAGCCGTGCTTAGCACCATGTCTGGTGTCTCACAGTAGGTCAATGACATTCGAGTGGTTCAGCACAAATATTCCCATTGTTTCTCCCCAAGTGCTTATAAAAGAAAAAAAAAAGCTGAAACAACAACTTTTCTTCCATCAGATTATGGAACTCTTCACAGGATAAAAGCCAGCATTCATATAGGTTGAATTACTCTGATTCTACCTGAAGTCCTAACAATACCAAGAGAGGGATATAGTCCACATCCCTGTTGTCTATCACATAACAATTATGTCACTGAAATTAATGAAGATAAACATTGCCATGGCTGAACATACACTGGAACAGAAGGAAACCATTCCACATGTGTTTCTATCTGTCCAGGCATTCATTCAGAAATTTTTTTAAGTAAAAATCTAGCAGACACAGAGTGAAGAAGGAACTATGTACATATCAAGTTGTTGGGTTGCTTGTTCTATGAGTTGAGTAACAATCTCCCCTAGGCACAGATAAAGAGCAGATAACTGTCCTGCTAAGGTCACCCAGTGAATGACAGCATCCCAGGAGACTCCAGGAGACAGAAATTTCAGATTGCTCCCTGTCTTTTACAAAGCTTGCCATCAGAACTTGCTGTCATGAGGGAGACTGGACAGATACAGGCAATCCCTACAGGCACCTGAGCCTGCATGCCTGAAGGGATTGAGGCTAGGTCACATAAGAAGTTGCCCTGGTCCAGGCAAAGTATGAAAAAATAAATTTGGAGAGAATCTGTATTATGGTTCACACTATTAAACAGATACAAGAAGCAGGTATGCTGGTGTGTACACTGCCCAATAGGCATGTCAAACCTTTACATTTCAACATGACATTGTTATCAAAAAGGTTTTGCTCAAGAATCATACAATTTTGTTACTGAAAAAGAAAATCGAATAAAAAAGAAAACTCTTAGTGATTTAGGAAAGTTTGTGATTCTGTGTTGAACTGCGTTAGACTCTATCCTTGGCCACAAGCAGCCTGTGGACCACAGGTTGGTTTGCCTGAAAGGAGAAGCCCTACTTGGGTAATGCAGGGAAGAAGAAAGGCCCAGAACGTGCTCAGAAAACAATGTCAATGAAGAAATGTGTAAACTAACATTTGGAGCGTAGATCGCCACAGCCCTCCAGGAATTCTGGTGCACTCAAACTGACATCACTCACAAAGCTACAGAGCTGCTGAGATGGGAGTTCAGACAGCCCTGTGAGTGTGTCCATGACACTGGAGCACTTGGGTCCTGGTTCTAGAAAGGAGCTGGAAACTCAGACCCAGACTGCAGACTCTTTCAAGGATTTGGGGGATTGTCCAGAGCAAAACTGCAGTGGACAGAGGCATGGATGCTGCTTCCCAGGGTGGCCAAGCAAGTGAGTACAGGCATAGGCAGAAAACATATAATACCAGGATTTTCATTTTCCCTCGGGTATAAGCTCCCTACCGACCATAGATAGGGTCTGAAGAACTGTGGCCAAGGAATAAAGGAAAAATGAGCCCAAGCCAGGAACCCAATACGTGCGTGTGTGAGCATGGGCTTAGTTCTTAGAATACCAAAGGAAGTGAGGGGACCTTCCTAAAGAGTCACCAACACAAGTCTCCTGAGTCTGGAATGGCTGTGCACAGGGCAAGACCAGTTCCAATGGGAGCCGTGGGGACTTGAAAAGAATTCATGAAGAGCAGTACTCCATTCTTAGTAACATGCTCGAGGCCCAAATCTGAGCGTTGTGAGCCCTAAATCATTTCGTGACTCTACTTTCCTCTAAACCCCTGGGATGTCTCCAACCATCTCAAGAGGAAGATGCCATTAAGTTCCCAAGACTAAAATAATGTCAACTTGTATTCGTCCTCTGTGACTAGAAGGTGCCTGCTTACCAGGCAGCAGCTAGAGGAGAAACATCATATAGAATTGAATCCCTAAGAGCTCCTGCTGGCACTTACCAGGTTCTGAGCATGGAACAAAGTGCTCAGGAAAACGCTGCTGCAAGCACTCAAAATATGATTGTGGGGGGGGAACCTCTCCTTCCACAGTTCATTTACAGTCCCACTGATGAGCCCAACGATCCCACCATTGACGCTGTTTCATCATTGAGAAGACCTAAATTAGGTAGTTCCCCCCAATATTTGCATATAATGTGTAACGAAGAGAGGATTCAAACCCAAGGAACCTGTACCCTGTACCCTACACTCTGGGACTTGGGATTCCATTGGAACCAGCAGCCATGAGCCCAAGCTAGGAGCACTGTACTTGTTTATGTGGTTGTGAGCTTGGTTAAAGGTCACTGGAAGGAACGAGAAGGAAAGAGAATGACTTGTCAAGAGTCACAAACACAGATCTTCTGGGTCCAGCTTGGCTGTGCACGAGGAGGGACCAATTCCAATGGGAGCTGAGTTCCCAATGCTCAGAGTCGGGCATTGAACATTGAATCTACGAAGAGAATTGAAAGGAGCAGAGACATGCTGATCCCATGTCGGATGCCAGACACTGGAGCCTGACGTATATATCAGGAATTTGCTTTTCCATTTTAACTGGGGTCATCTCTGTCACTTAGAAATAAAAGATCCGTGATGTACATCGTGCATACAGTGATGGTGTTTCCCAAATGACCCAAACAGAAATTCAGGCAGGGGTTCAGGGAATCCAGGCTGGCTATGGAGCTGAGCATGACCTTCAACTTCTGATCCTTCCGTTTCCACCTCTGGAGTGCCAGGATTGTGAGCATGCACCCCCATGCTCCATTTATGTGGTACTGGGGATCCAACCTAGGGCTTTGTGCCTGCTAGGCAGGCACTCTGCCAGCTGAGCCGCGTCCCGGACCCTTCTAATAGCAATTCCCAAAAGCTAGTTCCTAAAGTGTTAAAGCAATGATAGTTTCACGGGAATGTGTGCTCAGAAGGAGGGAGCACTCACTGAAAATGTTTTAAAATGACTCCCTAATCTCTCCGGTGAAAGAAACTCTGGGGAATGAAAGGGAAGCTGTGTGAGGAAGCCACATCTGTGCCCTGGACCACAGACCAAGATGGCGAAGGTAAAGTCAAGGTTGGAGACCTGGGGACCTCACCTCCAAGCACGAAATAGGAGCCCAAGATCATCCTCCAGAAAATATTTGCATCACAGGTTTTCATGACGGTGTTACCACATTTTGTCCAGTTTCACCTACCCACCCTTTCCTTCCTGTAAAATGGGGGAAGTCTGCCATTAACACAGGATTTGGACTCCAAAGTGAGACTCCATAAATGGCTTCATTTCCACTCACAACCATTGATGTCATCTCTCAGGAGTCGTCACCTCTGCCCCTTAGGGGCTTCCTGGGGGCTCAGGATCCGAGCCTCCATACAGATTTGTGAAACTAAAAATGCATACATGCAAAATAGATGGAGACTGTATATGCGTATGTGGTCGGAGGAGAGGGAACAAGGGGTTTTTGCTTTTCTTTGTGACTTCCCTGTTTCAGATCATGGCAGTTTCACCCTTCTGACACTCAAGCTAAAACCTCAGAGCCATTTGATTCCCCTTAAGTCCTCCCTTTCCTCCTCGTTGTCTGTGTGAGGTGTGGGGTCTACTCCCCTTGCCTCCTTCCCATTCTCCAGTTCTGCCTCGTTCAGTCTTCCTCGTGTCTCCCAGACTCACTGAACAGCACCTCGTGGCCATTCTCAGATCGCCACACTCCAGACCCAGTCAGATATTTTGAGGACTTTTGTTTTGTTTTGTTTTGTTTTGTTTTGTTTTGTTTTGTTTTGAGATGAGGTCTTTCTACATAGCCCCGGCTATGTCCTGGAACTCACTATGTAGCCCAGGCTGGCCTCCAACTCACGGAGCTCCACCTGCCTCTGCCTCCCGAGTACAGGGATTAAAGGTGTGCGCCCCCATGCCCAGCCTATTGTGAGGACTTTTGACTCATCTGTGGGGAAGATTCTATTCTCTAAAGACTCCAGACCAATCTCTCCCATTCCTCATGTTTCACAACATGACTTGGGCATTCCCAACAATAGATATGGTCTGTGTTCCCTCCCCTGGAATTCGGTAGGAACTGAGGACCATGAGTGACATTATGTGACTTCTTCCAAGGTTAGAACATTTTTTTTTTTTTCGGTCTGGCTCTCTTGGGAGACTCCCCTTCAGGTCTTTGTTTGCTGTGTATAAAATCATAGGGCTGCAATACGGTGAGGACCTCATGTCATAAGGAGACGCCATGTTTAGGTGTCCTTATGTGAAGTCCTGACTGATAGCTAGGAAGGCAAGGAAAGATTTTTCTAGGTAACTCTTTAACTCCCGTTGGTGAGTTGGTGAGCTCCTAACCCTTGAATTCTACTCAATAAGGCAATGGATCTCAGAGCTCTTTTTCAGGACTCAATAAAATGATTATTTGAAGCTGTTTGGGATAAAACTTGTTATACAGCTAATAGATACCTGATGTTTTCTTTTGAATTCTTACACAAAATCTGTATGAATCATCTGGCCACCACTTGCAAAAAAAACTACTTATAAAACTGGGGTGATTTGGGGTTAGGAATGCAGCTCAAAGATCAGCTATGAGCTTANCCCTGGGTCCCACCCCTGACACCTGCCCCAAAACAACACAAATCAGCATATCTGAATAGCTGCCTGAGAGTGAAGAGCTGAGCTGATCAGGATAAAATTTTCAGAATTTACTATGTACCAGGTGCATCATAGACCTTCCCATAATCCAAACCTCCATCATCATGTAGTGGGTGGGAGCATTCGTTACCTGCTTCATTGTTACAGAAATTGAACCTCAGAGTTAGGAAGGCAGGATCCCCAAGGCTTTCCTGGACAAGTGACAAGTGACAAACTGGATGCATTACTTACTTTACTATTGGTGCAACTTATAAAAGGAAGTGTTTGGACTTATAGTTCCAGAGGAATGAGTCCATCACCATCATGACAGTGAAGCCTGGCAGCAGACATGAGCAGCTGAGAGCTCACATCTTAAACCGAAAACAGGAAGCAGAGAGAGTGAACTGGGGGTGGCACACAGCTTTGGATTCCTCAGAGCCAACACTCAGTGACATGTTTCCTCCAGCAGGGCCTCACCTCCTAATCCTAACCAAACAGTGCCACCAACTAGGGACTAAGTATTCAAATGTCTGAGACTATGGGGACATCTCATTCAAGCCACCTCAGTAGGAATTCAGACCCAGGGTCTGCTGATGTCAAGTACCTATGGTCCTCACAATACTTCCCTCCAAGAGCTGAGCCTTAGAAAGACAGTGGATGTGGCTGGAGAAATGACTTCACAGTTTAGAGTATGTACTGCTCTTGCAGAGGACCAGAGTTCAGTTCCCAGCATTCACCCATACAACCATCTATGACTGCCTTTTCAGGGGATCTGATGCCTCTGGCCTCCATAGGCACCCACACTCATGCACACACAAACACACACACACACATACACACAAACAAAACCATTAAACAAGAACCCATATGAGCACTTGACATGACTTGGCTGTCTTACCTCTCCCTGGACAACACTGAAGTAACTTCCCTTTTTGGAATCAAGAAAACAAAGCCGGCTGCTTTGGCTAGAGAAAGCCCTCAGCACAATGTCGAACAAGCCAGCAGTAATTTGTTTCTATTCTTTTCCATGAGACTGCCTGAGGTTATCCTGGTTTTCATTAGCTCAAACTTCTCCTTTTCAAAAGATAATTCTTTGAAATCTTCAGGGAGACTAACATGGCTCAGGGCTGGCTGCCACATGCTCACAGAATTCAGAGAAACTGAGGTTTCAAGCCCTGAAAGCTACATCTGCATACACACAAAACTGAGCTTGCCTCCACAGTTGTGTTTTTTAACAGACTGTGAAGAGAAAGTTCACACTGAATGATGACNTGAGATGTTCAGCTTTGTCATGGAAAAAAAAATCAACTTCTAGATTATTTTTTAATAGTTTTACACCATGTGCAGATTCAGTTACAGTGCAAACTTATTGGGAATCTTCTCTTTAGAACTCAGAACTAGGGTGATAAGGTAGCTCAGTGATTAGAGTGCTTACTATGTAAGCACAAGGACCTGTGGTCGAATCCCTGGCCCCACAAAAAAGCTGGGCATGGCTACATGTGACTGTAACCCCAGCACTCCAGGACAGAGACAGTGAATCCTATGAGTTCACTGACCAGACAGCCCAGCCCAAATTGAATGCTTCAGGTTTACTGTGAATGATAGAGCAAGACACCCAGCATCCCCTGGCCTCTTCAGGTGCCTGCACCCAAAAACACACGTACACATACACATGTACTTCATGCACATATATACACAGAAATATCAGAGCTAATTAGTATTCAAGATTAGATTGTTCAAATATATGAATTATCTTCAAATTCTCCTTGCAGAAAATTTATCTAAAACAAATAATATTTAAAAAAATACAGTAAAAATTTTTAGTTCTGATTTTTCTCATAATCAATTACATATGAATGTTTGTGGTCTTCATGTAATGTTTCTGTACATTTGTGAATATTTGAGATTGCTTTAGTGTCATAAATCATTTTATAAACAAAAACTTAAAAGTGACATAATTTAGGCATCTAGTTTCTTGTTCTTCCAACATTTCCAGATCTATGCTCCTGGAAGTTAAAATTTTGTTTTCCTTTGGGAATCTGATGGGAAGGAAAGGAGGGGAGAACAAGCTCCCGTGCTAGCTTCCATCACTGCTATAGAGTGCCTGAGACAATTCAAAGGGAGGGACTAGCCACCTGGGCTCAGAGTTTCTGTCGATGATTGCTTGGCTCTGTAGCTTTGGGGCCTGTGGTAGCACCGTACATCATGGCAGGAACATGTGGTAAGGAGAANTGCTCATTTCATGGTGGCAGGAAGCAAAGAAAGAGAGGAAGGGACCAAGGTCCCCAAAGCCCCTACACAGCATGACCCTAGTGACTTACTTCTTCTACCTAGGTCCCACCTCCTAAAGATTATGCCACATCCCAATTGCACCAACACCTGAAGTCCAAGCCTTCAACACACGAGCGTTCCAGGATGTTTCAAATCCAAACTATAACAGCTGCCAACCTCCAGCCTCATCTCTTCCAGCACCTCCTTAAATGTCGACTATGGTCCTTGCAGTTGACATCTCCTCCCCCTCCTGTTCCTTTCCTTGGCAGAAGTCTCCATGGGCATCTCTTTGAGAGATGAGAGTGACAGTCTTAGGCCGGCGTCAAGGCTGTGTGTGCGTTTCCCAGAGGAGGGAGAACAATCAGGTCTTTATGCCAGGGTGCTCCTGCTTTGTCTCCCATGTCCTTGCTGCACAAACNTAGCAATGATGGGCATAAAACCAAACACAAGCCACACAGCCGGGCTTAAGATAATTGGGATTGGGCTGGGAATATAGCTCTGTGGTAGAGTACTTGCCTAGCACATGTAAGGCCCCAATTTCTAGCTTAATTAATTAATTAATAGGGTAGGAACTGATAGCAACAGGAGTCACGGGTCTTCATGTGGGAATGTTCTAGAATTTGACTCCTGTGGAATGGGGAGATCAGTCATGTTCCAAGGGAGAGGAGTTGGAGAGGAGTTGGAGGTAGAGGAAGTGACTGGAATGAGTGTTCTTCAGGGAAGAAATCTGAACCCTAAGCTGCTATCAGCCTGTCTCCAGGTCTTTCCCTTCACAGCCTAGGGAGACAGAAGCCTTCTGGGCAAAAAAACTAAATTAAACTCAGTGGATAAGAGCTCCAGGATCACTACGGCATGTGACAGTTAATTCTATGTGTCACTTGACTAAGCTAAGGGATAGTTGAGGAGCCGGTAAAATATTTCTGAGTGTGTCTGGGAGGGTGCTTCTGAAGAGAATTAGCAACCAGAAGAATAAAGTGAAGGGGGTGGCTCTCATCTGTGTGGGTGGGCAGCACCTAGTCCACTGAGGACCCAAGGAGAACAGAAAGGTGACCAGAGAATAACTGGACACTCCCTCAGCCTGAGCCAGAGTGTCCCTCTCCTGTGCTTGGGTATCAGAGCTCAACAACAGCTTCGTTCTTCCAGATCACAGATGGTAAATCACGGGGCTTCTTGTCCCTCATAAAAGCAAGGACCAACTGGTCCTTTGTAAATCTATAGACTGTCCTCTGTTTCTCTGAAGAACCTGACCAGTAAAGGAATACAGTCCTGAAACAGTAGAACGGGGCCGTTGTTAGAGAATGGGTATCAACCATTCTACACAACTGTGAAATCATTAGTAAAGAGAGAAAAACACGCAGAAAGAAGCGAGGTGAAGAGCAACACAGGAAAGATTTACAAAACAAGAAAAACTTGACAATGAAATGAATAATCTGAGTGCCGATGGATTTCTGATTAAACCAATTTTACAGGATGTTGAAAGCAATAATGACATTAAATGAAACAATAACTTCCATTTTAACGAACAAAGGCCATGTGGAGAGGAAACTAACAGAAGCAGATGTATAGAAAAAGGATCATCTAGAAAGCTTGAAATGTAAAAATAGACTCCTTTTTTAGTCTGTCTATGAGTCCAGTCCAAACTGGATACAGAAAAACAATATGCTAATTAGAGGGGAGAACTGAAGAATTCTCCAAAACATGGTATAGAACAAAGCACTCCTANTCTATATAGACACAAATTATGTGTAATAAAGTGACCAAAGATAACAAAAATATGGTATATATTTCAGAAGGAGAGCCAGAGAGATGGCTAAGCAAGGAAATACCCTTGCTATCAAGCCTGATAAACTGAATTCAATCCCCAGGATCCACATGGTAGAAGGACAGAACCCATTCCTTCAAGTTGTCCTCCACACGTGCATGACACCCACCCCAAACACACCCGTGAACACAAGATAAATAATGTAATTTTTTTTAATTTAAAATGAAATATTTTGAAATTTTCCGTATAAAAAA
>LZPO01034894.1:72309-82378 GCA_001675575.1 Neotoma lepida | reverse complement strand
ACACACACACACACACATACGTATTAGACTCGGTAATTAAGTCTTTTAAACAGGTATTCATTACCTTAGGATTTTAAAAGCAAAAACATTTTAAATTTGAATGTGAAGAAGAAAACCACGNGCTGGTGAGATGAGTCAGCAGCTAACCATGCCTGCCACCAACCCTGAAAACATCAGCTGATCCCTAGAACCTCCAGAGTGGAAGAGAACAGAGTCCCCANGGTTATCTGTTGATCNCTACCAGTGAACCATGGCCCTGAACACCCACACCCACACCAACACNCACACACAAACACTCGCACACTCACACACNTGTACACACACACACACATACACACAAATCAATACATCTTTGGTGGTGGTACTGGGGATTGAACCCAGGTACCCCCAAATGGTAGGCAAGNACTCTGCTACTCTATTACTTTCCAGCCCAATAACTGTTTTTAAAAAGAAGAAAAACATTAAAAATAGTGCAAGGATGCCGGATCACTGTATGAGAAAGAAAAACCTGTGTAAGCATTAAAAAGGTTTAAAACAATCGTAACATAGAGTTTTTTCTGTAATCAACAATATTAAGAGATCTGTATGTAAAAACATGTATTTAAGTTAAAAGGTAAACAAAAACTGGATAACTCAGAAACAAATGTGATCAGGGTTTGAATCCTATCAGTGATTCTCAACCTTCCTAACGCTGCGACCCTTTAATACAGTTCCTCATGTTGTGTTGACCCTCCATCCATAAAATTATTTTCTTTGCTATTTCATAACTGTAATTTTGCTGTTNTGAATCATAATGTAAATATCTGATATNCAAACCCTGTAAAAGAGTNGTTTGACCCCCAAGTTGAGAACCACCACTTCACACTGTAAAAACAAAACAGCATGTCCTAGCCCTCCAGCCCCTAAGACTCTCTGAAAGGGAGTGTGTATTTGAAAAGGTCACTTCCTGGCCTCAGTTTACAGACATGAAAACAAGAACGAAGATGGACAGTCACGTGCTCAAAAGCCCCACCCCCCCTCCACCCCACGCCCTAAATCCTCATCAACTACCAGATCCGAGGGTTGAGAGAAGTCTCTAGTCTATTGCCTACACTGCGGCTTCCAAACCTGTTGGAAATTTTTATTCAGATCCCTCTGAGAGGGTGAACTGAGCTTTGCCTGCAAAAGGAGAAGTCGTGGCACAGAGTGGCAGGGTTTCCACACCCAGGAAGGCCTCNGGATCATCCGAGAAGCCAGAGCCTGCTCACATTTTTAGCTAATGACTTCACCACGGAGAGCCCACCGTAGTCTCAGGTTCCTCTAACTGAACACCATAGGGACTGTCCGATCCCTCCTCCCTCGGGAAAGTGAAACAGAGAAGGGAGTGGACTTCTCCAAAAGAGCTAGTCACCCCTCTACCCCTCCTAGACTACAGAGAAGGGGCTTCTCCAGGCTCCGCCCAAAGACAGGTCACGCCCATTAGGAGGGGGCAGGCCACTCCTGCGGTGGAGAGGCTTGAAGTCCCTTTGCCCTGGGGAGGACTGTCACACTGCCACAAGTGTTCCTGACGTCCTACGGAATAAGGGGGACTCTTGCACCTANTAACTCAATCTGGGCTGCACGCTGACTGAGACAAGCGTGGAAAGTTTCTCTTCTGTTTCGTGTTTTGATTTGTGGTTCTGCTAGGCAAGCGCTTCACCACGAACCTAATCCCTAGCCCCTCTAAAAATAGTTATTTTTAAAGAGAACATTAGATGAATGTACAAATAAAAGTTCTTATCCCTTCAAGTACTCATTTAATGTTCAACAACCATTTAGTAGGCAGAAAATGAGGACGTGGGGGTTCAGTATAGTCGATCACCCAGAGTCCATCCGGTGCCCACCAGGGAGCAGGTTCCTTAAAAAGCCATTGAGGGGTGAAAAGCACTGACTAGAATCAGTGGCACTACTTTAGACACAACCCGACCTCTAACAAGAGTTGAATATGTTTTTAAGCCTAGTGCTTGCCTCCTGGATGCTGTGAGGATTTAAAAATAAAAAAGGATGCTGTGGTCCAAGACCCCCCACATTGGTGTTTGACATGCACTGGATAGTCTAATCTCCCTCCCCTGTTTCTCTCTTCAGTTTTTTCATTCTTGAACTTCGCTACCAGTTCCATCTGCCACGGAGTGAACCTGTATGCCTGTCCTCCATCCCAAATTCATACTGAAGCCTTTGTCCTCCAAGTGAAAGGATGGGGAGTTTGGGGGAGATTTTAAGCTTCGAGCAAGCCATGGAGGGGGCACCCCTAAATGGGGTTAATATCTTTATAAGAAACACAAATGCTGAACATGGCAGCTCACGCCTCTAATTCCAGCATTTGAGAGGCTGAGGCAGGAGTACTGTACGCTTTAAGCTAGCCTGAGCTACACAGTAAGTTCCGAGGCAGCCTGAGCTATACAGTGAGGTTCAGGCTAGCCTGAGCTATACAAGGAGATGCTTTCTTCAAAAATAAACAGGAAGGGAGGGAGAAGAGGAAGATTACACGCACACACACCATGTGGGTGCATAATTATTGAACAGCCACCTACAAAGGCAGGCAGGGTCTTCACCAGACCCTGGATTTGCCAGCTCTTTGACCTTGAACTTCCCAGCCTTTGGAACTGTGAAAGATGCCTGGTGTTTGAGGCAGCCAGTCTTCTGTTGCAGCAGCCCAAGCTGACTGAGACACCCCCTTACAAGTTCAGGTCCAACAACAATACATAAAGACAGAGCTCAGGCCATAATGTGCTGAGGAAAAGGAACTCAATATGAGTTCGTTATTGTAAAAATCGCCAATCTTGTCCCGAGGGCCAAACTTATCCCCAGGTAGCCCTGCTCATTCACCTCAGAGATTGTGTAGCCGTTTTTGTTTTGTTTTTTTTCTGTTATCTGCTTATTGTTTTGTTGAGACAGGGTCTCATGCAGCTCAGGCTGGCCTTGAACTCACTGTGTAGCCCAGGTTGACCTTGAGTTCATGATCCTCCTGCGCCTCACCCACTGAAGTGCTGGTATTATGTACATGAGCCTCTATGCCTAGTGCCTCATGTATTTTGTCTGTTTTTATGCTGGGAATTCAAATTTAAGTAGTTATGACAAAGACATTTTCATCTAAAATCGTTATCTAAGATGTGGTTCCCGAAAACCCAAAATATTGACTATCTGGCTCTTTCTAGAAAAAGTGTGCCAGGCCGTGCTCACTATGAAACCTATTCCATCCTAAATGCCCACATTTCTAAGGTTAATGCTGAATATTAACTTTTTAGCTTTAGAGTCAGCTAAAGTTTACAAGGCATGGTAGTTGTGGCTGAGAAGGGAATGAATCTGGAGGCTGGAAGCAGAGATGGCTCTGGGTGGCCTCGGGCCTGACTGTACAAAGAAAACTAGAGTCTAAAATAAGGCTTTTTAAAGTAAATAAATCGGTCTAGGAATGCAGCTCAGTGGTAGAGCTCCTGCCTAGCATGNTCAGAGTACCTGAGTTCCAGCCCCAGCTCTGCAGTAAGTTAATTAATTTATTAAGTTAAAACAAAGCTAAAGTTATGTTTAAATTCAAGACAGCAAAAGTGGAATAGGAAATAGCAGTAATGGGCTGTGCTCTTGTCCCTAATCTGCCACCAATTAGGTGTATAATTGGGGCAATCACTTCATTTCCTTGAGCTGTTACTTTATTTACAAAATAAGAGGCTCATCCATTTACTGAAACTCTCAGGCTCCTCCTGTGGGGAGCTTGCGACTCCAGACAGGGACATTCGGGTTCTGGAGTCTCTAAGAGCCTGGGAGTTCAAGGTGAAATTAANATGTCCAGTGATGTCCTAGACAGCCTTGCAGAGTTGTACGGGAGAANTGGCAATTCACATTCAAAGGGCTGCCGGCTCCAGTGCATCTTAATGATATTCGCCATGGTCATAATTTATCACCACCCGCTTTCCAAATAGATAGATTAGTGTAAGCCGGTCCATCCAGTGAGCTTCTCCCATCTGCAGAGGGAGGAGGCACCCGACAGCTGCGAATGGGACCTTCAGCTTGAATTATGTAACAGTAGCAGAGAAAGGCAGATAGGCTTTCTGAATTATGCTTCTTGAGACTGGCATTANCAAGAGTTTCTCTGCCCTAAACTCTCACCACACACAGCAAAGGCGGCTTTGTCCCCAGAGCAGTTAATCCACGTAGCAAAGGGATCCTGTAGGCATTGCCAGCGAGCTGGAGGTAATTGAGACCCACAGTAGATGAATCCTGCAGAATCAGGACCACTTTCTCTCTCCAAAGCCCTAAAACGAGGAACAGTCTTCCAAAAACTCAAGCTCCAAAGCTTGTTTATCCCCTTTTGTGGCCGAGTCCCCCATCCTGGACCGAAGAGCCCTGCTCCTCCCCCTGTAACACTCATTCGGAGCAGTGACCCCAGCTGGCAGCCCAAGCTGCATGGACTGCGGTCAAATAACACCCAGATGAAAACTGCAGCTGATGGCCGGCCTTTCCGGTCAGTGGCTGCCGTGCACAGCTCTCTCCTGACCTCCTGAAGTTCAAATGCCAGCCCGATTTCGCCCTGGAAGCGTCCCAGCCCAAACATGGAACAAAAGTTCCCTCTGACAAGCCTGTGTGGGTTCCAAAGTATGTTTTTATGCTTGTTGGCAAATAGAACCGTCACCAGCAACAATAACAACACTGTCTCCCCTCCACAGAAGCGACTTCATTTCTTCACATTTGTTCCAGAGCTGGAGCTGGACAGATGAATAATGTACGCTAAGGGGCTGGCCCAAGTCCTGACCTCCTGCCTCTGAGAGCCAACAGAGGTGACAGAGACTTGTTTGAGCTCTCATTGCTTGATTTAAAACGGAAAGGGAAGAAAACAGCATGAACTTTGCACCGTTCTATTTAACCTATGTAGCCACTGAAGGGCTTTTTGCTTTCTTTTCTTTTTCCTCAGTTTTATTTATTTATTTACTTACTTACTTATTTACTTATTTATCTATCTACTTATNTATTTGTTTATTTATTTATTCATGGCTTTAATTTATCTTCAGCAAAAGAGGACCTTCAGCCCTCTACTGGTGCCCTAAATGAAGCCAGTTTCTCAATGATCGAGATTACCCTGACATCTTGTGGCCACACTGGGGATATGCAAGTCTAGACAAACCNGACCCTCACAAAACACAGGCTACAGAAAAGTTCTCCAAAAATATTTCGACAGTATTTTATTTAAGATGTCTCAGGAAGTCATATAATAATTCTTGGAAAAAACACAAACAGGAACATATTTAAGCACCAAACAACCATTTGTCTCTCTCACCTGAACAAATCGCTTCATTTTTATGGCTGATTTCTATGGAGTTAATGATAAATATGGTTATTATATTTTTCTGAGGTTCACATAAGATAAGGCAAATAAAAAGCAACCATTAGGCACTTGAGACGCAGAGGTGGGCAAATCTCTGAGTTAGAGGCCAGCCTGGTCTATAGAGCAAGTTCCAGGTCAGCCAGGGTTACACAAAGAAACCCTGTCTTGGAAGAAGAAAAAAAAAACCCAACCAAACAAAAAAAAGTGACTATCAGGAGTCAGAGTATCTCAGGATTAGAGCCCACACTCAGNATGTGGAAGGTCCTGGGTTCAATTCTCAATACCCAAACCAAAGTAAAACAAAAAATGACATTTAAATTCTATATGCACATACACATAAGAACACTAAGGATCTCTGGAGGAGTAGCTCCTATACTCACACTTGGTTAAACTTCCTGCAAACACTCCAAACCTGTTTTGATCCTAACCCCAATATAGCATGAAGCCCTGGCCTCAGAATAGATAAAGAGAACAAATTNACNCAGTCTTATGCTTTCCTAAATATACCTACTGCCAAATCCTCTCACTTGTGTTTCTGTGATGTAAGTACAACCAGTTTCTTTGGTCTTTCTACCTAGGGCCAGCAAGTGAACAATGAGGAATGGATAGGAGTCCTGGGAAGTTAGATCACAGTATCACACAGTGTCTGATTGGTCCTGGGGCTTGAGAATTTAGCTATGTGTCTGTTTCCAGGGCTGGGAGGAGAGTCTTGGTGTGGCTGGGAGTGTTGGAGATCAAACCTCTGTCTTGTAAGTGCAAAATGTGTAGTAAGTGCTAAGCATGGACTCTCCCACTGNGCCTCACCCCTGCCTCTACTTCATCTTCTGGAAAAGGGGCACGCAGACACAGCAGCCCCAGGAGCTCCTGAGTGTCTGCCCCACGTGGGTGACGTAGGATGACTCATCAAATATGAGATGGGTTTGGCTATTGCTTCTATGCAGCTGTGTGGAGGAAGCCAAGAACTGTTGTCAAGCCAGGAACTTGGGGAAGAAATGCAAATTGTATCCACTTCCCCTTGTGCTAAGTCTCTGCTGGGGTCAATGGACCAGCTAGTCACTGCCCTGTCTACTGACAGCATTCAAGGCACTCACCGGAGCTCAGAGTGTCTTCGGAGGTACGTGAAGCGAGCTTAGGGTGTGGTTGACAGCAAGAGCAATAGTTTGACACAGAGAAAGTCTCACCCCAGCAAAAGGGACACCAGATCCTTGGGTGAATGGTGAGGACAGATGATTCAGACTTCCAGCTATCTTCTCTCCAGGCTGAGCTAGCTTCCTGTACCTCCACACTGCACAGGGGACTAACAGAAGGGGGAGCGCAGGAAAGGGGGAAGGGTAACGGGATATGAGGGGCAGATGTTCAAAGAACATCCTATACTTGTCTAAAATTGTCCTTATGCAATCCAGTACAATAAAAATTAAAAATAAAAACTTGTGAAAAGACAACAGTCCCCTGTGGATAGGCAAGTGTTGGCTGTTCACAATAAAACAGGGCTTCTAAAGTCTGGCAATGATAGCAGAAACAGTTGCACTGTTATATATATGCCTGGAGACAATGTCTCACAGTTTAGCCCTAGATGACCTGGAACTCACTGTGTAAACCAGGCAGGCCTGAACCTCAGAGATCTGCCTACCTCTGCCCCCGAGTGCCAGTATTAAAAGCATGCTCCACAGTACCCCGCCCATTCTTTATATTCTTATCCCAAATCTGATGCCTTTAGCTCCTCCCAGTGCCTGGCATTCTAATGTTTAGACCTGGTCGCTCTCTAGCAGTGACCTCTTCGGAAGTCTGAGAAGTAACAATTGGTAGCACATTGTTGTTGTTGTTGTTAAGAAATAAAATAAAAATAGTTGTGTAGATGAGCTCTACTTTTAAGGACTTGGGTGTCAAGTGGCCTCACATGAGCCCAAAGACAAGATCACGGTTCTGAATAACCACAAGGGAGACTGGACAAGTATGAGCAGCTATAGAAGGGAGGAAGAGGCACAAAGCAGNGCCATTCCAGGGCTTCCCAACACATCTCTGCTCCCTGTGCAAGGCTTCCTATATAGAAGGCAAAGGAAGTCAGAGGAGACACTGTCCAGGAAGGAGCAGACCCACAGCATTGGAGCCCAGGAGACCCAGACCCATCCACTGACAGGGGCTGCAGGCTCCTTGGTTCTCACCAGTCCCAGAATTGGGGGCTCAAGAGAATGTCAACTGGACAGTCTCGGGTGACATCTAAAACAGGAGGGTTTATCATACAATTACACGTCACGCTGAAAACTGGAAACCTACATATACAACAGTAGGGATCCAGTTAAAAAAATCAAAGAAGAGCTAACTGAGGAGATNCTAGGTAATCATGTCAACAACAAAAATACATCTTCAGGGCTGGGAGGAGGCCACTTTGTCTAAAATATGGGAAGCCCTGGGTTCCATCCACAGCCCCTCCAATTAAAAAAGAAAGAGATACTTACATTTTCATGTGCTTCCTAGTTAAAAGAAAGAAAGAAAGCTAGAAGGGTTTTGAGTATTTTTCATACTGAAGACAAATATTTGAGGAGAAATACGTTACCTCTGGTTTGAGCATTTCACAATGTATATATATGTGTCTCAAAATATCATGTGGGCCAGATACAGTGGCACTTGTCTTCAATCTCAGCATTGAGGAGGCCAAGGCAGGCAGATCTTTATGAGTTCCAGGCCAGCCTGGTCTACATAATGAGTCCCAGGTCATCCAGAGCTACATAGTGAGACCTTGTCTCAAAAACAAACAACAACCAAAAAATTAATATGGCACTCTGTAAATATGTCCATAAATATGTGTGTTAACTAAAAAGTAAATGCTGGAGAAAGGGAAAGGGAAAGCAAGAGAGGGCAATTACAGTGCAGAATATGGTCCAAGTATATTATATTACATGCATGAAAATATAATGAAACTCAACATGCCACTAAAGGAGAAAAAACATAACATAATAAATGCATAAAAACTTTGTTTTCAAAGAATACTTTGTGACCTGAGGAAAGCCCCTCTTATACAGTCAAGAAAAGAATTTCAAAATGTCTCAGCTAACACTAGGTTTTTTGGTCATTTGTCTGGTACTGTCTATTTTGTTTCAGCTCCGNGTTCTTAAGGACAAGAAGGCGGCCACAGTTTTACCACAGGTTATGATATTCTAAGAGGCCTGTCTCTTTTATCTGCCTACTTTTGCTTCCACATGACCTCAGACCTCTCCACCGTGAGCAAAACCTTTTGAAAACCATGACAGTTTGGGGTGTGGGAGTATGGTCTGTCTGGGCTTGAGTTGCCTTTGCCATGCTGTGGGAGAGATGAGCAGGACAAAATTTATTTGCACCTGTTTAAACACAACCAATATTTGTTTAGCAGAAATTTGTTTACCACTTTTAGGGGATCTCAGGTCTTGTTAGGAGGAAGGGAAGGAGGGAGGGAAGAATGGAGGGAGGGAAGGGAAGAAAAGAAAGAAAGAGAAAGAGAAAGAAAGAAAGAAAGAAAGAAAGAAAGAAAGAAAGAAAGAAAGAAAGAAAGAAAGAAAGAAAGAAGGAAGAAAGAAAGAAAGAAAGAAAGAAAGAAAGAAAGAAAGAAAGAAAGAAAGAAAGAAAGAAAGAAAGAAAGAAAGAAAGAAAGAAAGGAAGAAGAAAAAGAATAGAGGAAGGGGAAGAGAGGGAGGGAACAAAGTGGGGGGAGATAGGAAANGGTGGTTGAGTGGTTTGTCTCTTCTGAAATGGGCTTAGAACTGCNAGGCCATTTCTTCCTATTTCAACTTTGCATGCTCTTAGTTTTCTTTACCAAGAGGCAGAGGCGGAAGCTGGCAAGTGGACTATGTGACAGCCATGCTGGGGAGAGCCCAGTTGTGTGAACATGTAGCAGCCACCCTCTGGGTCATCCATGGATTCCCTGGTGGGAATAAAGACGGGTGGACTAGACTTGACCTCCAGCCACTCTTCCTGATGTCCCCCAAAGAGTAAAGGAATTTTGATGAAGGGTCACAGCAGATAGCAATGCAATGGTTTTCAAGCCTCCCCCGTGCTGGGTTTAAAGTAGAGTGAGACCTGATGGATGACGTATGATGATCTAAAATCCGAGAAGGAAATTCTATTAGACCTCCTGGGTCAGCCAGGCAATGCATTCAGTGTAGTGNCCCATCGCAGACACCCCCAGTTCATCTTCCCNATTAAACTGCCAAAGAATAGGATCACACTCCCAGTACATCACACAGGTGATACTGGAGAGCAGGTCACTACACAGAATCCACACAAGTTACACTCCTTGTGCCTGAGGAGTCCTGTCAAAGCAGTTACATCTTCACCCTCCAGCACCTTGCTGTGTTAAGAGAGCTCCAGGGATTTTGGGGTGCCTCTGAGCACTGACAGACTGTGATCACTTGAGTATAGGGTAAGAGAATGTGTGTGAGTGTGTGTGTGTGTGTGTGTGTGTGTGGTGTAGTGCATTGTATGTGTGGTATGGTGAGAAGTGTATATAATGATATGTGTATGATGTGTGTGTGTTATTTACTTGCCCAAATGAAAGAAAACTAGGCCAGATATGGCAGCATACACCTATGATCCCAACACTTGAAATGTAGAAGCATAAGTAAGGGTCAAGAGTTCAAGGCCAGCCANGGCTCCATAACACATGAGACCCTGTCTAAAAAGAAGTCTAAAAAGACTGAGGAGATAGCTCCATGGGTTGAGATACTTGCTGCCAAGCCTGACAACCTGAGTTTGATCCCTGAGATC
>LZPO01034894.1:52167-71814 GCA_001675575.1 Neotoma lepida | reverse complement strand
TTTTTTTTTGAGACAGGGTCTCTCACTGGCCTAGAACTCATTAACTATGTTAGGCTGGCCAACCAGTGAAGTCCAGGGTTCTCCTGTCTCTTCCTCCCCAGCCNGGGCATTACAAACTCTAACAGGTCACCTCCTCATTGCAGAGACTNCGTCTCCAGAGGAGGCTGCTTCACCTTGCCTGACTTTTGTGAGTTTGTTTCCTGGCATTACCCTGCATTAGACTCCTTCTGCCCGTCTGTGTGGTTCGGTGAATACAGCAGAGACGGATCGGAGCCGGATGCCAGGCATCACCTTCCAAGACCCACAGCCTTGCCTGCTGCAGGGGCTGCCTGCTGACCTCGCTCTCCCCCAACTGTCACTGGGCTGCAGCCGTGCCCATGACCCTGCCAGCCACTCACAGGCGCTGCCCACCTCCAGCTCCCTCCACGGCCTCTCAGACAAGCCCAAGGCATCAGCTGGCCCGGGTGCCTTTGCCATTGGGAATACTGGCACCATGTCTACAGACTAGGGTTGCTCTGAGCCCCTGGGCCCCCCATGGGGACTTGAACAGACGAGTTTCCACAGGGTAGATAATCTCACCCCATTTCACAGATGAGAAACTGTGGCCCCAGGATCCTCTTGTCTTCCAAAAAGGAACAAAGACACCTTGTCCACCAGGGCAGAAATAAAAGCGTCTCCTGGAGCCATGTAAACTTTCATAATCGGTCATGCATCTTTTTACCTTTTGAAACTTTGTGAGGTTTATATATAGCCTCCATCTTGTCCCTCTGAACTCGGCAGGGCTGGTAATCAGTCACTGGGCTGAACACCTGGAACTCTGTGGGGACTATCATTAGAAGGATGNGAGGCCAGGTGTGGTTTTGGACCAGAGACCTATTGGAATGGGGAGGATTTCTCACTTTCCAAGTTTGCTCTGCTCAAGTTAAAACAATTAACCTCCTTACCCTTCAAACAACTGTTCGCAGCTCTCCAAGAGCAAAATAGTCAACCACAGATACAGNGCGGAAAGAAGAGGCTGTCGGCCCCTCAGAACCTTCAGAGCAGCCAGCGTGGTACACTCCTCTGATTCTAGCACTTGAGAGGTGGAGGCAGGAGGGCCAGAAGTTCAAAGCCAACCCCAGCTACGTAGTGAGATCAAGGCCACCCTGGGATACATGAAACCCTGTCTAAAAACAAAACAAAGACTTTCTGATGAGGAGACAGGTCTGGGCCTGTTCTTGGGGCCTCCTGCTTTTCCTGCCCTCTTTTCCAAGTCCATTCCACTCCCTTCTGAGCACTTAAATCTTCTCAATCTAGCAAGGATTTTTGCTAATGCTGGGGTCACCAAGAGAGGTGTAGTAAAAGAGGGGTTGGCCACAGGTGGGCCTCCACACTCNCTTCCTGATGCTTTGCCAGACTGGCCAGCAGGAAGGGGAGGGCAGATGGCAAGATTATTTCCAACCACTTGGGGTCTTAGCNCTCTGAATGATGTAGCTGTCTGCACATTCCCCTTCTCAGGCTGTGACATCTCCCAGGACTCACACCCTCCAAAGCCATTAGGAAAATTAATATTTTCAGGAAATCACACAGCTCTTCTTACATAATTTTTCAGCACCAACTGAATGTTTGTGGGCNATTTTCATGCACCGGTGACCTTGTTTAACCACCACAATAATCCTATGAGGAAGTTTGTAGAATAAGCCTGAGACTTAAAAACTGAAGCAAATAGCTTGGGTCTCACAGCGACCAGATGACAAAGACCCAGTCTTACCTAACAGGTGAGCTTGCTAGACACAGTCTAAGGCCCTTCTCTGACCTGAGATCTCAAGTGTAGTTGTCAAGGCCTTGCCGATGAGTATGAGGAGCCCCAGCTATCCCTCACCAAATACACCCACATCTTCTACAGGCTGGCCTTTTCCTAAAGTGAAAAGGGAGACTGGGATGGTCAGCCACCCTCTGAAAACACTGCTCACAGTTGATCAAGTGGGAGATGAGAACATGGGAAGTGTGACCCTTTGGGCACTGTTGATGCGGATGTCGGCCAGAGCAGTGGGAAGAGAGTTTTCTAGGGTATTCCCCAGGGCTCAGAAGAGCAATCTGGGGCATATGCCCTGGGCAGGTTATCCAAGTTTACAAGGAGATGGGCATTGTGGGAATTGTAGAGTATACTGATACCAGAGCTGGGGCAGCTGGGGGGTCCTTATCAGAAAAATGGACAAAGTAACCTGCATCTGTCAGAATGCTTTATGATAGACAGAAGGAAGGGCCATCAAGAGCACAGCAAACACAGAAACCAGGCTGAGGGGCCAGCTCAGCCCATAATGTTCCCGCTCACAAGCCTGTGGGGTTGAGTGGGGACCCCAGCACCCATGTAAACCCCAGGTTTAGCAACAGAGCTATAACCCGGTGCTGTAGGGGGAGCAAAAAGGACAGGTTCCTAAAGCCTGCTGGCCAGCCAGTCTAGCCCATCGGTGAACTCCAGGTTCAGCAGTAGACGGTGTCTCAAAGAACAAGGTGAAGAGAGATTGAGGAAGCCCACAGCGCTGACCGCTGGCCTNCATATGCACTTACACATACCTGCACATGTGTGCACATATCTATACAAACACAGAAGTACAATACACACAAACATACATAAGTCTCAAAATTGTTAGCCCAAACATGTAACAGAACACTTACAATATAATAGCATTTATAAAAATTTTTAAACAACTATGCAAAATTGAGGCAATAAGCATGCATTTGTGCAGTAGAAAGTGGACTGAAAAAAAGATGTGTTAAAATGTAAGTCTTCTAGAGCAGGAAGAGGGGACAATGGGATTGTGGAAGACTCAGGGAAAAGAATAGTTAGTTTAGGTGCTGTGGATGTAACTCAGTGGCTAAAGTACTTGCTTAGCATCCACAGAGCCCTGGGTTCAATCCTCAGTACCACAAAAAATAAATGAATAAATAAATAAAGTCTTGTAGGGACACTGATAATAATACCTCTGTGCCTGAGAGCTAAATAAGGTGGGGGGGTAGAGCTTATGAAAGTCTTTGAGACAAGATTCTATGATCAGAATGATCTTTACACCTCTCCAAACCAGTCCCCATGAAAGAAGTAGGGACTGAACAGACAGCTTTCAAGTTCTGTATCCTATTTTCCTGATGAAGACAGGCCTGCATCTATGTGCGCCCTGACCCCTACCTGACCACCTANGTGTCCCTAGACTTGATTGCTACTATTTTCCATTGTATTTTCCATGCTCCAGTGACAAAGGGCCAAGGAAAAGGAACAGAAATGCCCACCCAGGTACGGAAACATGAGCTTGGGTCCTGGCTCAGCTACTTACTGAGTTTGTGGCCATGAGCAAGGTATCTCGCTTTTCTGTATGTTCCCTTAACTCCTGGGAGGCCCAGGCTCTAAGAGCAACCTNAGTCTGCAGATGGGGTGCCAGTATTTCCAGTGGCAAAAGTCAGCTGACTCCTCAAGCATGTCTGAGAAGCCGTGGAGGGAGCTACAGGTGGGCAGCATCTGTGAGTGGCTGGTAAGGGACACAAGGACGGCTGCAGGAATCCTTCCAGTGATCCACGCATCTGATCCACACATCTCTTCATCAACTGCATCTGTGTGCATACACACATGTACATCTGCTACTAAGGATGGAGCCCAGGACCTCTTAAGTACCAAGCAAGCACTCTACCCCTAAGCCACACTCCTGGTGTCCAAAAAACATTCTGAGACCATCCCAACCGAGCTCTCTGTGGAAGAAAATGGTAAGAACAACNCCAGACAGAACCTTCCCAGCTAGTGAAGGGAGGTGGCTTAAACACGGAGAACCGAACAGACACGGAACTGCAAGCGGTATCATGGTGGGCGAGGGGATCCCAGGCCACGTGAGAAGCCGGACTAGGCTCCCATTGAGATGAAGTGCAGGAAAAAGAGGTGTGTCTCCGAGGAAGAGACAGGGAAACTGAGGCAGAAGTCATGAATGTGAAGGCTGGGGAAATAGAATCAACAGCAAGTGTAAGGACCCGGGGACAGAACCAGGAGGCCTCAGAAGGTGGGGCCAGGGGGCACAACTCNGATAGTACTGTGGGGTTTGTTCCTTCATCTGCTGAAGTTCAGGCCTGTGTCACTGTTGAAATCAGTTTCTTCGCAAGTTTAAGAAAAAAAGGGGGGGAGGAGGGGACAAACAAAAACAACAAGAACAACCAAAAAAAAAAAAAACAACCCAGGGACAGACGTGTTTGCCTGCTTCCTGTCAATGACCTAAACAGCTGCTGAGCTGCCCCGGGGTGCAATAAAGATTCCAAACAGGACGGGAACAGGTGGGCCCATCTTTCCTTACCCAGCAAACGGGCAGTTTCAGAGGGTTAACGCCAACCTGTCTAATTGGTTGGGACCAGCTGGGCTCTTCTGCTGAGTACAGGTGGAAAGCCTCCGGCGAGGCTGTGGGAGACCTCTACCCACAGGCAAATGGGCTTCTTCGGAAATCCCGCTCGCCTGTCTCTCAGGACTGAATCTGTCTTTTATGCAGTGAGAGCTGCGCATAGGCTACCACGGAACCACTTCCGGTTTTAGAAACATCTTCCTCACCTCTTCCTGTTCCACAGGATGGAAAGACTTCCGGGACTCACTGCAAGCTCGTGGTTCCCTCGATGGCCCAGATGTCCCTGCTTGACCCTGGGACTCTAACCCCTGGGACCTCACTCTCTGCCACCCTTCTCTGGGGCATCACTGCAGCCTCCAGCACCACCAGCTCCTCAGAGGGAAGTAACCAAGTAACCAACCACAACATAGGGCTGCAAGCTAGAGGCACCGCACAGTACTGTTGGCCGCTGGCTTTGGCTGGTCATCTGCTCAGCCCAAGCCCATGGATACTGAGGAGCCCAGTGAGACCTTAATAAGAACCATTCATTTATGGTTCTTTGTGTGTGTGTGTGCGTGTGACAGGGTTTCTGTGTGTGTAGCCCCGGCTGTCCTGGAACTCGATCTGTAGACCAGGCTGGCCTCGAACTCACAGAGATCCTCCTGCCTCTGCCTCCCAAGTTCTGGGATTAAAGGCGTGCGCCACCACCTCCAGGCCCATCTATGGTTCTTAATCACAGCAGCACATTAGAACTTCTAGGATATTTTTCCCAGCACTTAGAATCGAACCCAAGGCCCCACACATGCTAAGTAAGTGTTCTAACACTGAGCTACACACCCCAACCCTGGAATTCTTTAAAACTATTGTATCCATCTCTTTTTCTATTGCTGTGGTATAATGCATGACAGAGCAACTTAAGGGAAGAATAGTCCTTTCAGCGGCTCACAGTCCGAGGGTGCTGTCCATTACAGCAGGGAAAGCATGATGTCAGGGGCTCACAGTCCGAGGGTGCTGTCCATTACGGCAGGGAAAGCATGATGTCAGGGGCTCACAGTCCGAGGGTGCTGTCCATTACGGCAGGGAAAGCATGATGTCAGGGGCTCACAGTCTGAGGGTGCTGTCCGTTACAGCAGGGAAAGCATGATGTCAGGAGCATGGAGAGGAGCGGCAGGTCACATTGTGTTCACAGTCAGGAAGCAGACAGAAATGAATGCTGGTATTCATCTCACTTTCTCCCTTTTCTCCTTTGTATTCAAGCCAGGACCCCAGCCCAAGGGATGGTTCCATTCACATTCAGGGTGGCCCTTCCCTCTTCAGTTAAGCCTGTCTGTGTACACCCTTGCAGACACACCCACAAGTGTGTCTTCTCAGAGATTCCAAAACCAGCCAAATTATTGCACAGGAGAGAATATTAGCTGGTCATACACAGGGATGTGGGACTGTGTCTTAGCTACTTTTCTATTCTAGTGAAGAGACACCATGACCAAGACAACTTATAAAAGTTATCTGCAAGATTTTCTCATCTGGAGAAAGCCAAAGTTATAAAAGAAACCACTTGTTAAAGCTCACAACTAGCTCGAGTCCATGATCATCATGCTGGGGATTAGGCAGGCATGGTGTTGGAGCAGTAGCTAAGAGCTTACATCCTGATCCACACTTTGAAGGTAAGGGAGGCAGGGCAGATTGGGAATGAGAAAAAAAGTGGGTTTTTGAAACTTCAAAGCCTACCCTAGGGACACACCTCTTCCAACCAGACACACCTCCTAATCCTTCCCCAACAGTTCTACCCACTGGTGACCAAGCATTCAAATATATGAGCCTATGGAGCCATTCTCATTCAAACCACCACAGACGAACACTTGCTACAACATGGGCAAACCATGAAGCCATTGTGTCTAATAAAAATACGCCAATCAGAGAAATGTGTATTATCTAGCCATTTGCCATCTTGCCAAATGCAAGCAAATCTACAGACAGAAAGTAGATGAGCAGTTGCCTAGAGTTTGGTGGAGGGGGCAATAGGGAGGGACTGCCAATAGGTACACTGGGTCCTTTTTAAGGTGGTGAAGATGTTCTCCAATTAGATAGAGGTGATGGCTGCTGTGGACAGCCCAGAGCTGTCAAGTTCTACACTTTCAAAGAGTGGATTATGATACATAAACTACAGCTCAAGAAAGTTGTTAAAATGTATCTAGTCTGGGTCCCATCCCAATTAAATTGATGCATTTAGGGGCTGGAGCCTGCCTCTCTCTCTCTCTCTCTCTCTCTCTCTCTCTCTCTCTCTCTCTCTCTCTCTCTCTCTCTCTCTCTCTCTCTCTCTCTCTGCGCNAGAGACGGCAATTTACTCTCAAAAAGAGCTAAGAGGTTTGCAGTAGTTACAGAGTATTCTAAACAATCATGGGTTTTATCTATGTCCCCGAACCCCCACCGCACATTGCAGTCACCTAGAAAGCTTNGGAAGAAAGCCCCGTCTCTCACCAGGCACAGTTAATTGGTTTAGGGTGGGGACTCCACTTCGGTTTTGAAAGCTCCTGGGCGATTCTCACATGTAGTCAAGGTTAAGATTAAACCAGTGCTCTTCAGACTTCAGTGAGATCAAATGCACCTGGAACTGCAGGTTCCACCCAGGGGGTGGGGGTGGGGGCACTGAGGCAGGAGGTTTGGGGAAGGAATGCAAGGATTTGCATTTCTAGGGGCTTAGTTGGTGCCTGCCTTGCAAGCAAGAGGACCTGAGTCCCATGCCTAGAATCTGTATAAAATAAATCAATACATTCAAGCCTGGTGTTGAGCTGATGGCTCAGTGGGTAAAAGCAGCACTTGCCTCAAAGCATGGTGACCTGAGTTCCATCCCCAGTACCCTCATAAGTTGAGAGGATAGAATAGATTCCACAAAATTGTCCTCTGACCTCTACACATGCGCCACCATACACATGTGCACACACAGAATAATTTGCATTTCTGACAGGGTCTGACCTGACCCCTGACCCCTACCCTGCTTTAACTACAATGGGTAAAGTAGGCATTAGTTGAGAAATTGTCCTTGTACCTTTAAATATTACTACGACAGTCCTTAGGGACTGACAGTNACTCTTAATTCCAGCAAACCTCACCTCTTTTCCANAGCATTTCTACTTTCAAAGGAAGGCTATTTGGGGAGTACCCAGGACTTCATTTTTCTGTTAGCCTTGCAGGGGCTACCCTGCCTCCTTGGTCTGCTAAGCCTAAGAAGATCTGCTCACCTGAATTTCATATAAATAACAAGGCACGCGCGCATGTGTGTGTGTGTGTGTGTGTGTGTGTGTGTGTCTATGTGTGTCTCTGTGTGTGTGTCTCTCTGTGTGTGTATGTGTGTCTCTCTCCGTGTGTATGTGTGTCTCTGTGTGTGTGTGTCTCTCTCTGTGTGTATGTGTGTGTGTGTGTGTCGTGTGTTTGTAAGCCTCCCAGGCCACACTAGCCTGCAGCAGTGACTGAGAGCCACTGCCTGGCCTTTCAGTCTGAGGCAATAGAAGACACTTGGGTCCAGGAAGCTGCAGCGACCTTCAATGTCATTGGCAGATTTGTGCTTTTAAGGGTCCTTCGAGCCCGGTCACTGAGTGATCCCAGATGCCTCAGTCATCTGCCTGATACCCCAGGCTGGATGTCCCCAAGTCTCCCTGATCCCATGAATGCCCCAATGGCTTCACCTGTCAGGATGTCTCTTCTAGGCCCACAGTGATTCCGGTAGAGCACTCAGCTGATTCGGAGTCATTCCTCTGGCTGTTCTTCACGCTTCGCTTCTCCTTCCTATGCTGCAGGTCGGCTTGTTGCTCTGTCTGTTTACTTCCAGCCAATTTCTTATCCATTATGGATCTGCATGTGTGAGTGCCGCATTTACATAGAATGCACAACATCAGCACTGTCTGCAACTCAAAGTTTCTGTCTATTCCATCGTCACAGTGAGCTAGAAGCCATTCATCACGGGAGGTGGAAGCCCTTAGGGAAGCCAGGGTAATCGGCTGTTCATAATTCCCCTTTTGAGTTAGATGTCTGTTTAAGCTGTGAGGGATTGTGAGTGAGTGAGAGAGAAGGTGTGTGTGTGTGTGTGTGTGTGTGTGTGTGTGTGTGTGTGTGTGTGGTGTTGGGAATCCAATCCAGGGCCTTATGAAATAATCCTTGAAACTTGATAACTAGTTAATATCCAGGATAAGAATGTAAGAAGCAGGTGCCTTATGCCATTGTTAGGAGGGACGCTGTCAGGAAATTAGAAGTAAGTTACAAACTGGGCTTTACGAGGTAGCTCAGGGAGATGAATTAAAAGATAAAATTAAGTATGTTTTCAAAAGAGGGCTTAATTTTTTTTAGCTTCTGTCTGGTGTTTAATTGAGCTGTACTACGTGGTAAAATAAATTAAGCATCAGTGAAATCACAACTAACATGGAATGTGGACTGAGATGTTTTAAAATGATGGATTCATGAAAACATTTTATCCAGACCTCTCCTTTTTTTAGGAGAAATATTTATATCTTTTCTTTAACTTTTTGTTGGTTCCTTTTGATTTTTCCATCATGCACCCCAATCACACTTATCTCCCCATTCCTCAATATCTGCCCTCTGCCCTTGCACCCTCCCCCCACCAAAAAGAAAACAAACAAACAAAAAAATCTCACCACGGAAGCTGCTGTATGTCACACCGTGTCACACAGTATACCTTTTTGCCCAAACAGCTTTACTAGCCAACGTTCATTGCAATGAGCCATTGGACTGGTTTGAGGCCTCCGGCTTCTACACCATCAGTATTGGATCCACACCAGGACTCCTCTCCCAAATCCAGCTGTTGCCCTGTGTCGTGGAGAGCCTGTAGCTTTGGTTCTGCATGACCAGCTCCAGCAGTTCATGGAAAAGGTGGAGACACAGGATGCCCAGGGCAAGTCGTCTAGTTAGTCGAGCTGAATCAGCTAGCTCTGGATTCAGTGAGAGTCTGTCTCAGTATGTAAAGTGGGTGATAATCAAGGAAGAAGCCAGATGTCAGCCTCTAGCCTCCATATGTGCACCTGTACATGAGTTCCCAGACATGTGAGAACATGCATAGACACACGCACACACACACACATACACACAAAGGAAAGGTAAAAGAATTCCAGCACAATTAACAACATTTACTATGAAGGCTGCTGACATGGAGACGATATTGCTGTCTTTAAAATACTTATTTTGTTATTTTTAATCATGTGTATNTGTGTAGGGTCTGTGTGGGGGTATGTCCATGTGCATGCAGGTACCCATGGAAGCCAGAAGAGGGCATCAGGTCCCCTGGAACTGGAGTTACAGGCAGTTGCCTAACATAGGTGGTAGAAACTACGAGAGCCCCATAGATGGCTACCACATCTTCAGCATACAGGGGTAGATTGGCAGCCACACCGCCCTCCCAACCCTGTTTTGTTCCCGTCTTCGTCTGGCATCTTTCATGGAGGATCGGACTTTGCAAAATCCTCTCTGATCCGTATGGGATCCTCTGGGNAGGTGGCACATTTTACAGAGTCACAAAGAGTATTTCCAAGTTCTATGTCCTGTCCGTGAAACCATTCGAGAGCTGCAATGAGCCACAGTCACCCCTGTGTGGCAGCCTGGCATCAGGTCATGGTCGAGGGTAAAGCTCTCCTTGCTTCTCTCTGTGGTGCATTTTATTCCCTGGGCAACAAACACCCTTGGGCTTCTTCGAGGAGCTGCAACTCCCACCCGCAGCTGCCCCTCTGCAGAGGCCAGATCGGAGACCAATGCCTGCCTGCAGGGGCTCCTTCCTCGCCATCACCTCCCTTGTTCCCATTCTTCCCCTTGTCACTTCATCTCCCCTCTCCCTCTAACTAGCCTGCCCTCCCACCTTCTGCTCACTCAGACAACAGTGGGTCTCGGCCCCAAGACGCCTCAAAGGAGCCTGAGCAGAGAAGAAACATCGCGGGGAAGATTCAGCTGAGCACTGGTCTCTCAGATAAACTGGACAGGAGAGAAACGGATTCTATCTGAGCAGATTCCGCGGTGAAAACGGTACGTTGCTGCCACCTAGAGGCATCAGCCTCAAATTCAAAAGCTGTGGCCCAAAACAGAAGGCCCGGTGGTGGGGAGGGGACTAGACCTGCCCAACAGAAAGAAAGGCATGAGGTAACTGCTCAGTGGTGCTGGGAAAGTAGCTTGCTGTTAGCAAGGCCTGGAAAGGGCTTTAGGGAGGTGGCTATGCTAAGACCCAGAACCTATCGGGCTTGCAAGCACTCTCTCGGGAGACCGGCATTCAGTAATAACTCTCNCAGGGCGGGTGGGAGGCATCCCTATATTCCGTCTAGCCACTGAAATCTATCCTACAACAGACTTGCGAATCGGTAGCTCTGAGAATAGATGCTCTTGGAAGGGGAAGCACCTGACACAGGGACAAGAGAGCGTGCTTGTCTCAGGTCTGCACTCAGCTGGCCTGCACAGGTTTTCCCCTGATGGCCCTGGGGTTCACAATCCACCAAGGAGCAAATAAAGAGAGGAGACTAGTAACCGNCATGAAGATGTTTTGAGAATTAGACCTGGGCCTTGGTCTCTGTATCCCGATACTTCTGCCAGCAGNGCTACACAACAGGGTTTAAGTACTTCNTTGTCGTAATATTACATAATCTGTTTCTCTCTCTTTCCAAAAATGNAGTATACTTAGCAGTTTTCCCTGAGTCATNGAGTCAGGGAAANTTTACCGTTAGCTCGACTTCCTTCCTAATGACTAATGTTTTCTTAAAGTTTTTCNGAGCTGGATAGATGACTCAGCAGCTAAAGGTGCTTGCGGCACAAGCCTGACTGAGTTCGGTCCCAGAACCCCCTTAAAGGTGGAAGACTATGGCCTCTGACACACTCTACAGTGGTGGGGAGCAATATACATTTATGAGATTCCAGGTGAAAAGCATGCTTTATTCCTGCTACNGATGTTCCAGCTTCCTTGGAAAATACCAAAAAAAGCACAATACAACATTCAAATGGAAGATTTCCAGGAGACAGGTGTGAAGTTTTATTTTGACAAATAGGTGGGCCTTTTAAAAATAAACTACGGGGCTGGAGAGATGGCTCAGCAGTTAAGAGGACCAGCTGCTCTTCCANCAGACCTGGGATTGATCCCCNGCACCCACATGATGGCTCCCCACTGCCTATAACTCCAGTCCCAGGAGATCCAGTGATTTCTTCTGGCCTCCTAGGACAGGAAGATGATGCACAAACGTTCATGTTGGCAAAACACCTGTACACTTAAAATAATTTTTTCTTAAATTTTTAAAAATCAGGGTGAGTAGTGCACCAGAGAGNGTCCCCATTCCCTCTGTTTTTTTGTTCCACTGGGTTCCCAGCCTATTGGTCGGTACTGTCCATCTTCAGGGCAGGTCTCGCCCACCCCAACCCGCCTCTCCTACCTGCACACCAATCTTCAAAACACCTCCACCAACAAAACCGGAAGTTTGACAGTTTCCTGGTGACTCTGGATCTAAGCAAGTTGCTTCCGTAATGACTGTGATTTTCAGCTTGATGAAAAAGTTCCCAGGGCATTTATGAGGTGCACCTTTGGGTGTGTCTGTGAAGAGAGGGAGAAAGACCCACTCTNGGTGTGGGCGGCACTGAACAAAAGCAGAAAAGCCAGCTGAGCATCAGTATCCTGTTCTCTGCTTCCTGGTTCTCTAAGATGTGAGCAAGCAGCCTCACCGTTCTGCAGCCACAGCTGAGATTGGTTCCTGCCACCACACNTCCCNGTCAGGATGGACTGTACCCTCAAACTGTGAGCAGAACGAACCCTCCTTCCCTCAAGTTGCTCCTTATCGTGTATTCAGCTACAGCCTAGTCAGTGCTGGTCCATTCAGTGAGCACACTCTTNTCCTTNCAGCCACGCTGGTATTCTCTGCCTCGGCTCGTTTCCCATGACACCAGCAAAGGCAGTGTCTCGCAGACGGTTGCAGAGTAGCTTCGCCTTTTCCAGCCTCCTAGAGCATGTACATTTCTAATCTTTCCCCCCACTTTCTGTCACAATAACGGTGGCATTCTACCTCATCAAGCCCAGGCCACTGCTTTCTCTGCCTCTCAGAGCCAAAGTAGCAATACACCCCCTCTTTCTCCTTGGTTCTTACCCAAAGCATCCAATCATCTCCCAGGAGAGTGTACAGGTTGCTAAAAAAAAAAAAAAAAATGTCATTTGTCCAAATTTATAGTCCACTCCTGTGTTAAAAATGTACCCAGGATTCATTTTAGTCAGGTTAGGTGAGGCAGTAGGCTTGGGAACAATTGCGATTAAACAAGAAATTTCTTGTCACAGATTCAAGAAACAGGAGGCNTGTAGGACAAGGGGAGCATTTGACTGGGTCATTCTCTGGAAGGAACCAGAGAAGGTAGGTACAGCTTAGGGTTGAACAGTGGCAATGACATCAGGAGGCCCTGGGCTGGAAGGATGACTCCTAGCTGTCCAGTTCCTGGCCCTGGGCTGGCTTAGGGCACATTGACATGATGTGTTAGGGTGTGAGAGAGGGGATGATTCAGGGAACAGGCTCTGGATTGGTTGGTTTTGGTATCGTAGCTATGCTACCAAGAGACTTTGCTGTCTCCAAAAATGAGCTTCCTGTGTAGTCTCTCAGGTTAAAGTTTCAAAGGGCAGATCATGAAGAATACAGGGGGCGAAAGAAACAGGCTGAGGAGATTGCTTAGTTGACAGAGTGCTCACAATGCAAACCTAAGGACCGGAGTTCAGATCCCCAGCATCTAACTAAAGAGCCAAGCCCCATCACCCGTATTAAAAGCGAGGTGCAGCAGTGCAATGACAGTCAGTCTTTCATGTCCGAAAGCATCAACTGTGTCATGCAGTAGTCACCCAGTAACATTGTCCTAATTCCTAGTCCCCACCCCACCCCACCCCATCCCATGCTTCCCTAGTGTCTAATGCACTTCACCTGCTACTGTATTTCCCTCCACTGAAGCACAATCTACATTCACTACAGCAAAGATTTGACAATTGCACTGCTGCTTTTTAACCAGGCCTAAGCTGTGTCCATCTAGAAGCAGGTATGAGGTCCTCACTATCAGCCCAGGAGCAGGTGGCTCACTGCAGAACTTCATCTCAGCACCTTCTGCATTCTTGGGNTACCCCTGGTGTCAACAGTCACAGATGGGTTCCCTGGGAAACAAACCAAGATGAAGATTGTGACAGAGAAACTTGTTACAGAGCTCTTGGGGTTAACGCCCTTGGAGGAAAAGCAGNAGTGGTCATGAGGACCACTGGATGATGCNGTACCACCAAAGCCTTCATTCGGTTGGTGGGACACTCTCATCCTGGGATGCTGCTCTAGTTTCATTTCTTTTGCTCTGATAAAACACTCTGACTAAAAGCAGCTTCGGGGAGGAAAGGGTTTATTTAGCACACAATTCCATGTTACAGTCCATCATTGGGTTAAGTCAAGGCTAGAACTCAAGGTAGTTACATGATACCCACAGTCGAGAGTAAAGAAATAAATACCTCCACATCACCTGCTTGGCTCTCCTCATACTCAGCCAGCTTTCTCTTGCCTTACATAGTCCAGGATGCCCTGTTTGGACTGGTGTCTCCCATAATGGCGGGGTCACCCTGCATCAATGAACAGTTAAGTACCCCCAGACAGGTCCACAGGCAATTCTGATCTAGACAATTCCTCATTAAGACACTGACCCAAGTGTTGCTAGATTGTGGCAAGCTGACAGTTAAAAACCATCAACCATCACAGATGGCTCTTCAAAGTTGCCAAAATATGGTGTAAGGAGTTTTAGCCTTCATAACCCTGCAATGAACTGTCATTGAATACAGGTCCCAGCCTGATGTGTTCCATTTTGCTTGACACAGACGCTCACTAAGCTAGTCAGGCAGACCTTCTACTTGTGATCCCCCTGCCTCAGTCTCTAAACAACTGAAATTATAGACTCGTGACATAAAGTGTGGCTTCTCTAGGATTCTCAACAGTAGAAAGGAAACTGGGGTTGTGGGGTGCATGTGAGCCCCATGCAGTTTTATTTGGGGAGGGTATAATCTAGCTTAGCAAATAAAAAGGCAGGTGTTGAAGTTTAATTCAAAGCAGCTGTGAATGCCCTGTAAGGAACAAACAGTCTTTAGGACAAGTATATCCTAGCCATCCTGTATTTATCTGATGACTCTGCTGTAGTTTCAAGAGTGACTGTTTGGTTTTGTAAAAAAAGAACCAGCATTGTGACTGTGTGTGACAACTGAGCCCAAAGACCCAAGAAAGGAAGCATTAACACTAAGTTAAACAACCAAACAAAATGGGCAGCCCAAGTAAATAAAAAAAAAGCTTTCAGTGGAATTATATGACGAAGTAGAGCACCAGAATTGGCCCAGCTGCCAAGAGAATTAGGGGTGAGGCACGACAACTGTGCCATACTGGTGTCCAGTGAACAATGGACAACACTAATGTTGACCTGTGGTTTTAGAATTGAAAATGTTGAGCAAGCATCCATTGTGATTAGCTTTCTATGGGAGGTCTGGCAGGAAGGGAGTTGGTCTTGGTCACAGCAGATAAAGAACTGCCCCAATGACCTTTGCAGATCCAAAGGCATCCCAAGGCACAAGAGCTAGCAGGCCTCTGGGGTAGCACTGCATGTTCCAGCATGCCCTTCTGGGTAATATCAAACCACAGTAGGTAAAACACTGATTGCAGGATTAGAGGCTGGGCTGTAGATCAATGACAGAGAACTCGCCTAGGGTGCTCAAGGCCCTGGGTCCCATCCCTAGCACCACAAAGCAAAACAAAAACTGACTGCAGGATTCAGCTCCTAGGCAGGAGGAACCCTTGAGCCTAGGAGCTCAGGTCTAGTCTGGCCAATACAAGGCCCAATTTCCTCCTTCCTCTCTTTCTTTCTTTTTAAAAAAATAAAAACAATGACATTCAATCTACAAATCCTCTGAGAACATGAAATTCCTCTTAATAAATAAATAAATAAATAAATAAATAAATAAATAAATAAATAAATAAATAGCAAAGTCTATCCAAACACGTTAAGGGGCGGTCTGATTCCTGGATACCTCAGTGGTGTCCCCACTCTCTAGACATTATCTGTTTCCCTTGGAAAACAAATAATACATANTTGTTATTCGTGTGGTATTTCAAAAAGGAAAAAAACTCATAGACCTCATTGTTTGCAAATCTCATTCCACTGTGATATTTAAACGCAGATAAGAATATAGGATCTGCGGGCCTGGAGAAATGGCTCAGTGGCTAAGAACACTGGCTGTCNTTGCAGAGAACTGGGGTTCTGTTTTCAGCACCCACATGATGGCTCACAACCTTCTGTAACTCCATTTCCAAGGGATCTGATGCCATTTTCTGGCTTCCTAGAGTACCATGCATGTGGTGTTCATACACACATGCAGACAAAATTACTTATACACAGAAAATAAAAATAAATAATTTTTAAAACAGAAAAGGAGTATAGGCTGTGACTCAGCAGGAGCCACATGACCTTGGCAAGTCACTGTGCTTCCCTCTTCCCCCTCCCCTAACACAGGGAGTGGCAGGAAAGACCAGTTCATCTCCAGGTTGTTTCTAACTTGTGCTTCTGTGATTCACTGAGGTTGTGTCATGGGACAGTTCTAACTGGGGAAGCTGCCCAAGCCCTTAAGTGAAGTCCTGGGAGTACAAGTTAGTAGTAGAATGTCAGTCTACCACATGCAAGGCCTTGGGTCCCTCCCCAGCACAAAAAGTAAATTATTATATAGATGATAGATAGATAGATAGATAGATAGATAGATAGATAGATAGATAGATAGATGACAGATAGATGATAGATAGATAGGTAGATAGATAGATAGATAGATAGATAGATAGATAGATAGACAGATCCATCATTATCATTAACATCTCAATGTCATGTTCTTGTGTCTCAGAAAACAGAAACAAAATCTTAAAATCCAGAGAGGATCTGGAACTCTGCCCCTCCCCCCTGCATTTTCTCTGTCCTCGAGCACAGTAGGACTTTCAGGTTTTTCAGAGGAACTCAGACCTGAGCCAGTATTAATGCAAAGCCAGAGCTCCCACATTAAAAATCATAAAGTAATCTCAGACTTCACACCTGGCTCTCCTTCTGGATCTTGCAGAAAGGCCTGTGAACCAGTTTGACAACCTTTGGAGTTATTAGTAAATTTTTAAAAATATATTGATTAACTCTGAGCATTTCATACAGTGTATTTTGATCATATTCCCCCCAGCTCCTCCCCTTAACTCCTTCCACATCCACTCCCTCCTCCCTATCGCCCTAACTTTTTGTCTATTTTTGTTGATAACAATCAACTCCAAGCTAGGCTATCTGTATACTCCTGGGTGTAGGGTCCTCCACTAGAGCATGGTTGACCTACCAGGAGCCACCATCTCGTAGAAAACCGACTCTCCTTCCCCTAGAAGCTATCAACTTTGCATAGCTCCTCAGCTGGGTAGGGGCTTGTGAACTCCCTACTTTCATGTTAGGATCTGGCTTGATCTTGTGCAGGAAAATACAGCTGNTGGGAGTGTGGNAGTCCTGTCACATCCAGAGGACACTGTTTNGTTCTTGTCCTCCTCAACTGCTGGCTCTTANGATCCTTCCACNTCCTCTTCCAAAGCGGTTCCGAGCCTCAGGAGGTGGGGTTGGTGACACAGATCTCCTGTGTGTGGCTGAGCTTTTCATTGTCACTGACTCCCTGCGCGTGGACCAGCTNCGAGTTTCTTCAGTGCCCACCATCCACTGCACAAAGAAACTTGTCTGACGAAGTCTGAGAGCTATAGTAATCCCAGTTTAGAAGCTCAGCAAATTATCAGCTACTGAAAAGGCCTTCAAAGAGGGGACCCGACACATATTGAAAAGAGATAGGACAAGACCACCTTAAGTGTAAGGAACCTCGGGAAATCGTGTGGAAAACATTCACAAGAGAAGAAGTTGAATCAGAGGTGACCAGAGGGCACTGACTTCCTTAAAACCTTTCCTTGGAGACTTAAAAAACAGTTTCTTTTCTGCCAGGAAAACATACCGCAGCCGTGACTCAATCCTGACTCAAAGTCCACTGACCAGGCAACTTTCAGGATGGCTACTGAGGAGTCCCATGGAGCCAGCTTCCCTACAACGTAGAAAATGTACTAGACATCAACTTCCTTTGCTCTCTCTCACCTTGTCAGAAAAGGAAATCCATTTGGAGGGAATGTCTGGAGAGTTACAAAGTTGAGCTGAGAAAGCTCCTTGTGCCTCAACTTCCTCCTCTATAAAAATGCTGAGGATTGGGACTGAGGGTGTGGCTCAGNGGAGGAGCATGAACTTAGCGTGCCCAGGACCATGGGTTTCAACATCAGCTCCAGGGGTGGAGGAGATAAGAATTAAATATTCTAATGCAGCCTCATGTGATGGTATATGCCTGTAAGCCCAGCACTCTGGAGACTGAATCAGGAGAACCACAATTTCTTGGGCAATGTCGCAACACCCTATTTCAAACAAAGAAAGTAGAATATTTATTCTAAACCACACAAGATATTGAGAATCATATCTGCTGTAGAACAGCTGCTTAATCAATGTTTTCCGTCATCACCATCATCACCACCACCATCACTGAAAGTCTTATCAAGGTCTTGCTTTCTGACCTAACTTCTTTCTCTCTGCCACCCTACAGTCCTCACAGATCAGCCACACCGTATATCCCACGTATAGTGACGAGAGGTAAATTATGTCCCCTAAAGTTTTATATGTTAAAGTCCTANCCCAAAATATTTCAAAATGTGACCTCATCTAGAAATGGGCTCTTGAAGATGTAAAGATAAAAGTCAGAGAAAGAGGAAGAGAGGGAGAAGAAGAAAGACAGAAGCACACATGAGTGCACACACACACACGTACACACACATACACACACATACACACATACATACATACACACATACATACACACACATACATACATACACACACATACACACATACATACACACACACATACACACACATATACACACACACACATACACACACATATACACACACACACACACATACACACATACATACACACACACACACACACACACGGGGGAGTGACAGAAAGAGAGAGAGAGAGATTCTGAACAGACACTTGAAGAGAAAGGCAGAGATCAAAGTGACACGTCTATTGTGTTGTGTCGCTGTTTCCTCTGGGTTGGGCATGACCATTGCCATCTTGAATCAGTACTTCTGTGATCACTCATCCAATGAGTGAACCTCATTAACATNCCCTCAAGGAGAGAGGGAGGAGGCTCACAAAGCTCACAGAGTTCATGGCGCTCATGAGCCTCCATGCAATCCTTAGGAAAGCCCNGCAGAATTACACAAGGTTAGCAGCTGACTGGGGCAGGACACGTTGGAGGTGTACCTGTTACTGAGGCAGCTCCCTTAGGTACAGCTCACTTCTGTTATTAACTCTGGTGAACTCATGCGCTCACCCAGATGGACTCGGAGGGAATCCTGTCTTTGGTATATTGGCACCCTCGATTGGGGAGGCTGTGAATAAGAAAATGTTTCTTTAAATTTCCTCCAGGGAAAGTCAGGTAGACTCTCCNGCAGCCTTTATCAGAAGCAGTCTTGTCCACACTCTGTCTCCAACTGTAGCATCTAGAACTATGAAATGACAAGTGTCCCTTAGTTAAGTTCTCAGATGCAGTACTTTATAGTAAATGAATCCATGCCAACTGTCACATGGCGTGGCTTTTCCCATCTCTTATGTTCTGACAGTTCTATATTTCAAATGCCTATTCAGTTGCTTGGATGATCTGCAGTCAGAATAAAGTTACTCAGCACTGGAATGGCACTGGGTGGCTCTAGTTCAAAAGAGAAGGAAAGAAAGAAAACTAGTGTAGTGGTGTTGGGAGGCAGAGGCAGGTGAATCACCATGAATTCAAGGTGTAATGAGTTCCAGGACATGCAGGGCAACAAAGTGAAACTCGGTCTCAAAAGCCCAACTGCCTCAATGTCATCGCTCTTTATATGTGCCTTATATGTGATAAATGGTTCTTATCACAATTTTCAGCTAATTATGATTATGCCTGTCTACACACTAGAGTACATTGTATTTTTTATATTTAAAATATATTTGTATTATATAGGTTAAAAATCAGAACCAAATTTTCTAAGTCAATTTTATTATTTATTTGTTTATTATTTATTGTGTGTGTTTGACATATGTGTTTCGATATACATGTGCAGCCATATGTGTGCAATGGATGCCAGAAGTCAATTCCAGGTAGCTTCCATGTTTTCTTCTATTGTCCTTGTTTATTCTCTCTCTCTCTCTCTCTCTCTCTCTCTCTCTCTC
>LZPO01034894.1:38059-51057 GCA_001675575.1 Neotoma lepida | reverse complement strand
ATGAGCAAAACCAGGTTTGTTGTGAACAAATTTTGCACAGGTTTTTTCAAAAGAATAATTTTTTAATTAAGAAGTATTAGGACTCAGGGCTGGCAAGATGCCGCAGAGGCTCAAGGCACTTGCTGCTAAGCCTGACAACCTAGTTCAATCTCTGGCACCCACGTGGTGGAAAGAAAGAATTGGCTTTTTAAAACATTTAATTAACATAGACAGGTGTTTATTCTGCATGTATGCCTGTGCATCACATGTGTGCTTATCACTATGGAAGACACAAAAGCACCCCTGGAACTGGAGTTCCAGAGAGTTGTGAGCCACCATACAAGTACTGGGAATCAAACCTAGATCCTCTGGAAGAGTAAGTAGCCAGTGCTCTTGACCACTGAGCCATCTGTCCAGCTCTGAGAACTGACTTATTCTTCCCAAAGATTGTCCCAGGATACCCCAAACCCATCCCACCCACACCTCTATTCCCTTCTGGGACTGGGGAATTGTTTGAGCCTCATCTATCTGGTCCTTGGAGAGCCACATACTCTGTGTATGGTTTTCCAGCTGTGATTTTTTTTCTCCCCTGCACACTTGCACATGGTNTTCTCCAGTCAATCTGCCAACTTTCAGTTCATTTTAGGGAGCCTTTGGAGGGCAAAGGCAAGCCTTTTCTTTTGCCACTATAGTCGTTACAAATAAACAAAAAGTCCCATATTCCAGCATGCAGGTGTTCAACCACCACCACTATTAACAACACAGGAACTCCCTCGCCAGAGTTTCCTGATGCCTCTTTCATGGGCAATCCCTTTTCCAAACCAATGACGAACTTTCTTATTAGCACAGGAAACTCATAAAGTGTGTAGTCTTATCTTCTATGTTTGACTTTTTTCTGTCAACTTAATGTCCTTGACATTTATCTCTGTTGTCATGTGTGTTAATATTTGCTCCATTTCATTGCTAAGCAATAGTCCATGCTACGACAGACTTTGATTGTTCATCTCTCCTTGCATTCGTGGCTGTGGAGTTGCTTGCAGTTTGGGACCACTCTGAATAATTCTATCATAAATATTCATGTACTTATCTTTGTGTGGGCATACTTTGCTATTTCTCTTGGATAAACACCAAAGAGTGGAACTACAGGTCCCTTGCAAGGTCGTGTGTTTACCTGTGTTATTTTAGTAGCTTTTTATTTCTGCTTACTCAATATGCTCATCTTTCATTTCTTTTTCTTATCTGATCGCACTGGCTAGGACATTCAGTACAATGTTCAGTAAGAGTGTTCTTGATTTTAGATAAATGTCATTGGCAGGGCTGGGGATGTAGCTTGGTGGTGGAGGCATGCTTGGCATATGCCAGGCTCTGGTTTCCTGGCACCACGGGGGTGGGGTCTACAGCTGCTTTACAGATGTTTGGAAACATGTACACTTATAGGCTGAATGAAAACATGTACACTTATAGGCTGAAGAGGCCCTTTCTTTTTTTTCTTTCCTTCTTCCCACTTCAAACATTTCAATTTTATTCTCATAATTTTACTTTTGAGAAAGGACCTGTCTATGCTGCCCAGTNTCACCTCCGACTCCTGGGCGCAAGTGATCCTCAAGAGAGATATCTCTCTCCCCATCCCGGTCACCTCCTGTGCCACACACTTCTGCTGCCTTTCTACCCTGCTTTGAGCCCACAGCAGGGGAGTTGTTGAACCACACACTGAACCGTGTCTAGTTTATCACAGCATTTTGTCACAGCAACAAAAAGCAGCCTAACACACCTAGAACCCAGACTACCTCACTGAGTGTATCGTTTGCTCTTGGATTTATCCTGTCATTGTTAGGCATGGTGTTCTGTCAATATAAAGTAATCAGGTAGATGGCTGTGTTTGCCAGAGCTTCTNTGTCCTTGCTGATGGTTTTGACTAATTGTTCTATCAATTGCCAAGAGAAAGATATTGAAACCTCTGACAACAATTTTATCATCATTTAAGTATCTCTTTCATCCTGTTGATTTTTGCTTCCTGTATTTGAAACTCTCTTACTCAAAGAATACACAAATATATCTTTTCCGATTTATTAACCCTCTTATTATTATTGTTAATAACCCACTTTGTTTTTTTAAATCTATTTTAACTGACATTTGTATGGCTATTTTAGCCTTCTTATGCTAACCTCTGGTTTGGTGTATATGTTTCTAGGCTCTTGCTTTTCTCTTTGTGTTTTGTATATTTTTGTTGTTGTTGTTCCCCGTAGTTAAGGGGAAGTACCCTGTAAGTAGCTCAGGGTAGAGTTGNGTTTTCTTCCTGTGATATTGTGAAACAGATATTTGATCTTTGTTTCTTGACTCCTGTGATACTTAATCTTCATTATGAGCTTGATGAGATTTAGAATCATCATGGAAACACACCTCTGAGCAGGTGGGTGAAGGCACCTCTGCCCTCAGAGTGGGAGGTACCATCCCATGCACTGGGGGGCGGGGCATTCCTCTCTGTTTCTTGACTGTGGATGCAATTGGACCAGCTGCCTCATATGCCTTCGGGCACCCCTTCCCCACCAAGATGAANTGTAGCCTCAAACCATGAGCCAGACTAAACCCTTTCTCCCTTATTCTGATTTTGTCAGGTGTTTTTTAACAAGAAGAAGAGTACTACCTCTTGTAATGCCTAAAACTCTTGGAATCTCTAATTGGTGTCTTTGTATACTAGTGTGTTAACTGATGGCTAGGGACTCTTGGATAGGAATGGATGGGAGCTGGTTGCCAGGAGAACCAAATGTGATCAAAGCCCTGGCTTCAGACTCAACATCTCCCTTGTCACATCTAACTTGTCAGGTAAGGAGAAGGGCTACAGGCTAAAAACATCATCAAAGGTCAAGGATACAATCAGCTGTGCCTATGTAATAAAACTTCCATACACATTCAAAAGTGTCTACATAGCTGAATATATAGGTCCTAGAGGGTTGGGCTCCTGGAGAGGGNGGTGGAAACTCTACACACCTTCCCACATGAGCTGTGCAGCTCTCCCTCTGGGTATTTATCTGAATGTTTTATAAAATCCTTTGTAATAAATCAACACGTGTACATAAGTGTTTCCCAAATTCTGTGAGCTGACCTCACAGGAGGGGTTGGTAGAAAACCCAATTTGTAGCTAACTGATCAGAAGTGTAGGTGATGTCAGTCAACCCAAAGTCAGAAACTGTCCAAAGTAAAATGACTTTACTGGAGGTGGTGGGTGAGATTGAAGATCATGGAGGGCTCAAAAAGGTCAGTCTCCCACAGCAGGCAGGAAAAGCGGGAACTTATGGGGTTGAATGCTGAGAAGGAACAGGCTGTGTGAACAACAGAAGAGGAAGAAAATAATGTCTACACCAGATGAAGTGACCATAAAACGGGGCTCTGAGGACATGTGACCTTCTAGACAAGTCATTCCTGCAGATTCCTGTTGCCTGCAGTCAAAAGCTAGAGGCAATACAACTTCCCATTCCTAGGCAACAACAGAAACCTTGCATCAGTTGGCCCCATCAGAAAAGCTCTTTCAATGTTATTCCCACTGTAAATTTTCTTTTATTTTCATAGTGAGAACCTATTGGGTGTAAATGGTGTCTGAAGTAGGAGAGTCTCATGGGACCAAATCCTCACCCTTCAGGATTGGATACCATCTCTGGTAGTGTTAGGACTGAACTGAATCACAGGATACTGGGCTGATACTCACTGAAGAATTTCTCTCAAAACATGATTGCTGGTAGGAAAAAAAATCCACATACATTTTGGTGTCCATAGAAATGATCTGTATCTGACAGTAAAAGAAGAAAGACAATGGTGCTTTCCCTCTATTTCATAATCTCTGCCTTTTCACTGGAGTGTTTCAGTCCATTAATATTTTATATATATATAACATGGTTAGGCTTGGGTGTGCAATTGTGTGTGTGTGTGTGTGTGTGTGTGTGTTTCTTTTCATCTATCCTTTATTCCTCTGCTCTTACATTTCACCTACTTTTGGAGAGAGTGAAATAGTCTACCTTTACCAACAGGGAGAATTCTAGACCCCTAGAGAATGCTGAAAACCCCGAAAAGTACTGAGCCCTAAAACTTAGTACCTTTCCCATCTTGACAAAGCGTGGTCCAGTCACCAAGGCTGCAACTTGCAGTTTGAGGTATGACAGACAGCAAATGCTGCACAGGTCATCACTTTTCTGTCTTCAACTTCATGATTGAAGAAGATTCATTCTTAACTCAGATTTTAGCAATCTTAATGTACTTTTTAAAGATCTTTTTATTTGTGTGTGTGTGTGTGTGTGTACAAGTGTATGTAGGTATCCTCAGAGGTCAGAAAAGAGCACTGGATCCCTGGAGCTGGAGTTCAGGTGGTTGTGAACCACCTGGAAGAACAGCAAGTACCCCTAACCACCGAGCCTCTCTCCAGCACATAACATACATTTTTAACAGTTTCCTTGTTAGGGGAAGAACTTCAGCCTCTTCACTTAAAGAAAGCTATTTACTATTTCCTCTTGGCTATCTGAACTGCTAATGTCACTATTTTGTGCCTGNGGCTCACTATTAAGTAAAATACAGGTAATCTGAGCAGAAGCATGGGAATGCTGAGACAGCTGGTCCAGTAACTAAATGACTAATGGATGGGGCTGAGCACACAGCTCGGGCCTGCCCAATAGAGGGATGATTCAAGACCAGGCAGGACAGAGCATGGTGGGAAGAGCTTCCATCATGGGACTCAGAACAGGATCNTATGGTATTTAAACTTTTGGATTATTTCTAGAACTTTCCATTTGGTATTTTTAGAGCCTGGTTTATTGTAACTGAAAGTGCAATAGTGAAACTTCAGCAAGGGAAGACCTTTGCTTTGGTTTGGTTTTCTGCAGCAGACATCAGTTCTAATTCTTTGCTTCTTGGTGGCTGCCCTAGGAATTCATATAGGTAGGTAGGTACATACATACATACATGCATAGATATACACATAGATGCATAGATACACANATAGCCGCTTAGATACATACATAGATGCATACNTAGATGTTTAGATACATACATAGATTCGTAGACACATACATAGATGCATACATANATACACAGAAAGATATCCTTGACTTTTTATATTCTCTTGCAATTAATATGTTTTATTTTCCATAAAATGTAGACATCTTGGNCTGGAGATAAGCCTCAGCCATTGGGTTAGGTGTATTTGTTGCTNGGTCATGACAACCAGAGTTCAGATCCCAGCACCCACAGCAGCCAGCTCACAAAAGCCTCCAAGAAAAGCGGCACCGTGCTCTGNCCTCCACAGGCACCCATGGATACACATGTATNCCCTCACACAAATACAAACATAAATAAAAGAAAATGTAACACTCTTCAAGACGATATAGACATACATATTCCCTCTCTGACACTTATAATTATTATGTGTTTACATCTCTCCATATTTTTTTTCAAAACTATAATTTTCATTTGAGGTCAAAATAAGTTCAAAAAATTCTTTTGAAGAACCATAAAGAAAATTATAATTTTCCCTGGATCTATGAAGAGCCTATTCATAATTGAGCATTGGTCAGGGCTTTTCAGTAGACCCTCCCACTAGATCATTAATCTATGAATCCATGGATAAATGAATCTTTTTGTGCAGTCAGAACTCTCAAGATTCAGTCACCCTACCCTAATCCACCCCCGACCCTCAGCCCCCATGAACATGACTGTGTCAAGGCCCAAACCTTCCACACCTGAGCTTTCCTGGGACACTTTAGATTACTCTTCCCTTCAGGCCCCATGGCACAGGTAAGAGAATGCTCTCCCATTTACACAAATTCAGGATGCAGTGCAACAGGCCTTTCCACGTGTATTTCAGTCCTTAACAGATATATTTCTTCCTTTATAAGTGCAGAATGCAGCCATCCAGTGCCTGTAACTGCCCTGTTCTCTCTTGGTTGACTCTGAGGAAGCCAAGCAAAGAACTGGTCCCTCCCTTTTAACTCCTGGAGCCTTGCAGGTGGCTTTCCAGTGTATAAATGAAATGGGACAGGGACAGCAAGGAACCCGAACTGGGGCAGTGAGATGGCTCAACAGATAAAGGGGTTTGCTCTCAAGGTTGACNACCTGAGTTCAATGCACAGAACCCACACAGTGGAAAGAGAGAACCCACTNCCTCTACACAGTGTTCTTTCTCACAAAAGGTATCGACTTATGGGAAGAGAAAGACAAGAAAATCAGACAATTAGCATGAAAATTCAGCATGACAGAGCACTTACTGGTCACTGGACACGGNCCAGGAGTAGGAAAGGTCAGCTGGGGAAAGCTTATCACGACTACGATGGTAACTCCTCTCCTAAGGACACATATTGTTCACAATTGTACCCTCAACACTTGATCATTTAACTAAATGCGTAGGTAAAATTTAACAACTGGAAAATAAAAGAAAATTCCAATGAGATTGAAGTAATAAAGGCACTGAAAAACACCCCTGGGGCTGAGGCAATGAGTCAGCAGGTAAAAGTGCTTTTCACCAAGCCTAGCAACCAACCTGAAGCTTTCACATAAGGGANCTCNNACCCTAACCCTAGAAACTGACTCCTGAAAGTTGCCCTCTGATTTCCACATGTGTAAACACAATAAATAAATAAANAAANAAATAAANAAATAAATAAATNNANNTNNTTTAAAAAAAAATGAAGTCAATTATTGTAAAATAGTAGGGTGCACCTGGATCTTCCCCTAAGTCCCCACCTCTGCCTTCTGTCCCCTGTGNCATCATCACCTTTTACTCTTCGGTCCTCTGCCNGGAAACNCACGGCAACTCTATGAGCCAGAGCTCTGCGCAGGTGACTACCACTCTGTCGCCATTCATCTGATAGTGGAACACTCATGATTATGTTGATCACAAAGATACTAAAATGCTTGCTCCCCAGAGGCAGGCTCTCCAAAGCTCACATCCCATTAAATGCAGGTGGTGGCAACCGTCAGAGGAGTGGTGGTAAGGGAGGCAGCCGGGATGAGCACCTGCTGCGTGCTCNGGTTTAATTTAATCCCAGTGAACAGTGTTGGGAGGTGTGGCCTTCAGAAAGCAGTTGAGTCACGAGTTACGTCTTCCTCTTGTCCCCTTCCTTCTGCCGCATCAGGGTGAAGTTCCTGACCTCCAGAGGATGCATCCACCATCTTANAAGCAGATAGCTGCCCTCTCCAGACACCTGTGCCCGTATCTCAGACTTCCCAACAAATAAACTTCTGTTCTTCATAAGTTACTCAGNCTTGTGCATCCTGTTACAGCAGCACAGAACAGGCACAGGGCCCATTAGGACAACATGGGAGCTGTTAAATCTGAGAATAGCGCAGAGAAAAACCAGCTCCACAATTATCCGATTAAAGCAAGCTTTATNTAATATTGGCCAGGAAGGTGGACACTGGCCAGGTCCATACCCGGAGTTCCCAGAAAATGGCCCCAGTTTACGTCAGTCAGGTACTCATAAAGACAACCCCCCACAAGTCCACAGTACNTCACACTTTCGTCCAATCAGTGGTAAGCATACATCCTGACGTACTTCCTGCCTTCGTATCTCCTGCCTATGTGTGATCAANCACATCCGGTGCAGTTGGGTCAACCAAACTTGTTTAGGGAAGTGGAACCGTGTAGCTTGTTATATGAACGACAGCCTGCCGCGTCTCCAGAAGTGTCTGTCATTAGGCAAGTGGGGCTTCCAGGTTAACTTTAGCCCTTCTGAGACTCTCCCTTGGCCAGCTCTGTCTTTATCGTGTGGGTTGTCAGGGAATGTTCTCAGGTTAACTCTCCTGGGAAGGATTTTACAGGCAACAGCTGATCATATTAGAAGACAGACCTCAACTACATTATGCAGAACGTAGCAGCCTGAGGTGTGTCTGGCAGGGCAGAGCTCCACCCCTCACCAAATATTTTCAATGCAGTTACATTCTCCCACGTGAAATAAAGTTCCCAGGAGAAAAGCCTCACCTGTGCTAAAAATTCTACAAAGCCATCTATAATGGTCATGATTGCGGCGGAGTGTTGGAATGTTGCAGAGATTGTCCCGCATTGCAATAATCTGTCTACATGGTGTTTCCACAAAAGTACTTGAAAAATGTCTCGATTTATGACTTTCATTCTCTAATTATAAAAGCCTCCTAAAACTGCTGTTGCCATATTGAAATGTGGCATTCGGGCTGTCTCTTATACACATCTAGATGTGTATAAGAGACAGAAAGTACTTGAAAAATGTCTCGATTTATGACTTTCATTCTCTAATTATAAAAGCCTCCTAAAACTGCTGTTGCCATATTGAAATGTGGCATTCGGGATAACCTAAATCTGTATTTCTGGGCTGCGGCCACTCATATTTGGCTTCAGAATAAATTCTTTTCTTATTCCCTTTGAGGTAAGAGTTGTGCTTTTGTAGGCTGGGCATGGTGGCACACGCCTTTAGTTCCAGCACTCGGGAGGCAGAGGCAGGTGGATCTCTGAGTTTGAGGCCAACCTGGTCTACAGAGCGAGGGCCACTCAGCTGTGCAGCATACTGGGAGTGGAGCCAGCCCAGCTCCATAGCAAGGCATCCCTTCTCTCCATGCATCTTGGCTATTTAGTCTCTCACACAGCTCCTGGAGTTTATTTTGGACAGCTTCCAAGCCAGTTTCTCCAGGACTCAGCACCGAGTCTGTGGTCTCTGGTCCAGCACTGGTCTGATCCTTNGTGATGATAACTGATACCCACCCTTGTCCTTAAGACTGAGTCTCCCTCTCCCAACATGTACTTAGCTCTTGTCAAAAGCACCTGCATCTGGGTCACCAGCACCTCCTACTCCTTGGTATTGGAGGACCTCAGTTACCTTCCAGGAAAGGAGAAATGTGTTGGCATACATCCAATGACTCTCCTGTGCCAGTCACTGGGCCAGGCTCTGGGCCATGTTGTCCTTTTATCTCTCCAGCAGATAGGAAAGGCTGATACAGTCTCCCATATTCAGGTGAAAGGCCACATGCTCCTTTGGTTCTGAGAAAAGGACATTTCTTAAGGTCACCTGGCTGGAAGAGAGCAGATTTGAAGACTACTCAGTCCAGCCTGAGAGTTTTGGTAGCACCAAGTTCCCCCAGGCTTCCCAGGCATAGCTCCAGTCCACAACTAAGCCTGGGTCCCAGCTTCCGGTTACCTTTCCTGCTATTATGTCAGTCCCTCTCCCTCCCTTCTTCTCTCCCTTCTTCTCTCCCTTCTCCCCTTCCTTCCTTCCTACCCTCCTCCCTCCTTCCCTTCCTTCTTTTTCTCTGTCCTTTCCTCTCCTCTTCCCCCTTTCCCTTTTTCTCCCCACTCTCTCTAGGGTCTCATGTAGCCCAGACCTCGAACTCATAATGTAGCCAAGGATGACTTTGAACTCCTGATGCCCCTGTCTGCACATCCCAAGTGCTGGGATTTCAGATATGTGCCACAGTCAACTTACAGGGTACTGGGGATGGAGCCCACNACTTTGTGANTGGGAGANAAGCACTCCAACAACTGAGCTATAACCCCAGCCCCGTTCTTTCTTTGATGCTGGGGACTGATGGAGCCCACGACTTTGTGAATGGGAGACAAGNACTCCAACAACTGAGCTATAACCCCNGCCCCGTTCTTTCTTTGATGCTGGGGACTGAACACAGGGTCTTCAACGTGCTGACTCTACTAGGCTACAGAGTCCCAGCCCTACTGAGGGACTTCCCAGAGCTGCTCAATATCATCAGTGTCATGGCACTGTCATCTCCCCTATCTGGAGCCCTCACTTACACACCATGATGCCAGCTCGTCTTTGGAGAGAATCAAACTCTGGGGGTCACACTNGAGCTTAAAGGCAACTTGGCCACTGACTAGCTTGTGCTGTGACTTGGTCCTTATTTCTCTGAGCCTCTGTTTTCTCCTATACAAAGTGCAGTAAGGCAGATCTACCCCTTACAAGCCCCACAGAAAAGCTCCTTTCTCTGCCTGGGTNTNAGGATGNATTNTTTAAATCTCTTTGTTTTAAAGCTAAGTTTAAAAGCAACCAAACCNAGATGGCACTAGCAGCGGCTGCCACAGATGATGCTGCTGTGGGAATTTGCATTGTACACAAAATAGGATGTAACAATGTCACTGGGCATTTATCAAAAACGCAGCCGTTAGGCAACAAAGGCTCTGGAAATCATGGCTGCACTTGGAGGCATCTCCCAACAATGCCTCCTTTCGGGAGGGGCCACAAGACCACCGCTGACAATTTCCTTCAGGCCTCATCAATGTTTTTCGTTGTTTAAAGACACACATTAATTTAGAGTCTCCTCCCATTCTCTCAGTAAATTACAGCATTCAGAAGAAGTGGCAGCTGCTGTAATTAAGACACAGTTAATTGCCCGTCTCCTTAATTGCAATGATAGGATTTTGACAGTTTGGTAAATAAGAATTGTTTGGTTTCCTCTGGCAACTTCAGCCTCAGCCGGTTCTCTCCTCTGCCAGTGCAGTCACCCAGCTCTGGGACAAAGGGTGCAGTCCAACCCCAGAGAACAGGAGGGTTAGCATGTTGTTTCACCTCCCATCTCCCCTCTCTACCAGAGCCTGCCCAGCACCGCTTCTTCCACTGCCCCCCCATTGGGGGGGAGCGGTCTCCACATTTCTCAGTCACCACATGAGCCTCTTCAATGGGAAGCACAGAAGTAGGATCCTTCCGTTGTCCAGCAACCATCTCCTTCACTAAAGGAAGCCAGAAAACACCCAAAGTCAGGGAGCAAAGCCANAAACTCAACTCAGCATTTCTGACCCACAGCCTGCCGTCCCACTGGTCTTGAAGAATGTTTCACAGAAGCAGAGAGACTTTGGGGGTCACACAAAGGTGTGTTCAGAACTATAGAGTTAGTGTTCGGTTGCTATGCCAAAATGCCTGGCATAATCAACTTACAATGGGGAAAAGATCATCTTGGCTCACAGTGTGGTGGTTTCAGCNGATGGTCAGTTGGCCTGTTGCTATGGGACCTGTAATGAGACAGCACATCATGTCAAGAGTGGGTAGGAATGGAAGCTTTCACCTCGGGGCCAAGATGTGAAACAGAAGAAGGGCTCAGAGTTCCACTGTGCCCCTTCCAGGCACACTGCCAATGACCTAGGAGCTCCTAGTCAACCCCACCTCTTAAAGATCCACCACTTCCCAGAACATTAAGCTGGGTACCTAGTTCTTAGCACATGGGCCATGGTCAGCACATACTTAGCCAACCCTTTACCTTGACTGATGGCCAGAGACTGTAGGTGTGCAGAGCTCAGCTGCTTCCATAACAAATAGCATTTTAAGAAGAATTTAAATTACATTTTATTTACTTGTGGGAGTGGGAGGATACACATGCCATGACTTGTGTGCAGCTGTCTCTTATACACATCTAGATGTGTATAAGAGACAGGTATATGTGCATATGTGTGATATGTGTGTGTGCACATGTGTGTAAATGTTGAGGTCAGAGGACAACTTGCAGAAGTCGGTTCTCTCCCTCTACCGTGTGGATTCCAAGGATCAGACTCAGATCATGANCTTGGTGGCAAGTGTCTTAACCCTCTAAGCAATCTTCCTAGCCCCCTAATAATAGTAATAATAATAACAACCATGTCATGATTGTAGTAACTGTTCAATAAACAGAGGTTATATAGCAAGCATTCTTATTCCACATTTTACATAATCTCCTTTGTATTTTGTTATTTTTTATTCCCATTTCTCTATTTCCACAGGCTTAATTTTATGGGAACCACGATCCACATTCCAGACTCCTATTTCGGGCATTTGTAAGGTTTTGCCACTTTCTAGTGACAGCGTATGAAGAAGCTGGGGTACCATGATCATCACTAACACTAGACCCAATTCTTGGAGCTTCCCAGGAGCCTGGAGAAGTGTTATCACTCNCCTGCCTCCCTGTAGGGTAAGGGGTCAGGGTGGTGAGGGCTGTAGAAACAATCTTGATAGTAATAAGGACATCACTCTGGTTGTAGCAGTCATGCTATTAGTTGGTCCTGCTTCCCAAAGGGCACATGGGCTGATAGACTGAAAAGATAGTGGTGACAATGACCATGTTTTTTCATTGGAGTTCCTGCCCTTTCCTAAGTAGACTGCAAAGGAAGGGTTTGTAGACAATGCCAGAGAGTTTTCAATAGCACAACGAGTGAAAGTAAGTAANCAGAAACGTCCTCAAAAGTGGATCTGCCCCTAAGGTCAGTGGCCTCGTCCTGCTCAGCACCCATGTAGTTTTGGCTCCACAGAGGNAAGATGGAAGCTNGAGTCCAGTGGGAAGCNGTCACCAGATGTCCTTAAANGTACTGTTTTACTCTTCTGTAGGGGCGTGGCCGCCATCACACCCTCACAGCACCACCTGAACCTCNCATTTTCTCCCTGTGTCTTCCCCACACAGAGTCTGAAGCCTCCGATGGACCAATGCAGGTCTTGCTCACAACTAGACAATACATAGCTGCACTTGGATGTGACAGACACGGCTGGCAGTTAAGATCTTTTTAAGAACTGGAAACACATCTCTCTAAGCCCCACTGGTTTTTAAGATTTCTGTTGAAAATCAGCTGTTATTGTGAGGGCTCACCTTCATATGAACTTGATCTTTCTTTCTTGAAGTTTTCAATGTTATTTCTTCACTCTGTATATTCAGTGTTTTAACTGTATATAATATGACATGTGCAATTTCTTCTTTGTTGTTATTTTCTTTATTTGGGGGGCTGTTTCTTTGTTTGAGACAGAGTCTCATTATATAGGTCTGCCTGGCCTGGAACTTGCTATATAGACCAGGCTGGCCTCGAACTCACAGANATCCACCTGTCTCTACCTCCCCAGTGCTGAGTTCAAAGGTGTGCAACACAACACTCTACCCATGCAGAATTTCTTTTCTGGTCCTGTATATGGTGTTCTGTGTATGTCTTATATCTAAATGGACATCTCTTTCCCTAGATTTGGGATTTTTTTCTATAAAAATATTTTCTGTGTCTTTGGCATGAAATTATTTTCCCTCTTCTTTAGAATTATATTCATAGATTTTTTTTT
>LZPO01034894.1:15658-35948 GCA_001675575.1 Neotoma lepida | reverse complement strand
TTGAAGACTGGTGGAAGTAGGTCAAAGGGGCATCCGTGTTCATTGTACTTCTCGATATATTCTTCCAGCTCTTCTGTGTCTGACAGTTTCTCATTGCTGTGACAAGATGCTGACATAAACAACTAAGGGAAGGTCGATTGGGGCTCATGGTTTGAGCAGACAGTCCACCNTGGCAGGAAGGCTTGGTGACAGGAGCGCCAGGCTGCTGGGCACANTCCTATCAGTGGTCAGCAAGCAGAGAGACGAATGCTGTGCACAGATGATTTGCTCCAGTTTTCATTTTTATTTAGCCTGGGACCCTANCCTGTGAAATGGTGTCACTCACATTCAGGCTGGTTTTCCATCTCAATTAAAGCCCTCTGGGAACACCCCCACAAACATGCTNAGGGGTGTGTCTCCTAGGAGATTCCGAATTCAGTCAGGCTGACAATGAAGATTAGTGTCAAGGCAATTATGACTTTTCTTNTTCNGATTTTCAAGTATGGAAGCATCATCATTAAATGACTCTTCCTCAGCNTCTGCTGGTGACTTACTAGCTGGGGACATCTTCTCTTCATTAATGTCTCATTTCTCCTGTGGTGATTAGAGAGCTCAGAGGCTTTTCTCATTTGCATAGAACCTCTAAATATTTCCTTAAGCTGACAGGATGGCTCAGTGGGCAAAGGCACTTGCCACCAAGTTTGAAGACCTGAGTTCAATCCCTGGGACCCACGTAAAGGTGTAAAGGGAGCACTGACTCCTGTAAGTTGTCCTCTGACCTCCACATACAGGCTGCATGTCTTAAAAACAACATATGTTCTCACAATTCAGGTAATATAGGAAAACAGAAGAACATTGAAGTAATGTACAATCTTCAACCCAGAAAGACTAGTATGCTTATACTATAATCATTAATTAAACCATGGCTACTACTGGGGGAGTGTGTAGTGTCTTGGTGCCTAGTTAGTCAGAATTCATTCTAGGATAGAGCACTGTGCTGAGAATCCCTCCCCTGACATCTACAAACATCCCTTTTATTCACCAACTTTGAAAATGCAGCCAGCCAGCGAGGGCTGGTTTCCTGCCACTCCTCAGGTCTCCTCTTTGACTTCTCTACCTCCCTCATCTAAAGGTGACTTTCAAAATGGAGGAGCCTCTAGTCCCAGGTGGAGGGACCCAGTGCAGGAGAATATGGTACGCTTGAGGTCCTACCNTCAGCACTACATCTCCACGTCTGCTGAGANTATGTGTTGATCTTTTGATCTTGCTAATCCCTAACTTCCCTGCACCAGAACACTAGAGTTAGAGGTTTATGGCCCCACCTTCGGGCAGCCCACNTCTAAGACTTGTCAACAGAAGTTCAAGGTCATCCTCAGCTACATAGTGAACTCAAGACCAGCCTGAGGTAAATGAGACCCTGTCTCAAATAATGGAAAAGTGAGGTTGGTAATTTTAGTTAAAATGCAAATTAAAACTGAACTTACAAGTTTAACTGATTTGGATTCAAATCCTAGATTTATGACTTCCCTGTTGTATGATTTCTGGTTAAGTCCTTCAGCTTCTCTTAGTTCTTATTCCAAATGAAGATGCTTGGCTCTCCAGGTATAGCAGAGACTGGGATGGTTAGGTGTTAGGTAGCTCAAACCCTCAAACTGAGGGTTCTTCTCCCAAATGAGATTCAATGCGCCACTTCTGTTCCCCTGGGCCCAATATGTTGTTTTGTCTTCATATTTACATTTTCCATGGTTGTCTGCTTTCAACAAAATGCCGTGTCACCAAGACTCTGGTATTAGNTTGTGTTGTGGTGATGTGGGTTAAGCTCCCAGGGGCCCAGGCTTCCCCTACGTGCCATCTGGAGCCTCACAGAAATANTTCACTTNCTACTTGCAAACTNTATTTGATTGAGAAGTGCCCCGTTTCCAGGCCGACCTCTGGTAGACAANGCCAGTGTTTGTTTTGGTCTTAGACATTTGCTATAGCCGGGTCTGAACGACCATTCTGTAGCCATTCTGTTCTCAGGCTGTGACTTGCTTTTCTGTGTAGGCATGCTATTGTGACATGTGGATTGGTTGGAATCATATTCCTGAACAATTAAAAGCCTCTTCAGATGGCTTNAGTAGCAGCAGGTTTCNGAAGCCTAGTGTCATTTTAGACCAGGCAGTGCTGGGTTCCTTTGTCCCTGTGCCAACCCTACTTTCTCAATTCCAACTTGCAAAGGACACGTACAGCACCAGATCCTTGACCTTATGTTACCCTTGGAGCAATGTTTATAGAAAAGCAAGTTATAGTGATTTGATAGTCTGGGTCATGGATACCTGTATGGTTTTCCCTTTGACACCGATTCCCGCCCTTCCNTTTAATGCACAGCTATGCTTTCTGTTAGAGATTTTCAAAACTCTCTTTTCTCTCAGCCTGAAAGGCGTTGCTTAGCAAAACTTTCCACCCCACAGTGCATCATAATCCTCTTTGAATGATGTAAAGGGATCAAGTCTCACAGCTCTGCCATGTGCCTTCGCAGCATACCCCACACAGGGAGGTGACTCAAATGCTTGCTGCCCTCAGAAGAAGGCTGCTTTGAAGAACAAGGAGGCCCCTGCCCACTGCTGCCCAAGCCGGTAATGCCAGAAGGCTGTGCCTCTCCCCTCACTCAGCGGTTGTGTTACTAAATAGAGGATTACTTTTTGGGTTTTCAAGAAACAGGGTTTCTCTGTCATCCTAGCTCCTAACTATCCTGGAACTCCGTAGAGCAGGTTGGCCTCAGACTCAGAGATCTGCCTGCCTCTGCTTCTCAAGTGCTGGGATTAAAGGTGTGCACCACGACTACCTGGTGCAGATTGTATTTTTAATAGGTGCTCACACCTTATAACTTAATGATTGAAATTCTTTGCAAAGCCAAGAATTCTGNTCCCCCAACCCCAGATTTTATGTATGTGTATATAACTGTGTGTGGGTATGTGCACATGAGTACAGGTGTCCAACAAGACTAGAAGAGGGNATCAGATCCCCTGGAGCTGGAGTTATAGGCAATTTTAGCTGCCCAAGTACTAGGAGTTGAACTCTGATTCTCTGCAAGAACAGCAAGCTCTTGCAACCCTTGAGCTACCTCTCTGGCCCTAAAAATTCTTTTAGAATGTGAATAGNTCTCTCCTTGGNATNTTGAATAGTTGTTTCCTTGGTATTTTAATGAATTGTCAAAGAAGTGTGGTACACCTAGATTTCATGAGGTTTACCTATGATTTAAGAAGACTAAGGTTTTAAAGACTTAACCAGGTTACTAGGTAACTTCAAGGACNTGTTAACTGTTTCTTTCATTTATTCCAAAGCATGTTTCAAGCCCTTCTTAGGTAGGGAACACTTTGGAAGACTGTGAGACAGGAACCCAAACACACAGGCTACCACAAGAACATGGCCTCGAGGGTCTATGAGCTTGCATTTTGGTGAAAGAGGCAGGAGTCTGTACAAAGTAGATGTTTTGCTATTGTTTGAAGAAACTATAGATTTTATCCAAGACTCAGTGTAAAGTCGCCATTTACAAAAAAAAATGTTTTAAATGTCAACATGTATAAATTAATACAGAAACCAATAAGCCAAAGAGGGGAAGACTCAGAACCAAAACGCATTATAGAATTTACCAAAGACCCTGAGGAGTCCAAAGTGGGTGATGGACCACTTTGACCAAGGCATCAGGCAGAAATGTTATAGGTCTTGAAGAAGGCCCTGAAACATGGTTGGATTTAGACTGGAGAAGGATAACATTCAGGCAAGAGAATTCACATCAGGACTCTGGAGTGGGGGTGGGAGTAAGGGAGATCAACCTTCCAGAGGTGTGGCGACTACTATCCTAGGGGAACAACCGAGAACCATCAAAGCGATTCAAGTGCTGAAAACTCCTGTCCGACCATCCTCTCAGGACATGGAGGCTCACTGGCAGCTGAGTGCTAAACCGGGAACTCCATCCAAAGCTGCAGAGCAACCCCGAAGTCACATGGGCTGAGCTTGTCTAGCACCCCATGCTNTCTCTATGCTGTCACGTGACTAAGANGCTAGAATGGCCTGAGCACAGAGGCAACTCTTCCAAGGAAAGGGGTCTTTACAAAATACANACAGAAAATCAACAGGTAGTACCATTTACACATGGCTGAAAANGCCCCTCCCTGACTGCTATGGCTTAGATGTAGTTGGTCACCAAAGGGTTCACGCCTTAGAAGNTGTTGGAATTGTGAGGGAGGTCACTAGGCATAAGAGGTTACCCCTGCGACTAAAGTAGCTCTCATGGGATTCCTTGAGTTAAGATCGTTGTTTAAAAATCCTGGCCCGCTGAGTGCTCTGGCTTCCTGTCTCACTGTGTGATTTCTTCCTCGTACTTGTTCTCCACTATGAGTCTTGCTAATGTTGGTGGCATACTTGAACAGCCATAAATGTTAGATACACAGACTTATTTTCTTTGTGTAGTTGCCTAGCCTCAGCAATGCTATTACCGTAATGAAAACGCAATGCACTGACTCTGCTTTGAGATTTCTAAATCTTGGTGGACTAAACACTAGCAAAGATTTTAGGGCCCTGACTCTAATATTNTATTCCTGCCTCTTCTCCAAACAGACTAATTGCTAATATGCCATTTATTCATTTATTACTTACTCATTATGGTTAAACCTACCAAGTAATTGTCACTAATTCCACATTGTACTAAGGGCACCTGACATCTGATTTGACAATACTATTTTCTAAGGCACAGTCTTGCTGTAAGCAATCCTCCTGCATCCATTTCCCAAGTGTTGGCACAGACCACCAGGCCCAGACAACAACATTATTTTTTAACCTTTGTGTGTGTGATAGAAGTCAATGCTGGTTTTCAAATCACTTTTAAACCAAGTCTTCAGAAAGCCTGTCTCCATTAGGAAAAACTTCTCAGGTGCCTGACATTGGAGAAAATGCCCAGGATTTCTGAAGCAATCTTTTCTACCCCTACAGCCTTTATTTGGGGGAAAAATAAAGTACAAAGCAGGGATAGAGTTGCAGGATGGGGAGCAAATGTGGGGCCTATTTTAAATGGAGTGATGAGATTGGAGGTGCAGCTTAGTGGACCTCAGCATGCATGAGCCCTGGACTCAGTTTCCAGCACTAAATAGATGAAGTGATAGGTGGGCCTCACCAAGCAACCCCAAGGAACACTAAATATTAGAATTGTATGGCTGCGACAATGTAGAAATTGTCTCATGACATTGTCAAAGGAAAACCAAAGATTACTCAAGAGAATAGATGAACTTCCAAATATATAAACACACACATATATGCATTTATGGAATATGAAAATAGGTANAATTATGGATGCCTTTAATATCATAGCATTATTTTCAGAGTATATTATGCTTTCAGTTTTAAAAGTGTTTTATGATGTCTGAGTCAGCTATCCACTACTATAACAAAATACCTGAGATAATCAATGCGTAAGAACTATATTTTGGCTCCCTGTGGTGGTTTGAAGGGGAATGGCCTCCAAAAGCTCATGTGTTTGAATGCTTAGGCCCCAGTTGGTGGAAATGTTTAGGAAGGAGTAGGAGACATGGTCTTCTTGGAGTAGATGTGGCTTTGTTGGAGGTGTGTCACAAGGCATGGCCGTTGTGGTGTCACAAGGCATGGGCGCCCACACCAGGCCTAGTCTCAGGCTCTCTCTCTCTCTGCCTACAACTTGAGGACCATGTGAGCTCTCAGCTACTGCTCCAGCATCATGCCAGCCTGCCTGCTACCATGCTTCCTGCCGTGATTGGTCATGGACTAACCCTNTGAAACTGTAAGCAAGCCCCCAGTTAAATGACTTCTTTTATAAGGTTTGCCTTGGTCATGGTGTCTCCTCACTGGCCTGGAACAGTGACTAAGACACTCACAGTTGTAAAGGTTTTAATCTGGGACAGATTGGCCTCATTGCTTGGGGCCTTTGGTGGCAAATGGTGGAAATGACAGCACAGAGCTGTGCACTTTGAGCCTGGAAAATGGTTAAGTGGGTAAGAGGGGTTTGCTGCTCTTGCAGAGGATCCACGTTCAGTCTGCAGCACCCACCTCTAATTCCAATTCTAAAGGATCTGTCACCCTCTTCTTGCCTCTGTAGACACACATATACATGAGGAAAACACATGTACACATAAATAAAAATAAATCTTAAAAAAAAAAGAGGTTGTGTGCCTTATGGTTGCTAGGGATAAAGAGAGAGATGGAAAGGTGGTTACAATCTCAAGATTCCCCTCCCAGGCCCCCAGTGACGGAAGACTTTAATATGTTGTTCCAAAAATGTTTATTTGAGTGGCCTGGCCAAAGCAAGACAACCCATGACTGCTTTCCCATAATGCTGATTCACAGTTTCTAAGTACTAAGCATTGGCTCATCAAGAAAANAGGGCAAAAAAAAGAAAAGAAAAGAGGGCAGTGTGTTAGAGCTGGCTTCCTCAAATGCTAGCTTCCTTGCCAGCATATCACATGCATAAGTTAAAATCTCAAAACCCAGTTTTTGGAGTTTGATTTCACAAGAGCTCAGTTGCGCTTACCTAATATTTTTTTTTTTTTGCTCATCCTTCCATTAAAAACAAAAACATAGCAGTGCTAAAGGCAAAAAGGCATATGGAAGAGACCCTGGCTGTGTTTATCACAGCCATGTTCACAGTAGATGAGACACCCGGTCAACACAAGTGCCCAAGTGCCCAGCGGTGGGGGAGTGGATGAGGAAATGTGGCGTATGAACATGGTGCCGCGTTATTCAGCCATAAAGACATGAAGGATCATACAACATACAGCAAAGTGGATGGAGCTGGATGGGGATAGGAAGTGAGCTAAGCCAGATGCAGGAGGATAAGAACCAAAGTTGGCCTGGAAATAGAATAGAGATTGGGGAGGGTGGGCAGGTGCGGAAAAATCAGGAGGGGTTAGATTTGATCAGCACACACTGCATGCACATATGGAAAAGGCACATTGGGCCTCATTCATATGTACAGTTAGCACATATTAACTAAAAACATTTAAAGTAGATCTCTTGGGGAAAAGGTACTATGCAGTAAACAGGCTTCTCGGACTAGATCACCAATCACTCTAATTATTACAATGTACTGCTATTGAGAAATTTCAAGTTGACTTGAAAAACCCCACTGAGGGGTAAAACGGAGCTGGCAGGAGCCTGAGGGTGAGTGAAACTCGACTGTAAAAGGAGAGGAGGAGGCCTCACGTTTTCCTCCAACCCTTTCTTCCTCCTCATTACTTCTCTTTCCTCCTCCTTCCTTTTGAACAGTCCCTGTTGTTTTGGGTCTTTCGTGCCCTGGGATGTTTTGGTGTAACTCCGTCATTAAGATGGATGGCTCTTGAGTCTGAGGATTTCAGCCACGGCTCCCTTGTAACTTGCACAAGTTACTTGACATCTGAGTATATGCTTTCTTGTGAGGAAAATAGTCATGGTGCTTTGCAGACCTTGCTCAAAGACGCTGTTAGTTGCAGCGTGCTCCCTGGAACATATTACACAGGCTTACAAATAAATTCATATTTCTCCATCCTCAAGCATGCCTTTAAGTCACAGAGCATGCCCACACCCATTGTTGCCTCACTGAACCCTACAGAGAGGTATTATAATCAATATACAAAGCTGAGAAATAACTTGCCCAGGCCACAGGCGTCTCCATCCAAGGTTCGCCTGCTACAAGTTGCCATATTCATGCAAATTAGAAACACAGCTCCCTTTACATAGAGTAGACAACCTATTCACAGTGTGAGCAGTCTGAGGTGCACGATGGTACTCTAGCAATGGCAGGCCTCTCTCCCACCTCAGTCTCCCACCCACTCACTTTCCCTCCCCATTCTGGAGCTGCTCACATGAATGTTTAAATGTACTGGTTTGCTTATGGCACGCCATACTCTCCAGTACCTAATTAAAGGTAATATAAAAACTAGGCAAGAAGCAACGTGGTTTAAGGTGAGTATGAAAACAGACAAAGGTTCAATATCGAGAAGGGAGAGCTTTAAAGGGAACACAGTCAGCTTTGGATGGTTTGGGTGGGGCTGGAGGAAGCCTGTGGGACAAAAACCAGGAAGCTGTTTTCAGAATGACCTAGTTTGCTTCCCTGATATTGTGAAAAGACACTGACCAAAAGCAGCTTGGGGAGATGGGGTGTTATTCAGCTTACAGGCTACAGTCCATCCTGGAGGGAAGCCAAGACAGGAACTCAAGACAGGAATCTAGAGGCAGGAACTGAAGCAGAGGCCACAGAGGAACCCTGCTTACTGGCTTGTTTCCAAAGGTTCAGCTTCAACCACCTTGCTTATACAGCCCTGGCCCATCTGCCCAGGGAGGGCCTGACTTTTGGAGACAATCCAGAGCCAAACCGCAAGAGCTAATGCCTGGAAATGTGTGTAAACTTGCAATATGACATTTCACTCCACAACTCTTTTCAGATTCCATCATGACGGCCATCCGACTCCGCGAATTTGTGGAGCGTCGTCCAGTGGTTCCACCTAGGTAAGGCTCATCCGGATACAGAAACCACCAGGGCTGAGGAAGACAAGCACCCAGGGGAATAGAATCACCCACCCTGCTGCCCAGCCACTGAGGGGCAACTGCTGCCAGAGGGGTCTAGAGAAGTGTCCTTGAGTTTAGAGAAAATTGGGTTTGTTTTTTTTAGACTTTAAAAAAAAGTGTGTGTGCGCGTGTGTGTGTGTGTGTGTGTGTGTGTGTGTGTGTGTGTGTGCATGCACACACCACATACTTGCAAGTGCCCTTGGAGGCCAAAAGAGGACATTAGGTTCTGGAGTTGGAGTTACAGGTGGTTGTAAGCTGCCTGATGTGGATGTTGGGAACCCAATCTGGGTCCTCTGGAAGAGCATCAAGGGTCTTAACCACAGAACCAACCTCCAGCCCCAAGGTTACACAAAGTTGTAAGAAAATAAATTACTACTTTGCAGAATCCAAGCAACCAGGAAACTCCAAATACCCAAATAAGAGACGGGTATTGGTTTTCTCTTGGGAAGGGCTCCATCAGGAAGAATGGGCAACTCAAAGCCAAACTTAGAACCAGAATCATTTGTTCTCCTTGGGGTAAATCAAACCACCCCCATTCCTCTGCAATATGGGAGTTGACTGTACAGAGAGAGACCAAGGGGGACTTTCATTCATTCTCCAAGGCCATCTATCACAGAAGAATAATAAGGCCTATAGGCATGCTTCACTGCTGATTTTATCTTGCAGGGAGATGGTGGGTACCATCTGTAAGTCCTAAGCCTTCTTTCCCATCACCCCCTGCTGTGGGACCTGCAAAGATTTAGAAACTAAGAAGCATGGGGCTACAAGCCTCACAGCCTGGGGCCCAGCCTCTTTTTTAACTGTTTAAAATTATTTTTAAGTTACTATAGAAAATAATGAGTTTTATTATGACATTTCCACACGTATAAATCACTGCAACTGATAACCACCCTCTGTTCCTCCTCCCCCAACTCTCGCTGGTCCCCTTGCTACCAGCAATTAATCCCTTTCTGGTTGCAAGTCCACTTTGCATTTGTGTTACACATCTAATATTTAAATCTAGATTCTGTATAAGAGAGAAAATATGCAGTATTTTATCTTTTCCCCATTACATCCCCTCCACTCCTTTAGACCTTTTTTTCTNGTCTCATAGTTGGGGCCAGTCCCTTGGAGCCCCAGTGGCCTGGTGGATTTGAGCAGGCCTTGTTTCTACTTTCCTGTTCAGTTATTTTAACAGTGTTTGGCTAACGAAGAGAAGTCCTTTTGTTCCCAGAAGTTACTACAGGAGGGGTGAGTGGAAGGGTGCTTCCTTCCTTCATATCTTAAGAATCCCCTTGTCATGGAGCAGGTGAGATGCTCATGGCTCAGGGGACAAAGGCTCCTGCCACCAAATCTGAACACCTGAATTCAATCTCCAGAACCTACATGGTAGAGAGAACCAACTCCTACAGGTTGCCCTCTGACCTCCACAAGTGTGGCACACGTGTGTGTTCACACATACACAAACCCATACCATAGGTAAATACATGTTTAAAAAAAGAATTTTCTGTCAGAGAAGGCACAGACCCTGCCCTTCTGTCTCTGAACTCCACCCCAGGAGAAAGGAGGATGGAGAAAAATCGGAATTGGGTTCAGCATTCACTCATCTCTTCCTCCCTCAAGTCCTTGGTCCTTCTGTGTATGGGTGAGATCACTTTGTCTACTGTGAGCTCATCTCCTAGGAAAAATGGACACAAATTTTTGTTGGCTACTGCTCTGGGGAGCTGTGGGAAGCCACACCCATCACTTGTGTCCTGAGCCAGGCCCTAGGGAGCTCAAGGGTTTGAGCAGGACAGTGTGCAGAGCACCCTGGAGCCTCTGGCTGTCAGTATTCAGCTCGCTCTTGCTTCTCATCAGAAGCATGTGAAGGGAATCCCTGAACTTGCACCAGACGTGGTGTCTCACTCTCCACTGCAGTGTGCCCTATGAGGTGGCTCTCTGCCCACCTTAGACCCTGCTGATAACAGTCTAATTCCCCAGTGAGTTCTGTCAACTCTGCCACCAGGATAGTTCTATCAGAACGCTTGCGTGGTAATCAGCATGGCCCTGTGGCTGTGGTGGCACAGACCACCACAAGAGCAGTGTACTGGCTACTTCTCTCATTGCTACAACAAGATGACTGGCAAACGATACTTAAGAAAGGATTCTGGGCTCATGTTTTAAGGGTACAGCCCGCCATCACAACAGGGAAGACANGGCATCAGGAGGTATCTGGTCACATGGTATCTGCTGTCGGGACACAGAGAAGGGTGAACGCTGGCACTCCGCTTGCTTTCTCCTTATTCAGCCTGGATTCCAGCCTGAGGGCTGGCAGGTGCCTCCCACATTCAAGATGAATCTTGATCTCAGTTTAACCTCTGTGGAGACACTCTCACAGAACACACCTACAGTGAGTCTTCCAGGGAGACATTCTCACAGAACACACCTACANTGAGTCTTCCAGGGAGACACTCTCACAGAACACACCTACAGTGAGTCTTCCAGACTCCCATCAAGTTAACAATCAAGATTAATCTGTATTAGCTGCATGCCTAATATCACCCAGGAAGCAGACAAGAGATGAAGGAACGAGAGTCCCAACATCCCCTGTGTAGGTGGAAGTTTCTCTCTTGCCTGTCTGTTCCCAAATACCCAGTAGCCGCTTCCCAAATAATTGACTCAGAGGCTTAATATTACTTAAAAATGCTCAGGCAGTAGCTCAGGCTTACTACTAACTAGCTCTTACACTTAAATTAACCCATAATTCTTATCTAGGTTCAGCCACGTGGCTTGGTACCTTTTCTCAAAATGACATTCTCATCTTGCTTCCTCTGCGTCTGGCTGGTGACTCTTGACTCCACCCTTCCTCTTCCCAGAATTCTCTTAGACTGGTCACCCCGCCTATGCTTCCTGCCTGGCTACTGGCCAATCATCGTTTTAGTAAACCAATTCAAGTGATCTTTAAAGTGTACAAGAGCATTGTCCCACAGCACCCCTGCAAGGTTACATCTCCAGTGACCGATCTTCCTTCTTGTAGGTGCCACCTCTTAAATGCTCCACTATCTCTGGAGCACCATGGCCTAAGGATCAAGCCTGTAGCACATGGGTCTTTAGGGGCCATTCCAGATGCAGGCTGTGTCCCCAGCTCACTGTCTCAGGGGGTCCAAATAACCTCTGCCTTCCCCTGATCATCTATATCAATGTTCATTCTCATCCTCCAACAATCTATTCTCTAGCTTGAGTTTCATAACGTTCAAGCTAGATCACAGCCCTCCTTGAAATAAACCCCTCAGCCCACTACACCTGGGATCAGATCCGAATTCATTGCTATGTCCCGCAAAGTCCTTGCAGTCCTAGCTCTTCACTTCCTGCTAGCCAGAGTCCTTGGTCTTTCTTCAGTTCCTTCAGGAGGTCATGCTTCTTCTATACCCCAGGCATTTGGGCAGGTTCTTCCTTCTCCCTAGATGACTATTTCCCCTATCCTCTCATAGAGCGTGTCTCAGCTCCCTTCCAGTTGGTTAGACAGCCACTTCTTGAGTCCCTTGGCCAGTAGAAGACTTCTCCTTCTGCCCATCTCTGTACCCATGCTCCCTACTTCACACCTGCTTCAATTCCCTTATCACAATTTCCAGTTTTATTTTTTTACTTATGATTTATTTCCTACCCATCTCACCACTAGTATCGTAAGTTAACAGATCTTACTGCATGTCAGCATTGGTCTTAGTATATATTATTTTATTTAACCTNCATAACAATTGTGAGTTCCAGATAAGGAAGCTGAGGCATAATGTGGATAAGTGACTGTCCCAAGATCTCACAGGCTACAACTAGCAGAGCTAGAACTTGAGCCCATTGGTCTGGCTTCACTATGGTTTGCTCTGTTTGGGTTAGTCCCCACTCTAGAATAGAACTTTCTTGCCCATCTCTGAAAATCGCTTCCATAACCTCTGCCTGACAGTAGTGACCATGCAGAGTTGGCCCTCTATGCACTGTTGTTGAGTAAACCAGAATGAATGAGCAAAAGTATTTATTGGTGGTTTGGCTCTGGTCACTGACAGAACTTGGGTCTGCNTTCTGCTGTTTGCATTCATCNAGCTTATCCCTGCATGCCCAGCCCCGAGGGCTAGACTAGTGAAACTGACTGGCAAACCAGTGTGGGCACCTAATAAAAGTTAGTAATTAAGGATCAGGTGTAATTTTAGTGACCACATAAGAGTCTCACAAGAAAAATTCAATTAGAGACAAGTGCTAGCCAGTGTTACCCCCAGGCCAGATTGGATGCCTGGTGTTCACTGAATAGGGCTGAATGCTCTGTTGGTTTGTGGAGCCCAAGATATTCCTGAAAAGATCCCCCAAATGGAGGAAAACCAGTGTGGTATGGGAGATCAAAAACTCAGGGTTCACGTCAGGTTTAATTGCCCTTTTAAAACATAAGTAGTGAGGTTAGAGAGATGGCTAAGAATACTTGCTGCCCTTCCAGAGACCAGGCTTTAGTTCCCAGCACCCACGTGACTATATCAACCTTGCAATCATCTGTAACTCCAGTTCCAGGGAATCTGACACCCTCTTCTATGTGGGTGCATACATGGTGCACAGACATACTGGCAGGCGAAAAGCTCTCATAACATAAAATAAACAACAACAACATCAACAAACATCAATTGCCGGCGTCATTCAGTGGTAGAGCATGTGCTTGACATGCACAAGGTACCAGATTCAATCCCCAGCACCAAAATAAATAANCAAATAAATATTATGATGGTTTGAATGAGAATTGCCCCCTAAAGCCTNGGATGTTTGAATGCTTCATCTCCAGTTAGTGGAACTGTTTCAGAAGGATTAGGAAATGTGGCCTTATTGAAGGAAGTATGTCATATGGGCTTTGGGGTTTCAAAAGCCCATGCCAGGCTCAGTCTCTCTCTCTCACTGCCTGCATTTCTGGATCAGGACGTAAAGCTCTCATCTACTGCCCCAGTGCCATGTCTGTCTACTTCTCATCATGATGATCATGGACTAACACTCTAAAACTGTAAGCGAGCCCCAAGTAAATGCTTTCTTTTATAAGAGTTGCCTTNGTCATGGTGTCTGTAAGACAGAAGTTGGTACCATGAGTGGAGTATTGCTGTGGTAGGTCTGATCATATTGTTGTTTGATGGGATATGGAAGACTTTAGGGCTGTGGACTAGAAAACCAGTTGAAAACTTTAAGGAGGGCTTAAAGGGTATCCAAGTAGGAGGATGGAAGACAATAGTGCTGAGGGTGATTTTGACTATGGAGGCCTGACTCAAGAACTTTCAAGGGGGAAGAATATTAGTAAGTGGCCTACAGACCATTCTTGTGATATTTTGGACAAAGAATTTTGGGTAAATTTAAGAGTTTTGGATTGATGGTGTTGGCAGAGGAGATTTCAAGACAGCGTAGTGCTGACTGTGTCATGTGGTTATTAATGATCACTCTTATGCAGAGCTACAATCAGAAAAAAGAAGCAAGTGGGGCAAAGAGAAATACAAAATGTATAGTCTGAGGAGAAAAGGAGCACTAGGAAATGTAATGTTGGAGCCAAGTCCTGTGCTCAAGGAGATAAAAAGTTTAAAGTTTAAAGACAGGCCGAATTCAAAATCAATGAAGGGGGTGGTGCCCTCAGGGCAAGACCCCAGCCAACTGAGCTTCCAATTTGTGAAAACAAATTAAACAAAAGCTTAAGCAGCAAATGAAACCATCAACAAAGCTTATGCAAATNTAATTCAAGGAGAGGGGCCAGGTTCCAGCCCCAGAAAGCAGAAGAATTTGGCAGCTTTNGCTACATGGTTCTAGATTTGGTGTCAGGAAGGATACAAGAAAGGGGTTGTGGAATCTTCCTCCATGGTTAAGAAAAGCCACCTAGGCCAGGTGTGTACCAGGGGAGTTCCTGTGTGGAAGCCCAGAGAGACCATTGCTTGAAGCTGTGAAGGTGAAGCCTGCATTACATTGGAGACCCCAAGATGTTGTCCATGCCAGAGTGGTNGGATANCTGCCAAGAAGAGCTGCACACAGGAAGGGGAANCAGGCCANGAGAGAGAAACATGTTGCAGTCAACAAAGCTGGAGATAGTGGGATATATGAAGAGTCATCTAATCCCTTGGACATCAAACATAGAGATACAGAACTTGGAGTTTGCCCTGCTGGTGTTCAGTCTTGCTTTGATCCANTATTTCCTCATTATGCNCCCTTTCCTCTCTTTTGNGATGGTAATGTGTATTTTATGNCATTGTAGTTGGAAGTATATGATCTGCTTTTGATTTTACAGGAAATTACAGTTAAGAAATTGCCTTGAGTCTCAGAAGAGACATGGACTTTGGACTTTGAAACAGTGTTGAGACTGTGAAATACTCTGGGAACTTTTGAAGTTGGGCTAAATGCATTTGCTTTATTATATTGCCACAACCCTCTAGAGGCCAGGGAGTAGAATGTGGTAGTTTGAACAAGAATGGCCCCCATAGGNTGGGCNGTGGTGGNGCACGCCTTTAATCCCAGCACTTGGGAGGCAGAGGCAGGAGGATCTCTGAGTTTGAGGCCAGCCTGGGCTACAGAATGAGTTCCAGGATAGCCAGGGCTACACAGAGAAACCCTTCTTGAAAAACAAACAAATATAAAAAGGCCCACATAGGCTTTGAATGCTTGATCCTCAGTTAGTGGAACTGTTTGTGGGAACTAGGAGGTGTGGCCTTGTTGGAGGAAGTGTGTCANTGGGAGTGGACTTTGAGGTTTCAAAAGCTCACTCCAGGCGCAGTTTCTCTGCCTCCTGCCTGCGGATCAGGATGTAAAGCTCTCAGCTACTGCTCTAGCATCGTTCCTGTCTGCTTCCCACCTTATATAATGATCATGGCCTAACCCTTAAAACAGTAAGCAAGTCCCCAATTAAACACTTTCTTATATACAAGTTGCCTTGGTCATTGTATCTTGTCACAGCAATAGAACAGTGACTAAGACAAATATCAACTGTAGCATCTCTAAAATATCCAGACACCACTTCAGGGGAAGCTGCTCATTCCACCTAGAAAGACAGAAACATCTAACAAAGAAGGGACCTTTCAGTCTCTAGCTACAAATGACTCATTACTCTTGTTCCATCGTTGACAAAAATAGTAGCTATTATTCTCATTTTACTGATGAACAAACGGAACCTGGCACCCCCCCCCATTCCTTGAGGAAATACCATGGGGCCAGCATATCCTGGGAAGGGAGAGGATGCGCTGGTCATCTCCCAGCCCTGTCTTTAATCGAATCTTCTATATTAGCTCACATCCTTAGCTGAGATACTTAGCCCCAAGCTTCCCTTCTAGAACATGTTACAGCATTCACCACTGTTTTTAGCATGCTGTCTAGATATGACTTTTCCTTACCAGGAAATGAACTTCGGGTGAGNGTACCATACCTACCATCAGCACACCCCATGCNGGAACACTGCAGACACATCGGGGTTTCCTAACAGTTCTTTCGGTTGAACCAAAACCAGCTTACCCTGTCTCTCTGGTACTTTAGGCCTGCTTGCTGACTGCCTAGAAGTGGGAGAATCATGTGGTTCATACAGAAAGAGTGCCGAACTCCTCTGGAGAACAAAAATCATGCATACACTGTAGATGGCTCTGAGTAAGACATGGAATTTAGGGACTAGGTTTGCTTCATGGCTCTGGTATTCACTAGCTGTGTGGTATTCAGAATGTCCACTTAGCCTCTCTGAGCCTCTTTTTACTGTTATCAAACAGTATAAAAACAAGGAGATCATATTTACTTGATAGGTGCCTGAGAATTAAACAGGATCATATCTTTAAGTCTGGAGGCCCAGCACAGGCGACTCAGATGGGCACAAGATGGTATTCCCTCGGGCAATGGTACTGTATAGACAGAAAATACTCCTGATCTCACCCATGCATACTGAATGTTGTCTGTGGCTGAGTCNAGATCCTGCTCTGGTTACAGTCACCCTCCCGGGGGACAGATCTACTCTTTGTAGATTAAACCCACTCTTTCAGAGAGCCAAGCTGTCAGGGACAGGCAAATAATGCACAGTGGAACCAGACATGGCTGGCTCACCCACGCCACCTTAGGAGAGCCTTCTATGACTGATTCAGGAATCAGTAACCCGTAAGAAGCAGCCTGGCCTGGTGCATGGGGCATTCCCATTCATTCATCCTTTCCCTCAAGCTGAACCTTCTGGAGAGGAGCTGAGTACTTACTGCAAAACCTCTGGCCAAGCCAGGTGCATTTCTCCTTAAGCTAACTTAAACACACACACACACACACACACACACACACACACACACCAAAAACCTCATTACTTTAGTGGCTGAATTAGAAGCTTTCTCATGTTCCAGATTAAGGTCACAGATGAGAACTTGGAAAACTCCCCAGAGTCAGAAGGAGCTGGGCATGATGGAGAACACCCATAATCCAAGCATTCTTGAGTTTGGGGTCAGTATGGACAAAGAAGAGAGACCCTATTTCAAAACAAAAATAAAAGGGGGCTGTGACTCAGTGATAGAACACCTGTTTAGCATGCATGAAGCCCTGGGTTCAACAGGCAGCACCGACAAAGTGGGAAAGGGGGGTGGGAGAGCAGGAAATGCAAAAGGAGGAGAGAAAAGTTAGAAGCAAAATCTCCTGCCCTCCCTAAAACACTCATTTCCTACTCTCTCCCTCCACTTCTGCCCAACCAGCCAGGGGTCTCTTCCAAGGGACCGCAGCGGGTCATCCTACTGGAGGCAGTGGAGATGGCTCCATTCTCAAAGCAATGACTAGAGNGGGGTGAACTTCTTGGACAGATGATACCAGAGAAGATCAAACAGCCTACTGCAGACAAAAGTGCAACCTTAAGAACCATGTCCTGGATGCCTGTGATTCCTCATCAACTTGTAGCTCGGCTCTAGGGGACTTTTTCTACACCAGTGCTCAGAACTGGAGGCTTGCCTAAGTGGCACCTCCACCTCCCACACACTCAGCAACGTCATTTGTTCCCTATTTCTGTGCCAACTTCGCTCTCCTCTCATGACNTAAGCCCCCGCTGTAACTCAGGGCTCGGTCCTATTATCCTAGGCACTAGACAGGCCCANACAAGCTGTGGTTATTNAGAAAATTAGAGTTCTCTGAGGTCTGTTTGCACAGACAGACAGAACCTGCCCTGCCCAGCACTTGCCTTGATTCACACTAGACAGCCAGGCCTACTCTACTCTGCCCCCTGCAATCTTGAATGGTCCCCAAAGGCCAGTACATTGAAGGGCTGGTCTCCTGCCAGTGGTGCTATGGAGGGCTGGCGGAGCCTTTAGAAGACTGCACTGCTGCCATGATGTGCTGTGTGACCAAAGCGACGGGACCAATTAATTAGTCATAGACTGTAACCATGAGGCAAATAACCTTTCTTGCTTTTAAGCTGATTCATCTGATNTGTGCTACAGTAACAACAAGCTAGTGCATCCACACATACCCTCCTCTGAACTCAACTATGATTTAGTCTTGGCTTATGTGATTTCCCTCCTCTAGAGACTTCCTTCTTTTAGCCTATGCAAACCCTAGATACCCGGCTCTCTGTAGTGTCTCTTCAGCTCTTCCTCCAATCCCTGTCAATAGGTTTCTTTTATATGTTAATCTTACAGCTTTTGTGTAACGGTTTTTGAACTTCACTCTCCATCCTATTCTCCTGCCTCAATATTACCAATGACCTAAGGTCCTCCCCCAAACCCCATCTCCTAAAGGTTCTACCACTCCCCAATAGCACCACCCTGGGGGCCAAGGCTTCAACACCACAGCATCCCAGACATCTGTGTTCCCGGTCCCTACTGGGGTGGCTCATGTTACACTTCAAAATAACAACCAAGATGGTGGCATATACTGGTAATCCCAGCACTGAGGAGCTGAAGCAGGAAGACAGTGCTAAGTTCAGGGCCGGCCAAAGCTATAGAGATGTGTCCTTCCTCACAACCCAGCTCTCAGAGGGGAGGCTAGAATCCTCTTACCAGACTGACTAGTACCACATGCCTTGACATCACAGTCCTATATAATCAACTATTACAGTTAAGTAAACAAACTTCCTATGGGATTTTATAAACATTTCAAAGGTTAAATAATAAGGAATCTTCATTTTTTTTTATTCCCGTGTTTCAGCAATTACCAACATCTGTTTCATTGACTTCAAGGACTATTTATTTTATGTGTATGTTCCTCAGTATATATGTATATACCGCATGTGTGCCGGTACTCTCAGGGGTCAGAAAAGGGCATCAGATTCCCTGGAACTGGAGTTATGGAAGGTTGTGAGCTGTCAGATGTGAGTGCTGGACACTGATCTGGGTCCTCTGCAAAAGCAGCCTGTAAGATGAACTTCTAACCAGTCTTATTAATAAACACACAGAACAAGAAATAAGGGTGAAAATCTGACAGAGATCAGAGGAATTAGGAGCAAGCCACCACTAGCCTCACCTCACCAACGCTGCCTCTACTTCCAAGGAGCGAAGCGAAGAGAAGAGAGAGACTTCCGGTCTAACCTGGCTTTTTATGCCTGTCCATCTGCTAACTCATTTCCTATCCTCACCAAGCTACATCACTTCCTGTCTTGTCTGCATGGACCTTCAGAACTCTAAGGCTGATGCTGGGATTAAAGGCGTGTGCCACCACCTCCTACTGCTAGTTCCCCATGTGACCTTGGAGTCACAGAGAACCAAATGGATTAAGGGCGTGTGCTAACTTGCAAGACTATTGTTTTACTACTAGTGGCTGGCAGCCCCATTTTTCCTCTGATCTTCAGATAAATTTTATTAGGGAACACAGATAAAATATCACCACAGCAGCCAGTGCTCTTAACTGCTCTTAACTATCTCTCAGCCTTCTCATCTGACTTTACATACTATTCCCTCCCTCCCTCCCTTCCTCCCCCTTCCCTCCTTCTGTCCCATCCTCCTTCCCTCACTCTCTCTCTTTCCCCTACTATTTTGACCTAATACATGACATGCTAAATATTTCCTTATGAATCCTGGAAATAAATGACATTCTATTATAGGTTTTAGAGGTTATTGGGGAAGGGAGATCAGCCAACACCACAAACTCAGGTCTGATGAAAAGACATGTGTTATGAATAACAACCAAAATGATTGGAAAATCTGACCGGTTTCAGTTGCTTGGGACAGGGCACAAAGTCCAGATAAATTGCCTATTACACACCGGCTGGTTCACTTCCATAAGGAACTGACTGTAATGACTGTTTCTCACCTGTTTCCTCCAGTATATTTATCACTCACCAAGGAAAGGACATCAAAGGCTACTACACTGGGCAACTGGCAAGACTCCATTTTGATTACAGCGTGAAAAAGGCTCCAAGGTGAGGCATACTCCTAAATCTTAATTTCTAAGAATGTCATCAAAGCTAAAATGATAAGTAGAGGAGAGTGGACTACATAATCTCTTTTAAAAATTTTGTATGTGTATGTGTGTGCATGTGGGTATGTGCACCTGACTGCAAGTTTCCTTGGAGGTCAGAAGTGAGCTGTCCCATGGGAAAGGAACTCGGGTTCTCCGTAAGAGCTAACTCACCTACCTCTCCAGTCCCTGGCTACACATCTTTACAATAACAATAATAGCAATGTTAACCACAAGTGTTATCCAATGGCTAGAAGAGGAATGGAAGGAAACACACCAAACTATTAAAAACCTTGGGACTTCTTGGCTTGGGTTTCCAATGATAGGGATATCGTTCTGTATGCTGTGAATATGTGTTGCTCTGATTGGTTGATAAATAAAGCTGTTGGCCAATGGTGAGGCAGAATAAGGTTAGGCA
>LZPO01034893.1:476292-490464 GCA_001675575.1 Neotoma lepida | reverse complement strand
CTATATGCCCAGACCAAAATATCATGCTGGACCCCACAAACATGTGCAATTATAATGTGTCGACTATGGGAAGGAGTACAGCTCATTAATCTGGTCGAATTCAACTCAAAACAAAAGAACTACAAAACATCAAATTCCAAGCTGTATGCATCATGCTTTTGGTTTTTGGTGATTTTTGCTTTGCTTTGTTTATTTGAGATAAGGTCTTATTATGTAGCTCGAACAGTCCTTGAATCACGATCCCCCTACTTCAGCCTCCTCGGTGCTGGTATTGCAGACACAAACCATGCATGTCCAGTGCTTTCCTGTGTTCCTGATGCCCTAACATCCTGTGCCTTGTTGACCCAGAGACACTGAGCCTCCCAGAGTGACCAGTCCCTACGGACAGCAATGGAAGCTCCCCACAGCAGGCAGGGCATGCCCTGGAGTACAGCTAGCTGAGTAAATTCTCCATTTCCTCCACCCTACTTGCCCTTTTCCTGGCCTCTGCACATTTTCATTCCTCAAATGGCTTTGAGGCTCCTGTTAGGTCTGACCTCTGAAGGGAGAATGAAAAAGGATGAACATCAACTGTTCACACAGGGAAGACAGCTCATTGGTACAGTGATTGCTGCCCAAGCATGAGGACCTGAGTTTGAGCCTCAGCATCCACATAAGCAACCAAGCATGATGGTGTTCCCCAGTGCTGGAAAGACAGTGCTTGATGACCAGCCAGTGTAGCCAATATGAGGAGGCCCAGGCCAGTAAAAACTCCTGTCTCAAAAAACAAGGTGAAAAATGTCTAAGGAATTAACCTCAGGCTTACACATCCACTCATAACACAAGGAGACTATGGCCCAGCTATGGGAGACTTCAATAGAACAGCCCAGCCAAGGAATGGCTTCTTCCTTCCTCCAGAATGTACTCCATGGTAGAGATGAGACAAGGAACCAAATGACAGAGCCAAGGTGAGCTCCAGGAAAAGTCTGGATAGACAAAGCCCAGCNTGCTCACAGNATCAGTGTGTGNTGCTCAGAACTGACACCCCACTGTGACTTCAAGAGCCTGGGTAGGAAAACTCCCTCAGGCCAGATGGACACCAGTGGAAGGAGTGCTGGAGATCAGCTTGCAGAGTCCTGGGAAGGCAGATGGGGAAGGACCACTACAGGTGCTGATGAGGGAGATGTTCTGACAAACAGCACAGTTCCATGGTCCCAGAGCATGGCTCTAACTCCAAGAAGAGTGCATAGCAATACACAATAGGAAATCAGCACCAGGCTAGGCCATGGAGACCAACACACCCAGAAGGACACCCCATGTTCCCAGACCCCAAAACAAACGCACCACGTCAGCAGCATGTGGTGATCTAATCCTGAGAAAACATTGGATGATTTCCAAAGAAGAGAAAAATAAAGAGCAGGTCTAATTACACACACACACACACACACACACACACACACACACACACACACACACACACACACACACACACACACCATGGCTCACAACCACCAGTAATGCTAGTAACAGGGGCTCTGATGCCTTCTTCTGATTTCTGTGGGCACCAGGCTCACATATGGTGCAGAAACACACATATAGACAAACACCCATACACATAAACATATAAATTTTTAATTAAAATGTTTTTAAATAAAAAGAAATTGTCATAAAAGATAAAGACGGTGGGATTAGAGAAGGTTAAGATAGCAGACCTTGGTGGCCCACACCTGGAATCCCAGCACTTGGGTGGTGGAGGCAGGAGAATTAGGACCTCAAGGTCTTCCCCAGCTACATTGCAAGTTGGAGGCCATCCTGGCCTAAATGAGACTCTCTAAAGTTAAAAAAAAATCAAACAAACAAATAAAAAATTAGAAAGTTAAAGAAATTTGACTCAAAATTCAAATGGGACTCTAGACTGGATCTGGTTCAGGGAGAGGGGTAGGTACTGATTTGAGAAGCATTTTTTCTTTCTTTTGTGCTTTGTTCTTCCTTCCTTCCTTTCTTCCTTCCTTCCTTCCTTTCTTTTTTTTCCAAGACAGGGTTTCTCTATGAAGTGGTTCTGGCTGTCCTGGAACTCACTCTGTAGACCAGGCCGGCCTCAAACTCATAGAGATCCACCTGTCTCTGCCTCCCGAGTCCTGGGATTAAAGGTGTNCNCCANCACNGCCCAACTGAGAAGCATTTCATAATCAGTTAAATAGGATGATATAAACCATAGATTCTATNGAGTCCATCCATGTAATNTTTACTGATGTTAATATGGTGTCACAGCTATGAACAGAAATAGCCCTAGTCTTAAGAAATCTACCCTGGAGTATTAAGGGCCAGACGACTGTGATAAATATGATTTACCTTCAAATGAGAGGAAGAAAAAGGACGGGGGAAGGGGGAATGAAGAGAAAATTAGAATCAACAGGAGGCGTGNACAGCAGCATGTTTCTGAGTAAAGGGCATGTGGGTCATCTCTGCACTAATTCCTGTTATTTTCTTATAATCGTAAAACTATATTTTTAATATTCAAGAAGGGTCATATGGGTCAGTTTCTCATCTTTGAAACTAAGAAGATGACGTATCACTTTATACTNTATATATATCACAATTCAATTCCCAGCCACTTGGTTGCATCCTCTCATCGTGAGTCAGAGCCCCTGTNCATCCTGGGGTGCACACACACAAACACACACACTTACTCCAGGGAAGAAACACCCATGATCTGAGCCTCCTGGGCACTCAGCTATGCATGCCTGGCAGGGAGAGACAGGAAGTGAGAGATGGCAGGACCTTCCCCAGCCCCTGAACCCTGCTGGCCTCAGGCAGCCTTCCTTCCGGGACCCGACTCCCTAGAGGTAGTCCCGGGGTAACTCTAAATAGCTTTCCACTTCAGTCCACAGAAAGACAAAAGAAAGATTATCCTGCAATCCAGGGATGTCCTGGACAGAATCCAGGGCAAAATATAGTTTTTAAAATCCTTGAATATGAGGGTGTGCCCAGTACTTTTGAGCCTGCAGGGAACAATGGGATGGTGAACCGTAAGTGTTTGGACCCCAAACGGCCTCCTAAAGAGACCAGAAAATATCGTGCAAAATAGAGGCTGGCCTTACTGTGCTTGCTGTTCCCAACTCTACAACAGCACCTGAAGCTCTGTCTTCCAAAACCCCCTCTTGAGTGCCCATCTGAGAGAGGATGCCCTAGGACAAGCCACTGAGAGCAGAGAGAAAAGGTCCTCCGTGCTCAGAGTGGACCAGCGGTGTGGATTGTTAATAGGTACGAAGTTAGGATAAAGTCAGAAGAGAAGATCAAAGAAACTGAAGCCTCGTGTAGACAATTACTCCATGATCTCACCCCTTCTGAGGGAGAGGATGACAGAGTTCAAGGCCAGCCTGGGCTGTATAGTAAGATGTTGTCTAAGTAAAATAAATAAAATATCCAGGTGTGGTGATCTGTAATCCCAGCACTCAGGTGAGGCAAGAGGCTCATGAATTTGAGACCAGCCTGGGCTACATAGCTACACTCTGACTCNAAAACAGACAAACAAATTAAATTCACAGAAGAATAAACACAGAGGGGCACTAACCTTATGAAAGATGCTTAAACTGTAAGTCAAGGAAACACAAGCTACACAATGCCTCCTCTTGCCGGTCACACTAAAAGTAAAAAGATCAGCTTGCACCTTTTCTACACTGCTGGACATATGTAGACATATTTGGTTATTTCTGAAAAGCAAAGTGGAAGCATCTCCAAGCGTCTTTCGTGCAAATGTACATTTGTGTGTGCATATCTGTGTGTTGGGGGAGGGTATACAAATGTACAGGTAAAGGTGCACCTATATGACCATGCATTGGTGCACCTATATGATCATGCATTGTTGTACCTATGCAATCATGCATTGGTGCACCTATATGACCATGCATTGGTGCACCCATGTGACCATGAATTGATGTACCTATGCAACCATGCNTTGGTGCACCTATATGATGATGCATTTAGAGGACAAAGGAAAATTTCAGGTGTCAATCTCAGGAGATTTTTTGTGACAGAATCTCTCACTGGCCTGAAATTTGCCTGAGTAGGCTAGGCTGGGTGGCCACCAGGACCCAGAGATCCATCCACCTGTGTCCACCTTCCCAAGGCTAGGATTACAAGTGTATGCCACCACATCTGACTTTATCTGGGTTCAGGGTGTCAGGTTCAGGTCCTCATGCAAACAGTTCCCCAGATCCTCCAAACATTTTATATGCTTATTCTCTTTAATCCATAACTTCACTTCTAGGGACCAATGCTTAAAATAAAAAAAAAAACCCTGAAANGATGGCAGTTGGCTTAAGTGTAGGCTTAAGTGTAGGTCACTGAGACCACCAGTCAATTATCACAGAAATTTATTATTATTAATTATAAATGCCCAGCCAATAGCTTAGGCTTGTTACTAACTAGCTCTTACATCTTAAATTAACTCGTGTTTTTAGTCTATGTTCTACCACGTGGCTCAGTACCTTATCTCAGTACAGCATGTTCATCTCCTCCTTCCTCTGTGTCTTGCTCATGACTCCTGAGACTTCGCCCTTTTTCTTCTCAGTGTCCTGACTCCCCTGCCCAATCTCTTCCTGCCCAGCTATAGGCCAGTCAGCTCCCTATTAACCAATGAGAGTAATACATATTTACAGTGTACAAAGATTGTTCCATGACACTTAAATTCTNTGAGGTTGATGATATTTTTGTTTTAACACTGCTTTGTTTATCACTTGATATGGCCATCATTGTGTGGAGGCCTATTTGATGCTTCTATTCAATCATTTTGACACTTGTTGTTTATGGGAAACTTATTTGGCATATGTGCTGATAACACAGGCAGTCTATTTCTGACTCTCTCATTTACTTTTAGTTAAGATATAAACTAAAAGCTATCTCCTGATTTTGAGTAAAATAATCTCTCTCAAAAAAGATTTTACATATAAGAGAAATATTTATGCAATAAACAATACCTTCACATATTCTTATCTTGGATGTCTCTGATTTTATGCATGATGAAAGAAAGCACTTCCCAGCCTCATATTTTCCCAATGTAATGCTTAGACAGACTAAGGGGAAATGACTAGCTTACCCTTGCTCCAATTTCAGCAATTTGACCTGTCATTCAAATCCTTGTAGCTGACAGAAGCATTTATCCTTGTAGAAAGGCTGAAAAACTCTAGGATTAAAGAGATAGCTGTCCCTATTTACTTGATTAGTGTCTAAGGAAAGGTATGCCTTCTCAAGCCTCTTTTCCACAAGCTAAATTCTCTATAAAAGACATTTTTGGCTTTTCTTAAGACTCATTTCAAAATATAAAAAAAACCAGTATATTTGTAGAATATGAGAAATGTACTTTGATCTATTTGGAAATTAATATAGTCAGATGGAGAGTATATTAATTTCCATTTTAAATAACAATGGTTATTAGGAACACTAATAGTTATAATGATACAATTGTTACCTTCATGCCAGACACTGAGCTAAGAACTTTACAGGCATTACTTCACTTAATCTTTTCAGCCTCCCACAGTGTGGGCTATTATTATGACTGTTTTATATAAAAAAAAAAACCCTGAAATATAAAAACATTGGAATGAAATTGCTCACTGGATAATCACCTGAAAGAAAAAACTGAGAGGGAACCAAACTCCAGGCAGTAAGGACACAGTGAGACAAATACGGAGTGGGCAGCAGCATATTTCTGAATAAAGGGCATGTGGGTGATCTCTATCACCGACGTGGCAAGGTAAGACAAACACGGGCATATCCAAGTCAGAATAACACATGACAACGGAAAAATGAATGTGACGTACTGTCGAGTGACACACTGAAATGGAAAGTGACAAAAAGCAAAGTGCAGGCCAATGTACAAAGCAGAATGTCAGTTTTATAAGCAGGTGTACTGTGTGTGTGTGTGTGTGTGTGCTCTGTGTGTATGTCTGTGGGTGTCTGTGTGTGTATGTGTGTGCGTATGTGTGTGTGTGTGTATGTGTGTGTCTGTGTGTATGTGTGTGTGTGTCTGTGTGTGTGTGTCTGTGTGTGTGTGTATGTGTGTGTGTGTGTGTGTGTGTGTGTGTGCTCTGTGTGTATGTCTGTGGGTGTCTGTGTATGTGTATGTGTGTGTCTATGTGTGTGTGTGTGTGTGTGTCTGTGTGTGTGTGTGTGTAAGTGAAGCTTCATAGGCTCGGGGAGAGTGGAACGAGATCTAAACCAAGTTGCTAACAATTGATGCCATGGGAAGAAATGATGAAAAAAGAACTGGCACTTTCCCCCTTACGCCTCCTTAATAATGGAGCTTGTACACACAAACACACACACATATGCACACACGCATACAAACATGCACACNCATAAGCACACATATACACATACGCACTTTTGTGGGGGTTTTAAAATTTAGGGTACATGTGTATATTCTTATGTGTAAGTACACAGACACCTCAGGGCACTTTGTTTTTTAAGACACGATTTCTCACTGGGACCTGGGGCCCCTAATTAGGTTAGGCAGGCTGGCCATAGAGGCCACTGTCTCTTGTCTCCCAGTGCTGGGATACAGGCATACAGCAACATCAGCCTTTACAGGAGTTCTGGGGATTGAACTCAGGTCTTCGTGTTTGTGCAGAGAAAGTTATCTCCCCAGCCCATTTCTTCTCTTTTAATGAAACAACATGTATGCATTTGTTTTAAAAACATGTCAAGGCATGCANAGCATGTCACAGGCTGTGGGATTGATGCCTGTATCCTGTATATATGCCTGTGTAGATCCTGTTGTAACCAATGGTCCCCACACTCAACCTCTTCAGTGTTTCCATCCATGGCAGAATTTTGACAGACATACTGTCATTCAAACTTCAGCACAACCTTGCCACTTCGGTGTCCCGAGGAGTGTCCCAGACAGTACAAGGCTGGGAATCATTGCTAATAGTGGCATTAAAGTACCAGCTCCTCGTTATTTTAATTATGTGTATATGTGGATGTGAGTGCAGGTGTCCACAGAGGCCAGAAGAGGGCACCAGATCCCCTGAGACAGGAGTTATAGGTAGTTGTAAGCCAACTGATGTAGGTGCTAGGAACTCAACTCAAGTCTTGCTGCTCTTAACCACTGAGTAAGAACCCTTCTCCTGACCCCCTCCCCTACCATCCCTCATTCTCATGCCATTATACAAGTACTGGACAGCCTGGAAGACCTGGACCACTTGCTCCTCCCAGGATGGGACCTTTCAATTCCATCAACATCCTCCAGGTTTGGTGACAGATACCAGCTGACCCCTCCCTCAGGCACTCTGCCATCTCCTTCACATTCCCATCTCAGAGGACTGTGTTCAGATCCCCACGTGGAACCAAGCTCAATGCCGTAGTCTGCACCATTTCCCCAGATGGCCCCTCCTCCCTGACTGTGGTACCCGGATACTCACATGACCACATCCCCTTTCTATCTGAGCACAGACNGGACTGTGAAGCAACACCTTCCAAGTTCCCACAGAAGAACAGAGCATGATGGCACCTCTGCCATCTATGAACTAGGATCAGGCAGTCCCTGTTAAAACCACAGCTGCGAAGAGCAACCTTCAACAGAAGTTGGCTGCATCACTCGAGACTTAAGCAACTGAGCATCAGAAGAGCAGAGCAGAGGACAGGGCTGCCCAGCACTAACGTGAGTGGAATACCCATTCTGCAGCNGATACCTTACACCTCCCTCAATACATCATGAGAATGGAAGTGACAGAAATGGGAAGCACGGGTGACCTGCACAAGGCCATGTTCCTAGTTCTTCTCAAAGTCTTCATATCCACATGGGACCAGGTCATCCAGTCTGATGTGGGTGTGGAGGAGAAGTAGCTGGAGGAGAGGCAGCTGAAGGAGCGTCAGTATTTAGGGAGTACTTAAGCTGTCCCCTGGGCCCAACCAGTTACAGGCACCATAGTTGGTGCTCATACCTCAGAAGGGTGAAGGCAGGCAGGTGTCTGTGTGTGTACATAGGAGGTACTCCAGAGCCACCAGTCATGAAGGTGGTGAGTGGACATGCCCTTCCCCAGGAAATGCTACTGTGAATACCTGGAGGAAAGGCCACCAAAGGCCATCACACATACCCTGGCTCTTGGTGTAAACCAGGGTCTCCATCTATACAACTTCACTAAAAAGCAAGGAGGGAAGTTACTGGGAAAAATAACCAAATAAAATAAGGGTCCTCTTAGGGTTGTATTCAAGATAAACAACAAATAATCTTCAATACACGTCTGTCCTTGCAATATTTGGAGCGTCTCCTTCAATTGGATGACCTGTGTGTGTATTAGTTGGTTCTGGCCTCTCTACCTAGAGCCCAGCTGGGCTGGGGTCACTGAGGTCCTGGTGACCTTGTGGTCTTACCCTCAGGAGAGTCTTCTTTCCCTCCCGTGTTTATATTTGCCAAACATTTAGGTAAAAAATACACCTGTGTTAATTAATTTCTCTTGGGAAAGCACTTCCCAGGACAAATCAGACCAAGTAGTTACTGTATGGGTCCACACTGTGTTCATGTAATTATGCCACTTTCTTTTCTTTTTTAACAGTTTTTAAAATTTGTTAATATTTATTGGGGGAGGGGCAAGAGTATGCCACCTTCCTAACGCTGGGCCCTTACAATACAGTTCCTGGTGTTGTGGTAATCCTCGACCATAACATTATTTTGTGTTGCTACTTCATAACTGTAATTTGCTACTGTTGTGAATTGTAATGTAACTATCTGATGTGTGACCTCTGAGAAACATTGGTATAGGGATAAGACCACAACTTCCAGGAGTGGGTTTTCTCCTTTTGCAACATGGGTTCCAGGAATGGAACCCATATCATCAGACTTGGTGGCAATTGCCTTTTCCAGCTGAGCCATCTTGCTGTCCCATAGCATCTTTATTTCCATTGTACCAAACTTATTTTCACGGAGAACAATCATTCTGCATTTAAGTCTTCCACCATAGATTTGTCTCTCATTTTACATTTTTGGATTTGTTTATTTATTTGATGTGTATGACTGTTTTGCCCACATGTATATATGTGCATCATGTGTGAAGAGGGCATCGGACCTCCCAGAAGGAAAGTGACAGATGGTTGCGAGCTACCATGGAGGTGCTGAGAAGAGAACCCAGGTTCTCTCNAAGAGCAGTGAGTGCTCTTAACCACTAAATCCTCTCTCCAGCCCTGAATCTCTGATTCCAACTTTTTGGTGAACATCCAGTGTTAGAAGAGGTCACTCTTTCACATTCTNAGTTACTTTCCATGGAGTGAATTATTTTTAATTAAGCCTAATTTTCCTGTGAGTTGATACCTGGCATTAGGGTTCTTCAGTCTGTTTTCTGTCTCTTTAACAATTTTACTATATGCCGTTTCAGCCCTTCACTTTATTTTCTTAAATAATTGTGGGTTTTTTCCTATTTTTTATTTTAAGAAAATTTTTTATTCATTTTACATACCAACCACAGATCCTCCTCTCATCCCTTCTCCCGCTCTCCCCCAGCCTTCCCCACCCCGCACGTACCCCCCATCACCTCCTCCAAAAGGGTAGGGGCTCCCATGAGGAGTCAGCAAAGCTTGATACATTCAGTTGAGACAGGACCAAGCCCCTCCCCGCTGCATCAATGCTGAGCAAGGTGTCCCACCATAGGTAATGGGCTCCAGAAAGCCAGCTCATGCACCAGGGATGGATCCTAATCCCACTGCCAGGGGCCCCTCAGGCAGACCAAGCTACACAACTGTCTTGCTTATGCAGACGGCCTAGTCTGGTCCCATGCAGGTACCACAGCTGGCCTAAAGTTCGTGAGTTCATATGAGCTTGGTTCAGTTGTCCAATTTAGCTTCTTTATCATTTTACAGAGACTATCTCACCAATAATTACATGCCTAAACAGCACAAGAGTGACCATTTATGTTTATTTTTAGCTAATCAAAAGCCAGAGCAGGGACTGGAGATGTAGCTCAGTTAATGGAGAACTTGCCTAACAGACATGAAGCCCTGGGTTCAATCCCAGCATAAACAGTGAAGTAACACAGGCTGTAACCAGCACATGGGAGGGAGATTAAAAGTTAAACCTAAGCATAAATAAATAAATAGCCAGAGAAGTTTCTTTCTGGGATGTTCTCTGTGCTCTGATGCGGTGGGCCTTCCACCCNNGTGCCCACNGGCCTCTTCTGAGCAGCTTCCAGGAGTGGAGGTGCTGCAACCACTACGGTTTCTTTCTTTTCTTCTTTCCTTCCTTCTTTCTTTTCTTTTTAACTTTTTTGTAATTAAAAACATTATTTTCACNTAATATATTTTGATCATGTTTTTCCCTTCCTCAGTTCCTCTCAGGTTCTCCCCCACCTTCCTCCCACAAAACTATGTGTTCTTTTTCTATCTCTCCCTTTAAAAACAAAGAAAGACCAAACAAAAACAGTAACAATAAAATAAAAAACCCATATACAAATAAACCACTAGAACATAAAAATGAAATCAAAATAAACAAGCAAAAGACTGAAAAGACAAAAAAAATCCAAACAAAACAAAATGAGACAACTAGTCTACAAAAATACTATACAGTTCATTTTGTGATGCCCAACTACTCCTGGGTATGGGCCCTTTCTGAGGGGGGTTAATATACCCCACTGGAAAACACGGACTTTTCCTTTGCCAGTGGGTCAATCGCAGATTGCCTGTTGGTTAGGAGCGGGAGCCCACAATTTGTTTCTTAATCCTTATGGTGCAGGGTGGAGACAGGGCTCAGGCATTTAAGCAACAGCCAGGGTTGGAACATTCTAAAAACCCAGAGCTGTCTGTCTGATGCACGAAGTCACCAACCAAAGGACTGCTTGCATTTAGAACACTAAACTGTGTGGTGCTGCACACCCGTAGTCTCAGCATTTGGGAAACAGAGGCAGCAAGATCAAGAGTTCCAAGCCTCCCTGGGCTGTGTGTAGCAAGACAGGGGGAGAGGAGAGAGAGGAGGAACAAAACAAGAGACTTGTGGGCAGAGGTGGAGAGAGACAGGCTGTAGATTTCTAGAATTTTGGAAGTTGCTTACAATGCACTTCCTGTTTACTTAGGTAATTTTATATCCTTCTGGGGTTTTTGATAGAATTAAAGACTAGATAATCATAATTATAGTTTTCCTTATTTATGATAAAAAGTAAATTAGATGTGAAACTTTAGACACAAAAATAGGATAGATGATAGAGTATTTTCTTTAATTTTGCTAAATACAAATAGACTAGATGTTGTAACTGTAATTCTTGCTTGATAACTGTTTTGTTATATGTAATTTTACTGTATTAAATTGAAAACTTTCCTTTTTGATTAGACAGAAAAGGGGAAGTGCTGTGACATGGTCTCTCTGTACACTGTGAATATGTGTTGCTACCATTGGTTAATGAAGAAGCTGCTTTGGCCTATGACAAGGCAGAATGGAACCCGGTGGGGAATCCAACCAGAGAGACAAGAAAGCAGAGTCAGAGGAGACACTGAGTGCTGCCGGGAGAGCAAGATATAATGGAACACAGGTAACGCCATGGCCACATGGCAAAACACAGACTAATAGAAATGGGTAGAGTTAAGTTGTAAGAGCTAGTTAATGATAAGCCTGAGCCATAGGCCGAACAATTTGTAATTAGTATAGACCTCTGTGTGTTTACTTTGGACCCAACGGCTGTGGGACACAGGAAAACTTCCATCTACAACAGGCTATGCAGGATGAAGGAGGCCTTAGGGGCATCATTGATGCAGATAGGAGGAAACAGAGACTCTGGATCTGGTAGAGGGAACGAAGGTCAGAGAAGGGGAGAGAGAGAGACTAGGAGAGGGAAGTTCCACTTAGGGGTAAGAGTTACCTGCTTTGAAGAAGGCCTAGAAAGGACAATGGTGAGTTCACAGAAGATAGCCAGGAATCCAAGGATGTGGCTGCAATAAGACCCCTTGGGACTTCACAGAGGACTGAGAACAGCATGATGGCAACAGTCACCATTCTTTATGGACCAGAGAGTGTGGCTTGGTGGCACTGAGGAGATGTACCATGGAAACATTCACTGTACTTGTCTTAGTTACTTTTCTATTGCTGAAGAGACACCATGACCAAAAAGACTTATAAAAGAAAGTGTTCAATTTGGAGCTTACAGGTACAGAGAGTTAGAGTCTAGGACTATTGTGGTAGGAAGTATAGTAGCAGGCAGGCAGGCATGGTGCTGGAGCAGTAGCTGAGAACTTAACATCTCAATCCACAGGCAGGAGGCAGAGAGAGCTAACTGTGGATGGTGTGAGCTTTGGGGACCTCAAATCCCATCTCCAGTCACACATCTCCTCCAACAAGGCCACAAACCCTAATCCTTCCCAAACAGTTCCAACAACTGGGGACCAATTATTTAAATATATGAGTCTATGGGGGGCATTCTCATTCAAACAGTACTGAAACACTAAAATTTCCTTGTCCCTCAAAATTTTCATGTCACATGGCTGCCCTTGGGACTGCTTAGTATGTTTCCTATTTTAGTCTTAGAAATTTTAATGTTTCTAGGTTTGGTTCCTTTCCATTTTTCTTTCTTCTTTCTTTCTTGTGTGTGTGTGTGTGTGTGTGTGTGTGTGTGTGTGTGTGTGTGTGTTATGCATGTGTGTGCACATGTGTGTGTGGGTGCACTGGTTGGGATGTGCCTATGAAGGCCAGAGGTTGATTTGGGGTGCTTTCTTCACTCACTCTCCACCTTATTTTCTTGAGACAGGGTCTCTCACTGAACCTGGAGCTCCCTGTTTCAGCTAGATTGGCTGGCCAGTGAGTACCAGAGAGCTAGCCACCTGTTCTCGTGCCCCGGGGAACTGGCATTACAATTGCCTGCTATCATACTCAGATTTTATGTGGGTTCTGGGGAGCTAAACTCAGGTCCTCATGTTTGCACAGCAAGCACCAGCTGAGCCATCTCCACAGCCTGTTTCTCTTCTTTTCTTACACAAGCTTTTGAGTGTAGTTTTCAGTTTGATCATGAGGGCATCACAGAGTTACCAGTCAGGGACACTGTCCCCTCCTGCTGCTTTGGATAGGGTTACCTCAGGCACAGTCAAGCTAGCTGCTATGGAGACCACAGACCATTTGCTCTGATCATTCCCTCACAGAACAGGGTGTTTAGGTAGCTCTGTCTTTCTGCAGGTATTTACAAATGTGGGCTTAAATTTAAACTTAGTCTATTACAATTTAATTTTTAATTGCTTGGGAAAAAATCACATCCAAGGGTTTGTAAGACAGAAAGTGGAAGTGATGACACCTAGTGAACTGGCTATTCTGGACATGGAGGTTTGAGGAACTGCTTTCCCAGCATGCTGGCCTACAGTGACCTGCTCACGTGGAAACTGGTGAGCCAGAGGGCACCAACAGGGACCAGTGGGAGGCTGTACTCACCCTCCCTCTGCAAAACGTATGACCCACAGAGCCAGACAGCCTCTGTATAGCCCTGAGCTGTCCCCTGGATGTCCAGCCCGGCCTGTGAACTGACCAAAACTATGTCCACAGTCTCTGCTCTCCCGTGGGGTCTCAGACTCCTCCCACAGCTCCTAGAAAAGTACTGAATACGGTAATGAAAATGAAACCTGCAGTTCCTCATGGCCTGCAGTACCCAGGCTGTCCACCTTTGCCTCACTAAACTCTCAACTCCGACGTCATCAGAAGAACTGAACTCTGCAGAGTGCCCAGAGGCCAGCTGCCAGGGGCCTTGGGAGGCTCTGGAATACAGACATTCCAGAGCTGAGAGAATGAACACAAACACCTGCCCTCTGACCACGCACAGCTCCACATAGTCTTTGGGAATGTCACCAATCTAATCTTAGAGTCTCTGTTTCCCGTCTGCGAGGATGACGACAACAGCATCTGATAGAGAAAGAGCTCATCTCACACACCAGGCTTACACAGGGCCAGGAACCTAACTGAGCTCTGTCCAGGGCCAGCTGGGAGGTTTCTTCATTGCTACAGTTCGCCTGGGACTAGCCCCACTGCTCCCTTCCCAACAAGGCTGCACCTGTCACAACTCTGAGTTCCCACATGAACTCACTGCCCTCCACTCCCACACACTGGAACTACTTTCCCCTCCAAATCCTGGCCCTGGGTGACTGTAGACTCTTCTCCAGAAAGCCTTCCCACACTGCCCAGTGATGGAGATATTGTTCTGTATGCTGTGAATATGTGTTGCTCTGATTAATTAATAA
>LZPO01034893.1:464652-475362 GCA_001675575.1 Neotoma lepida | reverse complement strand
AAGAAAAGAAAAGAAAAGAAAGAAAAAGGAAAGGAAGGAAGGAAGAAACCCATCAAAAAATAATTTGGAATAAAACAGATAATGGCAGTGCTTACTCATGTCCCTTCAGGAGACTGGCTTCACTGCATCCTTGGTTCTGAGCATACAACGCTCTCACCTTGCACTATGCATGCCGTCATGCCAAGCAATGTCCACAAACACTGCCTCAAACAACTGGGCTTAGGTTCAAGACTGTATGCTGGAGACCCCAGGGTTTTTAAGTGTACATGCAAAGTTTTCTGCTCTTNTAGAAAACATTAGCTTTTCCTACTGCTTTCTTATTATCACTCCTCAGCATGTAAGTGTTGTGGGGTATTCACCAGAAAGACTGCTCAGACATGGGTTTAAGCCAATAGAAAATCATTAGCCAGCCAGCAACTACTCTGGGTGTTCAGGGATTCCAACGTAGCACCAAGCCTTTTTCAGAAAGAGCTTTTAAGCACAAAAACCATGTTCTGGGTTGACATACTTTGGTTAATAAGAACAGTTAGGCAGGAGCAGAACTACAGAAGCCAAAAGGCAAGGTTAGCACATTTAGAGACTTTCCCAGAACTACAGACTCTGATGGATTAGGTATTTATTCTCATTTTGGCAGTTGGTGCTGTCTACATGCTGAGTTTTATGGCCTTAATGGTACTTCCATCATGGAGTCAGTTGTACTAAAGTCTGGGGCCCTGTTACAGTAAGTACTAGTTTAGTACATCTTTAGATTAGATTGTGTTTACATGTTTTATTATAATAACTGCTATTTGGGTTGCTGACTTGAATTTCATTTTTAAAATATTAAATTAATTTTGATTTAGGATAGGACTGAATCTCCAACAATTTCTAAAATGGCCTTAGACATCCTTCTGCCATTTAGCACTGTGTACTTAAGTGAAGTGGTATTCTCAATCCTGACCACTCTAAAATCAAAATACCAAACCACTCTGCAAGATGTTGCTCTCTGTCCTGCAGTATTCAGCCAAGAGTTATTCAGGTAAAACTAAAGCCCATCCATGTCAGGATGCAGATTTGCTTTCATCTTCAATAACTGGTAAAATTATATGTAAAACATTATAAAATTTAAAAATGTAAAAAGAAAAATCTTTTTTGATCTCACTGTGTAGCCCTGGCTACTCCGGAACTTGCTGTGTAGACCACAGAGATCTGCCTGCCTCTGCCTCCCAAGTGCCAGGATTAAAGGCGTGCACCACCATGTCCAGTTAAATTATATTTCTTTATGAGAATTATCAATAAATATTTAATTTACCCACTTTATATACTTATATGCCCAAAGCCATATATAAATCTTTTGGGCAAAAGCAGGTCATGATTGGAAAAGACAAGAGATGCACCGAGTGCCCTCGGAGGCAGGCTGGGCTCCCCACCCTGCAGCACCACTTCAGAGGCACCAGGAGAGTGCACTCTCCTTCCTCAGGGATGCCAGACCANGCACCCAGGGCCAGCTTGAACCACAAAAAAACAGTAATGGTTCAGTCTTTCTCCAAGCTCTGAAGATGTCAAACTTTGCAGGTGTTTCCCAGCCTGAGGCCCTCCCTGGGTTCCTGATCCCTCCTTCCCCACTTTTCCCACCCCAGGTTCATGTAACCAAGACTCCTTGCCTCAGATAGAGCTGACCTAGTTCCCAAACAAAGGCTCCCCTGTGGGCAGGTCTGGGAGCAGCCAGCCCATGCTCCTTGGGGCCAGATTTCAGTGATCAGCACCAGGCACTTGAGCCCACCCAACACAGCTGCACCCAGTTGTATGCACCAGGGACCACTGACCCCTGTCCTTACCTAAGTCCTGTCACCATAGATCCTCCCAGGCTATGTCTCCTGGCCAATTACACCCACAGCCAACCGGCCCATCAAACTTTGGAGGTCTTGCCCACCACTCTATTTACAAGGCTCAGGATTCCCCTGACAAGGAAGCCACTCATCATCTGCCTAGACACAGCCTGCTTTTGCCAGTAAGATTTTGTTTCTGAGGGTTCCCTATTTGTCAACTCAACCAAAACACACACACACACACACACACGAGAGAGAGAGGAGAGACAGAGACAGAGACACACAGAGAGAGAGACAGAGAGAGAGGAGAGAGAGAGACAGAGAGAGAGGAGAGAGAGAGAGCAGTCTGCTGTTAATTTCTGTTCTGACTTCATCACCACGGTTCTTACCTCAGGTTCTGCCTCTGCCATGCAGCCCTCCACTGCTCCCTGCTAGCTGCAGCATCTCTTTGTCTACCCACCTCCTGGAGTGTGTGTGTAGCTGCCCTCACCAGCCAGGAGGAGGCAAGCAGCACCCCCTCCCAGCGAGAGGCTACAGGGAGAGACAGGAAACCTGCTCCTACCTGCTCCCCACAGCCTGCACTCTCGTACAAAAAACTCATGGTCACTTGATCCTAGCACACCTTCCCTCCCCTGCAGCCTGTAAAGCTCTCAGCAGCAANGTCAGCCAAGTTCCTGAGGCTACAGCAAGGTTTTGCCCCAGCATCCACCACTGGATTGGGCCCGTGAAAGGCAGTCTTCAGTAAGTGAACGCTGACGGGAAGCACTAGCTCTCGGGAGCTCTGATTCCAGGGTCTATATTTATCTAGACCCACCTGAACCTTCACGTTCCCAGGTCACTCTTGAACCTCCTCACCTGTTTCTCCCCATCGTCTCATGGTCCTTGACCACCACGTGAAGTTCTGAGCTCTGGTCTAGAGGAATACCTTTGAGGTCCCACTCAAAGCCCTAGATGAAAAGAAGAAATGGCAAGTTAACATCTGTGGCCCCGGGGTACTGAGCAGACATTCAGAATGGTGCTAGGGGATGAGCATGGAGATAGGGGGGTGGGTTGGTGGATGAATGGACGGATAAGTGGATGGATGGATAGATGGATGGATAGATGGATGGATGGATGGATGGATGGATGGATGGATGGATGGATGGATGGACGGATGGACGGATGGATGGATGGATAGATGGATGTTAGGTGGGGGAAGTGGATGATGGATGCTGTGCTGGCTACTTTTATGTCAACTTGACAGGAGCTAGAGTCATTGGAGAGGAACGAGCCTCAATTGAGAAAATGCCTCCATAAGATCCGGCTATAGGCAAGCCTGTAGGGCATTTTCTTAATTAGTGATTGATGTGGGAGGCCCCAGTCCATTGTGGGTAATGCCATCCCTAGGTAAGTGGTTCTGGGTTCTATAAGAAAGCAGGCTGAGCAAACAATGGAGAGCAAGCCAGTAAGCAGCACCCCTCCTTAGCCTCTGCATCAGCTCCTGCCTCTAGGTTTCTAACTTGCTTGAATACTTCTCCTGACTTCCCTTAATGATGAACAGTGATGTGGAAGTATAAGCCAAATAAATCCATTCCTCCCCAAGTTGCTTTTGGTCATGGTTTTTCACCACAGGAATAGTAGCCCTGAATAGGAAGATGCATAGATGGGTAAGTGCATGGATGGATGGGTGAGTAGGTGAGTGAACTAATGGGTGAGTGGATGTAAGGGTGGGTGAATGAATAGATGGGTGGGATAGAGGGTAGGTGCATGGATGGCTGGATACTTGAATGAGGTAGGTGACTGGATGCATAGATGGGTAGATACTTGGATAAAGGGTAGGTAGTTAGGTGAGATGGATGATAGGTGGGTAGGTGAGTGGGTAAATATATGGATAGATAGGTGGATGGATAGGTTGATGGTTTTGTGGGTGGGTAGATGCATGGATGGGTGGGTAGATTGGTGGAAAGGTAGCTAGATGAATAGATAGATGGGTTGATGGATAGGTGGATACATGGATGGATGGATGGATGGATGGATGGATGGATGGATGGATGGATGAATGGATACCAGAATTCCAGAGCTTCAGAGGTGATGGTAAGAACTAGGACAACAAAAAAGAAGAGGAAGCCACATTGTACTAGCCTCCTCTCCCAATTCATCCCAGGACACCAGAACAAAAGCACAGCAGTAAAAATGCCAGGTGATCCTTCAGGGTCTTCACACACCAAAATCATATGGTCATCCAAAAACCAGACCCCTGGTGGGGTAAGTGGTNGGGTAAGTAAGGGACCCCTCAACCCCCTCAAAGCAAACATCCAGTCTGTGCCTGATTCTGTCCCCAACTGTGCTTCAGAGGACCACATGGAAGGCATCTCTACAGAAAGCTACATGAGGGGACAGAACCAATGGGAACGACAGGNAAGTGTTATGGAGAGGAGGTAGCTTTGACCTAAGAGACGGAGAGCAGGCAAGCAAGGGAGACCGGACTGGCNGGAGCTGGGAAGCAGAGGAAAACAAAACAAAAGAAAATGAAAACAAAAACAAGCATCTGCTCCACATCAGCATATACTGTGGGCGGGGTCTCAGGACAGAGTGATTCCTACCCTCCTGAGAAAGCTGTCTCTTGTGTCAATCCCCAGCAGAGGCAGCAGAAGGGGGGCAGGACACAGATGGACTGGTCTACCTCATTCCACACGGGGTTCACACTGTTCTTGATGACTTTGGTTCTCTTCTTCACCCCTGTAGAAGACAAAAAAGAAAGAGTGAAGACACATCCCACTGCAATCCATCCACCCTGCCAGGTTCATCTGCAGAGACCACCCACCACCACCCACTCCCCTTTGGACTCAGCTCCAAAGGAAAGTTCATGAAACCAGCATGTCCTCTGAACACTACCTAGGAANGCCCAATGGTTGTCATACTTCTCTATTAGTTTTGGGGACCACTAAACAACAGTGTGACCAGAAGAACATTTTGAAGGAAAATGTCCAATTGACAGGCATGGTAGTGTGTGCCTTTAATCCCAGCACTTGGGAAGAAGACACAAGTGGACTTTTGTGAGTTTAAGGCCAGCCTGGTCTCTGTAGAGAGTTCCAGGCCAGCCAGGATACTGTCTCAAAAAAGAGGAAGAAGTGGGGGATGAAGGGAGGAGAGAAGAAGAGGAGAAGGAGAAAGAAAAGAAAATACCGAGCTGACTTCTCATGNGTTATGTCGTCATGGCCATTGTCATTCCTACCCTCTATTCTCCAAGCTCCTCCATCCCCTGCCCCCATCTATGCTGCAGGTTAACCCAGGCCCCACTGTATTAAGCAAGCACACTACCACTGAACTACATCTCCAGCCCCTTCGTGACTTTTCAGACCTCTTATGAAAATGAACACTTAGGGCTGGTGATGTAGCTCAGTAGGTAGAGTTTTTATCTAGTACGCACAAGGCCCTGGGCTTAGTCCCAAGTACTGCATAAACTAGCTGTGGCGGTGTACTAGCGCTTAGGAGCTGGAGGCAGAAGGACCGGCTGTTCAAGGCCAACCTNAGCTNCATAGTGAGTTTGAGGCTAGCCTGGGCTACCTGGGAGACTGTCTCAGACAATTTTTTAAATGATAAAATTAATAAACAAACATGAATAATCTTCCAAGAAAATATTCAATTTTTCTTTTGAAAATACAAATTGTGTTATTGCATTTACATAAATGTCCAGAGCAGGCAAATCCATAGATTAGGGGTTTCCAGGGCTAGAGTATGGAGGAGGAGAACTGGGAGTGATTGATAGCTATGAGTTTGAGGGACAATGTTCTGGAATTAGATCACAATTGATGTATTATATTTAACCTACAATCACCAAGCATGCTCACTTTGTTTGGTACTAGGGACTGAACCCAGGGTTGTACTGATACTAGACAAGCACTCCATTACTGGGCTACAAATGAGCCACATCCTCAGCCCATCTTTCTGTTTGTGTAATTTTGAGACAAGATCTCATTCAGTGTCTTAGGCTGACCTTGAACTCCCTCNAGAACGTTAGATCCTCTAGTCTCAGCCTCCTAAGTAGCTGGGATTACAGATCTATGCCACCAAGCCCAGCTTAACTGGTTAAAATGANGGATTCAATTGTTTGTGAATTTTACCTGGGATAAAACAAAAACTTGCCATCCCTTCTGAGACATAGAAAGGGTTTGTGGGGAAAAAGCAGACCCAAATAACCCTACCTGGCTCATGGAGCTGGAGGGAAGCAGGTGGCTTTGGAGTAGACAACTAGAAGAACTACTGCTGTGATGTCTGAGAGCTGACCCTTGTGATTGTAGGTGGCAGGCAACCACGGCACTTACGGAGCAGGGAGCACAAAGGTCTACTATTCNTAGTGCAGTGGGTAAATGAGCCTTGAAGGAAAGACGATGCAGAACACACCCAGGAAAACTGCTTCTCGGGCTGGACGCTAGACTTTGTGGGCAGACTGGGTTCATAACCAAGCTAGGCCTGGCTTGCAGCCCTGGTCTCTGCTGGGGCAGGCAGGTCTGCTCCTCTCCGGGTGATCCCCAGAAAGAGGCCACAGTGGCTGACAATATCAGAGTGGGGAGGGTCCTACCAAGTGTGCTAAGATACAGGCCTCCCTCCCACAAAGACGTATGGAACTACAGAGAACAGAGCTATGGAGAGAAGGGCCAGCAGAACTGATGAAGCTAGGCATGGCCACTCTGGTCAGACAGGGGCCATGGACAGCTGCCCTACTTTTCTAGGCAGCATCCAGAACGGTGTCTGACTGCACAATAGTAGAAGGGAAGGGACCAACCAAGGAACTCTCAGCTCGCTCAGACCTTCAGCCCTTCCCATAGAACCCACAAGACTCTGTTGAGAAGCCTGTGGTCTCCACTGGACTGCATGGACCATGAAACCTCCTCAAAGATCTGGAAGTGTGTTCCTGGAGCTGGAGCCCTGAGTCCTCCAGAGTTGAGCTGTGTCTGGGCTTAGCCAGTCTCCTAGTTGTTCAGCCTGCTCAGGTTTCCCTAGGGATTGTGGAAAAGGGTGAGCCTCTAGNTCCTCTCCCTCTTGGTTGTAAATCACTGAGCTTGAGGGCTGGTGGGCTCTGCGGATGCACAAAGCGTCACCAGACAGTTCTTGTTCAATCTGAAGCTTCTGGGTCCTAGAGTGTCATTCTTCTCAGTTACTGAGGATCCTAAAGAGCTTTTATTTAGAAACTGAAACTGAAGCAGTTAAAATATTATTTAGTAATTATTCAGCTGAGCATGACTCTTCCAGCACCCAGGAGNCTGAGGCAGAAAGGTCAGGAGTTCAAAACAGCCTAAGCCTGTCTCAAAGCAAATTGGTAATCAATTTAAAATAATGGTAAGGGGCTAAAGAGATTGGTCAGCAGTTAGAAACCATATACTGCTCTTCCAGAGGACCCAAGTTCTGTTCCCAGAACCCACATCACACAGCTCACAACCACCTGCAACTCCAGCTCCAGAGGATATGATGCCCCCTTCTGGTCAGTAGGCACAACTGCATTGGACATGCTTGTACTCCCATACAGACACACCAGAGAAACACGTAATCAAAATAAATAAAAATAATTTTTAAAAATTAAATATTTAAGCCACGTAGTGGTGGTGCACGCCTTTAATCTCAGCACTCGGGAGGCAGAGGCAAGTAGGACCAGCCTGGTCTACAGAGAGAGTTCCAAGATAGCCAGGGCTATGCAGAGAAACCCTGCCTCAAAAAAATAAAAAAATAATAATATTTAAAATAATGATAAGAAGCTCAATACATATTAGCAGCAGTGGCACATTTATGTGGAAAACAACTTCTGAAGCNAGGGGAAACTAAAAGTGATACTTCTACATTTTTGCAATCTCTATTGTGCTCAGCTGGGTGGCTATATCTACTCCTATGTTTATACATCCATTGATGATTTGTTTTGCTTAGTATCTATGAAGAAAATCAGATATGTAACTGGAAGTAAAGGAGGCATGTGTTTTAGTGACCTTGCAGGTAATTGTGAACAGTCTTTGAAATTACTCAGCAGGCGGTAGGTCAAACTTCTTAAAAGCTGTGCTGTGTATTCTAAAATGAGGTCAGTAAACATATTTGTTTTGTTACATTAAAATTAGTTATTCTAACTTTCTCTTTGAAATGAATCTCTTACCTACTCATGATTCTATAACATCTACATTGGAAAGACTTGGTGCAATGAATCAAACAGATCTTCCAAATGTTTACATAGTTCTTTTTTTTTCCTTTCATTTTTCAAGACAGAATTTCTTTGTATAACAGCCCTGGCTGTCCTGGAACTCACTCTGTAGACCAAGCTGGCCTCGAACTCATAGAGAACTGCCTGCCTCTGCCTCCCAAGTGCTGGGATTAAAGGCGTGCACCATCACTGCCCAGCAACATATATTTTATATAATAACCTCCAATTTATTAATATCACCATCAGTCTCATCAGAAAAACCTATATAGTTGGAAGCTGAGAGAGATAGATTATCTATAATTCCATTTTTTGCTAGAAAATCAAACTTCACAATTAGTAACAAATGATAAATGCTAAGCATTGCCCATGAATAGGGAAAGCTGGCCTATTCACGTTTAAAAATAAACTNCCAAAATCCTGAGTATAAACAATCAATTCACCAGTCTTTTTTTCCAGGAAAATAGTATCCCATGAACATAAACTAACCAATGGCTGGTATAGCTTGTGTCTTAGTTACATTTTCTATGCCTCTAATAAAACACCATGACCAAAAGCAACTTGGGGAGATAGGCTTTATTTCAGCTTATAACTCTCAGGTCTATCACTGAGGGAAGTCANGGCAGGAACTCAACAGGACCTGAAGGCAGGAACTGATGCAGAGGCCATGGAGGAGTGCTGCTTACTGGCTTGCTCCCCATGGCTTGCTCATTCTACTTCCTTATGCAACCCAGGACCATCTGCCCAGTGGTAGCACCACCCTCAATGGGCTGGGCCCTCCCATATCAATCATTAATCAAGAAAATGCTCCCTCAGACTTGCCTACATGTCAATCTGNTGGATACACTTTCTTAATTAATATTATCTATTCCCAGACATGTTCAGGTTTGTGTCAAGTTGACAAAAATCAACCAGGACAGATTATAATGAAAGTGGTCATTTTGTGCTTGGCTTTTCTGTAGTCACCATTTTTTGAGTATGAAACACGCATCCAAANGCATCTCCCACTTCATGTCACAAGACACGATACTGTATAAAATTATGAAACGTTATTAAAATAGTATGTGTAATATTGTATATTGTGTGTACTTGATTAAAATCAATCATTTTTCTGCTTTATCAAGGGCCTCCTTCAATGAAACTCTGAGTACACGGNCATAAAGAATACAGTAGGCAGGGCCTGGAGAGATGACTACTAGTTAAGAGCACTCGCTGCTCTTACAAAGGACCTGCGTTCAGTTCCCAACACCCACATGGCAGCTCACAAACATTTTTAACTCCAGTTCCAGGGGATCCAACACCCTATCTGGCCTCTGCAGGCATCAGGCATATNTGTGGTACACTTACATACATGCAGGCAAAGAGTCATTCACATAAAATAAAAACAACAAATACTGAAAAAAACAAAAGGATACAGTAGACATGCATACATGAGCATCAAAGCCTTGAGTGATGTCAAGGAGCCAGCAGTTTTAGCTTCCCCTGACATGAAATCAGCAAGGCAAATGTCAACTCGGTGAAAAAGGTGAACTGTTTAATGTTACAGTGGATATTGTTTTGACCTTGTCGATTGACTCCAAGAGTCTTGGGGAATTCATTAAGATTTCAGCCTCACTTTGCTCGCTTAAGAGCATGGTGATATCTCTACAAAACNTTAGTAAGATAGCATGTATGAAGTACTCGACTGCCCTCAAACTCATCAAAGTTGCGTTTGCCTCCCTTCCCCACCCTCCCTTCTGTAGCTACTCTGATGCACCCATCCAAATCTATGAACTCTCCATTGGTCACTCCTCAGACAAGCTTCCCCGGGTGCCCTGTCTTCCCTGAGGACGACAGAGATGGCTCTTCTCTTTGGAGCTCCCAAGACAGCTGGGACATCAGGGCAGGGCAGCAGCTCACAGTGTGCTTCTCTAGCCATACTGCGGTGGTTTAAATAGGTATGGCCACCACAGACTCGTGTGTTTGAATGCTTGGCCCACAGAGAGTGACACTATGTACTATCAGGAGGTGNGGCCTTGTTGGAGTAGGCGTGGCCTTGCTAGGCGAATTGTGTCACTGTGGGGGCGGGCTTTGAGGTCTCAGAAATTCAAGTCAGCTCAATCCCTGCTGCCTGTGGATCAAGGTGTAGAACTCTCAGCTCCTTCTCCAGCGCAATGTCTGCCTGCATGCCACCATATTTCCCACCATGATGATAATAAACTAAACCTCTTAACTGTAAGCCNGTCTCAATTAAATGTTTTCCTTTATAAGAGTTGTGATAGTCATTGTGTTTCTTCACAGCAATAAAAGCCTAACTCAGACATNNATGTTGGTGCACTGACTAGGCTGTGATTTTTCAGAGGACAGACACACCTCTTCATATTACCAAGCCCAGTTCAAAGTGAGGTGCCGTAGTAATTGGGAATTAAGTGACTGGACCCTTTTCTGTCTGAAGGTGCTGTGAGTTAACTTCCTCAGCAAGGAACAGGAGCACTGTTCTCGAGGGCACCATACCCCCCCTTACTGGCATGGGACAGTGCAGGTGAATGGAGAGGTCACAGGAGGCAGCACAGATGGGGCCAGAGGCATGCTGGAAAGGACATAGGTTGTCTTCTCAGTGTTGGCCTAAGCCTGCCCTGCACAGACTGCTAGGTCTCTTTTTTGGCTCCACATTGCTGTGACTCCCAAGGGAGTTGGACACTGACTTTGGAGTCACTTGATAAAGACCCCTGGGGGCTATGAAGATGGTTCAGGAGTAAAGCA
>LZPO01034893.1:395352-411862 GCA_001675575.1 Neotoma lepida | reverse complement strand
GGACTGTTGAACCTTGATATTATCCTTTTGTCTTATCCAGTAACCTGTCCCAGTTTGTTCATTCCCCCCATTGAGCACAGTAAGTTATTCGCACCCCCATATAGGGTAACCTCCTAGTTATGGGAGTGTCCCGTAGAGCAGCCCTCTTTCATACATGGGAGCATCCTAGACTCTGGGGGTCAGGGACATGTGGCGGGCTGCACCCATTCACCCCATTGCATTCAGGTCGCCCTTCATGAGCAGGAGTCCAGTCTCCAATGTCCCAGGAGCCTCTCGCCAGATCGCAAAGGTCGAAGTAAAGTTCGGGCCACCAGGCTCCAGGGACAGCCTCACTCGTGGTGCTGTCGAGGATCTCTCCCTTGCCAGCACTGATCACTGCCCAGGTTACCTTCTGAGGTTGGTGAAGGTTCCTTGAGGCTGTGTCTACTGCCTGGAGGAGCGCCAGGGTCGCCAGCAGGAGTTTCACCGGGGGCACCAGTATCTGCAAGAGCCAAGGAACACAGAGCTTTCTCAAGGGCGATAAGGCCCTGAACTTGATTATCAGTCATCTTGTTTTTGTTGTTCTTTTTCGCTTTAAAATCGACTTGAGACCACCACAGGCGTTTTTTTTCCTTGTTAGTCAGTCTGGCTTTGGGCATCTTCCTGTGGGGGGGATAGGAAGGAATTTTAGATTTCTGGCTGGGAGCCAGATTGGGGCCATCTCCCCTCTGGGGAAAACGCAGCCATATCCCCTTCCCATAGTAAGCAAGGGGTCTGGTCCTCTCCATTGGAATGTTAAAGGATCCTTCCATCACACTTGAATCTGAGGCTTGGGGTTTAACTGACCCCAATGTTTCTGAAACCTGATTTCATTGGCTTCTTTGGGCAGATTCAAAATATTAATAGTAAATAAGGCCTGATGGAATTGAATATGGGGGTTTACTCCCCCTTTTTTGTTTTAAAAGCTGTTCCTTAAGGCATTGGTGGTTTCTCTCAACAACAGCTTGATGATGGGGGTTATGAGGAATCCCCGTGGTATGTTTAATATGCCATTGGCTAAAGAATTCTATCACGGCTTTGCAAATAAAGCATGGCCCATTATCAGTCTTAATTTGTAATGGCAGGCCCAAGGTGGCAAAGCATACCCAGGTGTTAAATCTCAATGGGGGGGGGGCACCTCCTCCCTACGAATCACCATCCTATCAGCTCCTGTGTCTATTAGAAAGTGAAACCTCTTTCCATCTATAATAATACTCATTAGAGCAGCCGTAGCGATTGGGTCTGGGAGTGTGTAGTGCCCAGGTCTTGAGTGATTACAACCCACTGGCTTATGTCCCATACCAGAATCTTAGTGAACTAGTCTCTGAGAAGCCCAGCCGGGAGCTTGCAATTAAGGCTCTGTTGGACCCTGACTATAAACTCTGGTAAGGTCTCACTAGGCTTCTGCCTGACCCCTGCTATGGGGGACTCCGTGGGCCCCTCATCTAACTTGGCCCAGGCTGCGAGTCTTGCCTGCCAAACCTGATCCCGGTACAGGCCCTGGAATGCGGCCTGCTGAAGCAACATAGAAAAGCTGTCACCTGTCCCTGTTAACATACCATAAGTGATGGGAATAGCCGGTTGAGCGGCTCAATTGGCCTCTGCCCTCACCCTACATTCCTCCTTGTAATGGGCAGTCCATTTGATAAACTGAGTACTGAGAGGATGGCTTTAGCTAGATCCATCCAATCCTTAGGTACACAGGGATTGTAAGAGATACCCTGCAAAGAGTGTCTGGGCCAAGAGGGAGTTTGCTCCGTGTTCCGCTGCTGCTTTGCAGAGCTCCTTGAGGTCCTTGGCCTCCCGTGGGTGACATTCCTGTGGCCAATCTGGGCCTGGGGCCAGGTTAATGGAGGAGTCACCGTCTGCTCCCATGGCCCCGTTCCTGGCTTCCCCTTTTTCTCTGCCTTCTCGGCATATGCCTCCGCATATGTGGGGTCCCCATCCAATGCCCCCCTGGCCGATGGCTTTCCGTCATCTATTTCAGGGGCATAAGGTGGGGGACCTGTACCTTTCGGAGCATATGGCATGGGAGGCGCCGAGGAGGTGACTTTTACTTTTGTTTTAACCTCCTAGGTACGTGTTTCTACGCTGCCTTTGTGTTCTTCATCAATTTTAGCCCAATCCTCCTCTTCATCCCCCTCCCAGTCCTCAGCCTCTCTGACTCTGGGAAGGTCCCTCTGTTCTTCTGAGGCTCCTGAGAGGGGAAGGGTAAGGAATCTGGGTGAAAGGCTGCCTTAAGCGCTGTAATGGTGGGATAAAATCCTAGCGGTGGCGGGATGCCAAAATATTTTTCCCTTTCCTTTGCCAATTTCTTGACCCACTCCCATGTACTCCAGGAGAAAAGGTTAGCACTGGCTATCCAAGGGGCAAGGAGGACAACAGTTTCCCAGGTGGCAATAGCGTTACNGTCAGATATTTCAAGCCTTCTAGATCTGAGCATGTAGCGCAGGGCTTTAAGGGCCGGCTCTTCCTTCTGTGAGGTTGCATTAGCCATACTGAGGGTCTCACTTACCCTGGAAGACCGCTTGGCCTCGGCTGGACGTACTGTTGAGCCCCACGTTGGGGGGCCAGCTGTGGGGTCCTGCCCCACCGGGAACTTAGGTCTCCCGAGAAGGGACGACCTGGAACCGAGGAAAGGTAAGTGCGCCGCTCGCCAGCTCCCCAGCCTCCCTTTATCCCGGAGACAGTCAGACGCAGTGGGGAGTCAAGTTAAGCAGGAACTCGTTTATTAGGAAACAGCAGGCCCCTTTTAAAGCATAGAACCACAATGCTGGGGGGAGGGGGGGAGGTTAAAGGTCACCAATCGCGCCNGGTCTANATTATCTACAATGCTGTCNACTAGGGGGTCATGTGCTGACATCATCTCTCCTGACCTGAAGCTCCANTAATATTTTTTTGTAAACAACTTGGGTTCCTCCCTCCTTGCCTCCCAGCGCCATCTTTACTGGCATGTTGGTTCCGTAGGCCCCAACACATGCTCACTTTTTATTTCATAGGAATAAGAAAGAAAAATGTCATTTTTACTTTACCTCCTGGTACATCAGGTGTCACTGATTTGCCTAGAGAAGAGTCTTCAGTCTTCTTGCGTTTTTCATCAGGTTCTGATTCCTTTAATTCAGTTTCTTCAACTAAAGTCATTAAAAAGTTCAAGGAAAAACATGAAGTTATTTAAAATAGATTTATAGACTTTGTGAAGGTAATGTTGGATACTTTCTGATTTCCAAAACTAATTTAAAACTCATGGAGCTACACCATAGTTAATGATTCCTTGATCTAAGGAGTAAATGGGTAAATGTTTAGATATATTCAATGGATTTAGGAGAAATAGGGCTAAAGCCAATGTAAAATTTTATTGGTATATAGTTCTAGAAAGAATTAAGGGTGACAAATGACTGTTACTATTTTTAGTTCATTTAGAAAACAGCAAGATTCCTAATAACATCTTTATAAGTGCAGATCACTGAACTTCACTTGTATTTGCCCCTTCTTCCTCTCACCCAATAGTTCTGCTTTCATGCTATATATATNTCAAGCTAAGTTTAGCATGAAGAAAACATGATCCTTTCCCTAACCCCCTTCACTTTCTCTTGTTCCCCTCTTCCTCCCTTCCTTTAGCCCCTCACAGTCTTCCTTTTAAGGAGCCAAGTTCTGTACTTTACTGGCAAGAGTTAACTTCTATACTCTAGGTGTTAGTTTAAGGAAAGTATGAAATTAGTGGAAATGGGCACTAGCAAAGAGTAACTATGTCCTCATGGCCTTCCCACCCAGAAACTTTTATTTTATAGAATATCAATTCTTAAAAGTCTATTGAGGGTGTATTCATCCTTTTTCTTGAAGTGATGGTCAAAACAGCCCATTCTCTCTGCCTCTGGTCTCTTCCTATTTTCTTTACTGAAGTATAAACTTTTGTAATCTTATTTGCTCCTGCCACTCCAAAGGCACATGTGCCCTTATAATGGATTATATTATAGTATTATATGAAAGCAGTAAGATAATTAAGAGTAGATTAAAAGAAATCATTTAAGTTTAAAATTGAGTGGCAAATGACTTTCTGAAGCTATTTGGTCTTTTGAGAAAACATTATCCACTAATGGAAACACAATTATTAAATGAGCCATAAATAAATTATCGCTTCTATATTATTCAGTTGAGAAGAGGCCATTCTAAGCAAATGGTGTCAAAGTTGACCTAACATACCAAAAATTTTTGACAAAAACAAAACAAAAAGGAATTTATGTTAGGAGCCACTGGTGTGATATAACTAGTAACTATAGCTTAATGTAAATATTTGCTATAGAAAAGAATAAGAGATAACAATTTGGTCATGGGACACCATAAACGGTAACAAATAATGTAGAAAACTCAAGACTAAATTAAGAGGGGAANTACTTTAAAATTATTTTGATGCTACTTCATAACTGTAATTTTGCTACAAATTGTAATGCAATTTCTTTTGGAGACTTGACAAAAGGGCCATGATCTATGGGTTGAGAACTGCTATTCTAGATGCTCTACTTTGTTGCTAAGGGTATTCCAAAGCTAACAACATTGATTTTCACACCCCTGGTGATAGAAATTGAGTTGTATTTTATGTGTAAGGGGTCAAACAAGGTAAAACTCAAGTTGGCCATCATCATAGAAGATTCATTTTCTTTGGTAAATAGAAAAGAAAGCATAAATAGAAAAGGAATAGGCTAAGTGATAGAAAAGAAAAATGCTATCACCATTGGTTAGTAACAAAACAAAAAGGCTTCTAATAGACTGTAGATCAGGCAAGGAAGATACAGGGATCAGATTCAAAGAACTTTTCCTTAGACCAGAGGGGAAAGACAGTGCTACACAGAAGACAGCAAAGGAATATCTTCATACTAGAAGATGATGATTTCTTTTATCTTTCCTAATCAATAAACCCTTGAAATCAGGAAATTTGTTAGTATTTTATGGCCAACAACAGGGAGGATATTGGATACAATGACAAGTATCTGTTGTGTGACAATGTTCATGTTCCTTATTTGTATCAATTTAGATATTACTAATGCTATTCAGACATTTTGTTTAATTTACTGGTTGGATGCCTGGAAGCAAGCATAAAAAACAGACAGTTAATAAAATTATTGTTCCCTGATGCTGCAACATGGTCACATTAGCCTCTTGTGAGTAATTTCCACAAATATTTTTTGTTCTAGTGTCACTGTTCCAAAACCTCTCTAAATTATGAAGAAAGAAATCTACAAGGATCTTATATGCCTGCCTGCTGCCTTTCTAGTTTCTTGGCTGGTTATTTGTGAAACCTCCACATGATCTCATGTTATGTGGTTATTCTCCCCACCCAAACAGCGCCATTACCTCCTTCACTCATTTGGAAGGCTTCTTCGCCTTTTGCTGGTTCTGCCATTACAGCTTTTTGTGAGGGTGATGTTTTCCCCACTCTCACTCTCTTCATTGGTGTTTTAGCTTTAAAAAGAAAGCCTAATTTATTGCTCCATTAACAGTACTTAAATTGCTTTAAATTTAACATACTAAACTATCTAGTAATTCTAATATTTGTTCTAAAAACTGCTGAAATTTGGGGAGAATGCCTTTTTATTTCTGAGACAGGGACTTGCTTATGTAGCTGAAGCTGAGTGCTAGATTACAGGCATGTGCCAGCACACCTGGTAAAGAAACCTATTCCTAAATAGAAATCTATTTTATTTTATGTGCACTGGTGTTTTGCCTGAATTTATGTCTGTGTCAGAGTGTCACATCTCCTGGAACTGGAGTTACAGACATGTAGGTGCTGGGAATTGAACCCAGGTCCTCTGGAAGAGTAACCAGTGCTCCCAACTGCTGAGCATCTCTTTAACCCCTTAGAAATCTATTTTAAAAAGCAGTTCAGTTAAAATAATATATGTTCCCATTTGTGTTCTGAACAGCTATTCCTATTTTTTTCACAGGGTGGCTATACACTTTTCCCTGAATTATTATCAATCCAATGAGATGTTCCTAGTATTCCATTCTTAGTTTGGTTAAAATTTTCAAGGTTTTTTTTTTTTTTTTTTTTTTTTTTTTTTTTTTTTAAGACAGGGGTTCTCTGTGTAATAGCCCTGGCTGTCCTGAAACTGGCTTTATAAACCAGGCTGGCCTCGAACTCANAGATTCGCCTGCCTCTGCTTCCTGAGCACTAGGATTAAAGGCATTCAACAACACACCCAACTTTCTTTTTCAAAACCTTTACAAAGAAGACATTCACTAACACACTGAGTAATTTCATTTATAACATCTAAGGAAACAAAATAAACTACTGTTTGAATTCCTTCTCACCGAGGTGAGAAGTTGGGTTCACAGTTTTCTTAATGGAAATTAATTATTTTTGTCACTCTCATGTCCTGCAAGCAAGTAAGTGACTCTATTATACCATACCATCAAAATATTATACTATGCCAGATGTGGTGACTCTCACTTGTAATCCTGGCACTTGGGAGGCAAGAATATCCCAAGTTCAAGGCTACATTTGAGTTCTAGGCCAGCAAGGGCTACAGAGTCAGACCTCACCTGAAAAGACCAACTTCTGCCAGGTGTGGNTGTTTACACCGTTAATTCTAGAACCCAGGAAGCAGAGATAAGCTGATCTATGTGAGCTCAAAGCTGCCTGGTCTACATATGGAATTCCAGGCCAGAAAGGGTCACACAGTGAGACCCTGACTTAAAAAAAAAATAAATAATATTAAATTAAAATTGAACAGTACCTCGATGATGTGTTCTCCTGCTTGTTTTGTTCTAAACCCAAGTTTAAGCCAGAAGTAGGAGGCAGTGTGATGTGGACACTGTTCTGCTCTTTAAAGGCTTGTTTCCCCATATATACACACTGTTTTCACTGGAGCTCTGTATTGGCTGCTTCGGTTTTGTTTCCTGGTTTTGCCATTCTTTCTTGAGGTGTAACAACTTGGGACAACCTGTACTCTGTAAACTAAGAGAAATGTGTGCAACCTGTACTTGTTTCTGAGGAAAACTTGAGTGGTTTTAACTGCTGGCTTACGGAACATCAACAGGATGATATTACTCCTACTGCGGCACTGTGTTCAAACCAGTTTTAAATGTAATTTCATGAAACAGAAAAATGAACACTTTCAAGTATCTACCTGCCGTAGGTCTTTCAATCATGGTTTTCAGATCTTGTGTAACAGTCTCACTTCCTGGACCTACTTGGGAGAAAGATTCAAGTTTTGTCTTCTTTGGGTCCACAGCTCTCCTCTTTCTANTTCCTTTTTTAGCTGTATGATGGTCAATTTTGCCTTGTGCTAACTCAACTTCTGAATCATTGTCTCCATCCTCTTCATCTCCAACTTCATCTACAGTAACAAAATTAAGCTCTTCTTTAAGATTTTTAAAATCAGCCAGAGAATCTTCATCCTCTTCAGTTACTTCATCCAAAGTCACTAAATGAAAATCACTTCTGTCATCCTGTATTTCATCTACAGTAACTAAAGTAGAAGGGTCTTCAGGCATCTGGGAAGAAATAAACCCAATAGAATCCCTTACAGTAGTTCCTTCATCTCTTTTCGAATTCAAAGTAGCAAAAGTTATGTCTGCTGACTCTTCTACTTCACCAATTTCATCCACAGTTACCAAGCGTTCCTGTTGAAGATCTTGTTCTTCGGCCATGGACAGAACAGTAACATCTTTAGGTTCACTGTGGGAAATGCAATCATCTTGGTCAATCAGTTCATCTAAGGTAAGAAGGGAGTTAGAATTTTTTACCATTTCTTCCATATTGAGGTCCTCTTCATCAATGACTTCATCCACAGTGACTAGAGCTTGTGCAGCTGCATCTTCTTCTTCCCCAATTTCATCTAGTGTTACAAAAGACAATTCTCCCTCAACACTGTGAGGGACAGAAGTTTCTCCCTTTTTCTTTTTTAAGTTAAGTTCGGGGGAAGGAGGAATTTTGAAAGTTTCTTTTCTTTTTCCTTTTAATGGATTCTGNTTGGCTTGAGAAGGATTTACTTCTTCTATGACTTCATCCACAGTAACAAATTCATCCAAATTAAATGTAAATAATGGTTCCTGTTGGAAAGTTAAGAATCAGTACTACAAACTATGACTGATCACTATGAACTATGACTGACTAGGCACTACTAGTCACAGTAAACTAATATGCAGATCATCCATGAGAATTTCACTGTAAAGCCATTTCCTAAAACTAAAATAAAATTAATGTTATATTTTAAAGGGTTCCAAAGTCATGAGGCTAGCAAGATAGCTCAGTCAGTAAAGGTGCCTGCCACCAAGCCCAACAGCCTGAGTTTGATACCCAGAATTAATGGTATAAAGAGAGAAGTGATTCACACAAACTGTCCTCTAATCTCCATGTATGTAAGCGCACATACATGTGAGAATATGCATANACAGCATACAAATTTAAAAAATAATAATTTACACTTTAAAGCACTTGTCAAAACAATTCAAAGACTCTACTATTCCATATGTTAAGTATCTAGCAAGTGTTCACTTACTAGAATTCTAGTAGCACCTCAAACAAAAATAAAAGGTAAATAGTTAACCATACCAATCAATTTATATATAATATGTATTTTAACTTATACAATGCTATGAAAGTTTAAAGTTTATATTGATAAAATTATCTGAAAATATCACTAAGACTTCATAGTTAATATAATTGTATTTGAAAACATTATTTTAAAACTTGTACCATAGTAAGTAAAATTTCCAGTAGGTTTCTGTCAATGACCCACTGCTAGTACATATAACAATAAAACTATTTAGTCTACCTCAGCGACAACAACAAAGAACTTAGTGGCAGGATACAACATGAAGCATTTCACTCCTATCCTATGCCCTGTATCTTTCACTCTCTCAACTTCCATGTTAACTATAAAAAGATAAGTGCAAGTGTAGAAGATAGGTGGGTACTGCTATGGAAGGATGGTTATAGAGAATGTGGATGTTCTCATTTTACCTCTTTCGATTTGGAACTTCTACCAGTAGTACTTTTAGAATTCTTAGTGTTCTGCAAAGCCAATGCCTAAAATATTAAGAAATACAGAAAAACAGAGTTTATACCCAGATTATTAATGTTCTTTAAAAAAAGAGAAAACATAATCAGCAAATATCCAAATATGGTCAGTTATGCAAATACTTAACAAGTATACAAAATTAAGTCAACAATCATTTAATGGTATATGCACAGTCTCTAAAAGTTATAGCTAAATTCAGTTTCCAAGGTCTTTCTTCCTCTTTGCCTACAATGTCTAAGTTAGGCAATCAGTGAATTGATAAAGGAAGTTCCAATTTCAGAGGAATGAGAATGCCAAATCATCATCCTAGGAGCCACTACAGAGCCTTCTTTAAATCAGTTATACTTCTGACCAAATTTGAATTCAGCTATATTTGTGAACAAGTAATACTTTCCAAGCATGTGAGTAAATGGGAACTTTAAGCTCAATACTCCAAACGTCTACTGGCTTAAATCAATGGAATTGTTTCAGAAAGGGGAACAGGAGTTTGGGACTAGAGTGAAGAAATGAAAGTATGAGCCAAAACTATGCTTCCTACTTCACAGCTACAGCAGCAGAGCTACGCACTTCAAAGACACACCGAGTCATTCTTCTACTCTCCTCACCTTATTGTTGCTGTCATCCCGTTTCATGATAGGAGGTTTAGCCTCTGTTTCCTGAGACTGTTTTGTTATGTCCTTGTAATCCAGTTTAGAATCCTTGCACTGAAGGGCTGAGATCCTTGCACTGCATCCTCTGTTAACACCACTCTGAGTGGATTTGGATTTACTGCCGCTTTCTGCCAAGTCTAATCTGGTATTTTTAAGCAGACCAAATTCCTTGGCTGAAACTTTCTTTTCAGCATTTATTTGTTCTCTAAGCACAGGTTTTAGAAATATTTTCTGACTTTCAGTTTTTGAAGTTGTACTTTTTGCTTTAGGGGAAGACACCACAGCAGCCTTGATGCTTGTTTTACTACTACATACATTCGATACAGTCAGCACACTAGTTTTACCAGTTTCGTCAGGCTTACTGCTCTGACCCACTCCTTTCTTTGGGTCTGCCTTTATTACAGCACTTTCTATTGGCTTTTCTCTTATTGCTGCTATAATCTTCTCCAATTTTTCTACAAATGTGTCAGTTTCATTCTTCTCAGCCTTCTCTGTATTTACTTGTAAATCCATTCTGGTTTCCTCAGTATTAAATTCATTTTCCTCCTTGTCATCCATGCTACCTTTTTCAGAAGTATCCTTTTTGCTCACAACCTTCTCATCCTCAATGTAACTTCCTGGCACTTGGGTCACAACACAAGCAGATGGCAGTACTTCTGAAACAGTTTCATGTTTGTCCACTTCAGCTATGGCTTCTACCATGGGCTGTGCAATTCCAGAAAATGAATCTTCTGCTTCAGATGGAGAATCTTCTAGAATTCCCTTGATGTTCCTTTCTTCTGTGAAGACACTGTCAGATATTGATAATTCTGTTTCAGGGTTTGTAACTTCTGCCTCTTCCTTCACAAAGTCACTGGTGTACATCTGCTGATTTAAAGCAGATTCCTCTATATTTTCGCTGAAAAACTCATTATTGGCTGGAGTGGATGCTACAAGAGGAATTTCTATGCTGACCTCTGCTCCTTGAGCTTCCAGTTCTAGTGTTTCAATTGCAAAGTCAGACTCATACAATGCTTGTTTGGATTCTTCCTTACCAAGTGTTTCCTGCTGCACTGAAGTTTCTGTTTCAATATTGCAAGCAGTTTCTTCTTCAGCCTCACTAGGTTTAACAGAGGGGCTATCGGCTGCTGTTTGTACCTCACTTTCATCAACAGGACTGTTTTTCAAGTCAGGGCTAAAAGTACTTAAAAACAAACAAAAAGAACACAAAAACAAACAAAAATCAAACTATGATGAGAATTCAATCATTGTAAATAATCCTGTTGATGCCAACTGTAAAGGTTTCCTGATCACAAATACTAAGCACTGGGAAATCCAGCCAATCAGCATTAAAGTGGCTAAGATGTTCTGATGGGAAGCAGAAGGTGAAAGATCTAAGAGATCTCCATCTTTTTAATTAAAAGGAAATAATAGCAAAACTAAGATTGTTGGTATCTTCCTTTTACTTGTGTAAATTAACTATTTTTTTCACTCCAGTTTCAAGTCTGGATCTGAAGAGACCAAACAAAAATTTAAGATACCTCAAGTTATTATTAGGCCCTCTACTAATGATATAGGTAACTAAAAAAAAAATGTGCATAGTTCTACAATAAAGCTAGTGATCCATACATGAAAATTTAGAATGTATAAGTGGACTTTCATAAAAAGAAAATTGGAATTGTCATGGAGGGTAATGCCACTTAACCATTTTACCTTTTTGGATGCAAAAGACCTACTTTTAAGTTTCTAAAAAATGTACTTGTGAATGATAATACTTAAACTTTTCTCTAGAAGGACCTATGTAGCTTTTGGAGGCATAATTATAAGTAAAACTTTTAGAACCACCTTAACACGAACATACAATCTTACTAAACACAAACCGCTCACTCAGTTATCATCTAATATTTCAATTATTCAGAAGAAATGGAGAAAATGCATGGGTATATAATTATTTTATGTTGTCATGGTCTTCCCAAACACAGTAAGAAAACAAAAGTGTATGATATTCTAATTCTACAACTTTCACGGAAGCAGAACCAGAATAAACTATTTTAAATTAACACTCCATATCAGAAGTTGTCTTGGAAGAGTTGTTCCGGCAACCATGTCTAACACACTATAAAAATACATTCCCATGCTTTTGTTTGAAGGAAGCAGTAGGTTAGAGAAAGAAACTAGACAGTGATTCTACCACATTAACACTTCAGTAGTCTTAACTCATTTTCTTGTTTCCAAGGAAGGAAAGGATAAGCTGCCATTTCTGACATGCTTCTCAGAGGATGGTCACATATGCTTTAGTTCATAATACTAGATGTTATCTGTCTCTGTCCTGAGATGTTACTTTTAGAAGAATAACTGTAAGTTATGAGAAGTTTATGAACTGCAAGGAATCATAGATCCTAACAACAATACACTCTGTGTAAGCTACTCAGTATATTGAAAGCTTCTATTTGAAATTATTAACATCCCTAACAATGAAGATACCAAGGGCTCATATTAGGTGTTCCAAATTCATGGAACTAAAGTAGAATCTTCGGCCAAGCACAAATATGACAAAGAAACAACCGTGACATTCAGTTACATGGATATTTCTCAAAATACAAACTTTTGAAATTAGTTTAGATAATAAATAATAAAGAATGAACTCAAACTCCTGCTTCGTTACTGAGCTATATATTAATCCTAAAGACTTATAAACTGAACTATAGANAAACATTTATGAGGCTGAACAAACATGATTTTTTAATCTCGGCTGAAAGATGTAACAAGACTTTCTCATTTATCACATTTAAAGTTTATAAACAGTTACTCTCATTTACACAAAGAGTAACTACTGCAGCTCTAGATTTGAAACAGAACACAGGCCTGTTTGTAAAGATGGCTTAATTCCATATTTGGTTCTGTGCCAGTCATTTCTAAATTGATTTTTAATTTATGTATGTGTTTGTGTGTGTGAGCCTGCTTGAGTTTATGTGCATTATGTGAGTGCAGAGTTCTCAGAGGCCAGAGAATGGCACGGGCCCCTGATGCTGGAACTGCAGGCATTTGTGAGCCTCCAGGTGAGTGCTGGGAATCGAACCTGGGTTCTTCTCTGCAAGAACAGTAAGTACTCTTAACTGCTGAGCCATCTCTCCAGCCCCACTGTGTACTAGTTTTTAAGAATTATAGTGTTTTCATAGAAATTGTTTTAACAAAAATGAGTATCTTTAGAATAAAGGAAAATTTCAATGTTGATCGATTTAATTTGGAATGCCAGTGAGATGTCAAATGACATTAATACCAGAATTAAAATGGCAGTTTTTGTTTGCTTGTTTTTAAGAAATCAAAGGAAAACCGTTACATTCTGAGAAACAGTGCAAAAACAATTCTAGAAAGGCATTTAGTACATAGTTATCTAATATCCTACTCCCAACCCCATCAATTCAGAATTTCACAAAAGGCATACAATAAAGGTTAAGCATGAGCATAAAGGATGACACCATAACACACACATCTCAAGACGTTTTAGGATGAGATTTAACAATACCAAAAATTAATGTTTATTTGAGAGTTCCACCAGGTATTTACCAATATTAATGAACAAGGGAAATTCCATCTAGTATCCTTATTTAAAGTCTTAATCAAATGACACATAAATAGGATATGCATGATGAGAATGAATGAAGGATAATGTAAGTTATTATTAAACTATGAATGTGAAATTTCCTCTAAGCAATCAATGATTAGAATTTACATTAATTAGAAATAAAAGAATCACACTTCAAGATAAACTGGCAAACACGCTTTAAAAAAGCAACAATTTTTTTTGTTTTTGTTTTTAAAGCAAAACAAACAATACCAGCATATTCTTGGTGTAAGTTTAATCCAAAAGTAATGTTAAGTACTCTGGCTATATCCCACATTATTTTATTATTATTATTTTCTCTCTGCAATACAAGTCAGAAAAAATGACAACAAAATTGGAAGTTTAAAAAAAAATTTAACAAGACTAGAAACTATCCATTAACATGTCAATATTTTGAGTTTTTAAAAGAAGCAAAACCAACAAAAAAAATTAACAACCTGTTGTTTCTGAAAAAAACAAGCTTTTGTGGATTTTTTTAAAAAACATTATAAAACAGAATACCCAAAAACAAATTTTGGGGGAAATCTATTTCTTGCCACCAAGAGAGAAAACTGTAGGTCTGTCCATATGACCCACATGTGGCATTGTTATTTATTAAGCTCTCTGTGGACTTGCAGGTGAATATTATTGGTTTAAGGATAAACTTCTTTAAAACTATGTGCTGACACACAGCAACCCAGAAATGTTCCTTATGAGTTACCAATGTATTTTAATATGCTCACGATCATTGTAACAATCTAGAATAGCCTGATTTTACAAAAAGCTAGTTAGTAAGAAGAAAATCCATAAGCCATCATTTATAAAGCATCAAATAAATACTTTTGTATTTAAACATTTTCAAATTGCTATTTCAAACTTAGATGATCTTAAAACATAGACTAACAAATAGCAGTAATCAATAGTAAACACCATGGCTAAAACACATTTGTGAGTCAGTAGTAGTTTAAAGAGACTCTGAAAATTAAGTTTTCATTAGTGAATAAAAAGTAGTACTTTATTTTGACAAATAATCCCATTCCATACTTTGAATGTTCTAAAATTCTACCAACTTTTAAAAAAATACATTGAAAATTGTACTTTTAAGTTAATGAAATTTTAAGATTAAATATACTGTATTTAACTTTTTTGGTACACAACAATCTAGTGACGAGCATGTCACACTTATCACGGATTGAACTGCTCCAGGGTGTTTACTAAGCATAAAGAAACAACATTTCTATATGTAATTCAAACTGTTTACACATGCAGTTTCTCTAAACAGTCAATAAATACCTGAATGATATTAAATATAGCAACCAACCAAAACAAACCCAAAGGCCAAACAGAACCCAAAAGTAAACAGACACCAAGCTTACACATAAACAAAAGGAACAAGTAGGATGGGAACTCTGTACCTGAGAACAGTTACCTCAAGATACAGAAATATTTAAAAATACACAAAAACGGAAGGAAAGAGCTTAAAGCAACATACCTTTCTTTTCCTAGTTCTGGATCATTCTCCGTTTGAGCCTACAATATAATTCACAGTTTATTAGAGGTTATTCTAGTGGATTTGCACCACTGAATCCACTAACTTCAATATTTTCAGATAAAATATAGGTAACAAAAGTAAAAAAGGGGGGTGGGGGGAGGCTACCTCTTAAAAATATAGAAAAGGAGTTAGTGCTAGTTTTCTGTATCTGCATAACTATTATGTTCCAGGAAAAAATTTTCTCATTAAAAACTGCTGCTAGTTTACATAGAATAATTCAAACTATTAAGTAATGATATATTGATAGAAACGAGAAACTTTGTGAATTTTAAAACCCTGAAAACAACACGATTTGCTTAGAATAAAGCCATAACATAACGTAAGCATCTTCCTTGTAGATTTGCTTTTAAAGACTTGTATTTATAAGGAAAAGTTTTTATAAGGCCTCCCACTAAGTTGGGCATGTGTAGCAGCTCTATAGTCCTAGCTACTTGGAAGGCTAGAGCAGGTGGATCCCGTAAATTCAGGAACTCAAGACCAGCTTGGGCAACTCAAGACAAAAGAATACAAACAACCCCTACTTAAACATGCACAAGTGGGGCTGAGAATATGGCTAAGTTGGTACGTGCTCATCATGCAAGCACAAAGATGTCAGTTCAGACTCCCAGCATCCATTAAAAAAAAACTGGGAGCAGTAGTATGCTCATAANATCAGTTCTGGGGGGTAGAGACAGTAGGACTCCTAGGTCTTGCTGGGCAGGCAGTCTAACTCAATCAGTGAGCTCTAGCTCAGTGAAACAACCTGTGTCAAAAAAGGTGGGGAAGCGATTGAGGAAGACATCCAACATCTACCTCTGGCCTTTACACAAACACACAAAGACACACACCCTAGAAATGTTTAAATTTAATTCGGATAAAATTTAAAAGCAATAATGCTTTTAAATATTATCCGAATCTGGCCCCTCCCCAAAAAAAGCAGTGTTATGGAACATCAAAATGAAGGACTCAATGGGTTATTTTAAAAATTAAAACTGACATTAAAAAAAAAAGTTGCAGGGAAGGTAAGAGTGAATCTGGAAGGTGTTAAGAGGAGCAACTAGAAGTAAATGCGATCAAAACACATCTTAAGAATTTCTCAAAATATTAATTAAAAACATTAGGTCAAAACCAATAGCTTTTAGATTAAAAAAAATCACAGAATGATTTTCAAACTAGGATTATTGATATCTATTAGAAATTCTTTTAACATTTTGTGTTTGTGTATGCACATGAGTGGAGGTAAGAGAAGAACCTGCATGGGAATGTGTCCCAGCAATTGAATTCAGGTAGTCAGGCTTGGGAGTAAAATGCCTTTACCGAGCTAGGTTGCTGGTCCAGAAATTCTTCAATGACTGAGTATATACCTAAGGCCTTTGCTTGCCCTTCTGTGTAAAAACATCTTCTTCATATATTCATACAGCCTGCCTTCCTATTTCCTTCAAGTCTTCCAAATGATTTCTGCAGGGGGTTTTAACTTACCATTTTAATAGACACAATTCCCCATTCGTGTGTCCCCTTTTTNTAAGGAGTTGGGTATGTTGAGGCAGTGTTTCATGTAGCCTAAGCTAATCTTGAACTCAAAATACTCTTCTATCTTAAGTGTTNGAACTTCAGGCATGCATCACCATATCTGACTTAGTAATTCTTTTTATCTTGATTTGTCTTCACAGCACTTTTTACCATCTGGTATTTTATTGCATCACACACA